>CM051259.1:19481071-19526071 GCA_027921565.1 Artemia sinica
TGCATCAGCAACAATCTCTTTACGGAAAAGAGCTAGAGAATTAGAAACAGTAATGCCAAGCCAACGAAAGGAAGAGATAGAAAATACAGAAAATTCATTACATACCAGAGGAGTAGATGAAGACAGATTATAAGATAAGAATACACACTTGTCAAGATTCAGGGATAGACCAATATTTAGGAAAGACTGAGAAACTAAGGAAACCATCGCATAAAGAGCAGATTTAGTACGACTAATCAACAGAATGTCATCAGCATAGGCAATGTATGAAATATCAGTAGAACCAGAAAATAAGTGCCTGAGATCTTTTCCAGAACAGTAGGAATATAAATTTTGAAAAGGGTTGGTGATAAAACACCTCCCTGCCTCACTCCTCGAAGCACTTTAATAGTTGTTTCTGGAGAAGATTTCAGGCGGAGGTAAGAATTAGAATACCAAAACCGTAGAAGGTAAATAACCGAAAAATTAACACTAGAAGAAGCCAAAGAAAAGAAAAGCTGGCTATGAATAACAGAATCAAAAGCCTTTGAAAGATCAAGTGTACAGAGATATACGCCTTTGCCCTTAGAAGAGTTAGAAAGTAGAATAGAAGAAAGGACACGGTGAGCATGTTGGCACCCCTCACCAGATCTGAAACCAAGATGATTTTCACCAAAGAAAGGAATATTTTGAGTTAGACTAGGTAAAAGAATATACTCGAAGACCTTGCTAATATTGCAAGAAACAAAAGTTGGACGGTAAGAAGAGCAATCTGTTGGTGGTTTACCTCTTTTTAAAATTGAAGTCACGCTGCCACACAAAAAACTTTCCAGGACGACAGAAGACGCCAAGCACATTTGAAACAAAAGCGCAAGATGTGATACAAGTTCAGCACATTGGGGAGTTAGATGCTTTTTAGAGGTACCATCAGCATCAATAGATTTCGACTTACGATGATTCAAAGCATTTGTAACTTCACAACGCGATATAGGCAGAACAAAGCGCTGACTTAGAAATCTAGGGAAAATTTTAACAAACGCTTCGCCAAACTTTCTATGAACAGAATAATTCAAAACGGAGAATATCTTCGAATAATGTGCATGCCAAGAACTTGGTGGAATAGCATGACTACTCACATCAGAATCGTCTGTTTTATTTGAATTAATTACTTTCCTCCATTCTTTAGGCGAAGATGGAAAATCAACCCCACGGTATCGGACACTTTTTAGATGCTTCTTGGATTCAAATTTACTTTTCTGTTTAATAAGAAAAACATTACCAAACCTAGGCCGACGACATTCTGTCCAAACTTTTAGCCAAAATTTAACTTTATTTTTATAGGCCTTAAGGTTAGGGTCAAGTGACCAAAGAGTCTTTTGAGTATTCTTTCGGATTCGCTTTGCTGGGACAGAAATTTTTTCAGCTTTTTTCAAAGCGGAGGGGATAGAATGATAATATCGGTCTTTTTCATATTTAGCATAAATAAAATTCTGGCTATACTGCAAAAGCTGATACGGAACATAAATCGTACTTAGAAGTGAAGCCAATATTGTAAGATAAACAAAAAAATTCGCATTATTCCAATCAGGCTTATAAAACCATTTAGAACGTATACCACGACTCTTAGATACATTCCCAAAACAAACTGCAGGATTTGATAAACAAAAAGACAGCGGAAGGTGATCAAGATCTTGCTCGTCAAAATGAACCGTAACTGGTGAGCAGACAAGAGTTGCAGGACAAATAACGTGATCACTGTCTGATTTACTACCTGAATGGTGAATATACGTACAATCATGGGACTTCCGAACAATTTTAAAAGCCGGAAGAGAATCAAGAAGCTGATCATTCCTTACATTATCAGAAACCAGATCGGTATTAAAATCACCAGTAATAATAAAATGCAACCCATGATCCGATATCTTTTCAATTAAAGTTTTAAGTCCATTACAAGCACAAGAGAACTTCTGAAGTGAATGAATGGAACGATCGTTATATGGTAGATAGACATTAACTAATACAATATAACCAAGACGCACAGCAAGAAAAGTGTCATCTGATTGGAAAAGTACAGGACTCGCATCAGAAATATTTTTCTTAAAAACACAAGCAGTTGGATATGAATATTCCAACTTGGCTAACTTTTATATAAAATTCGTTTCTAACGGGAAAGTTTTATTTCTACTTTTTCATTACAACAGCCAAAGAGCCTTCCTCTCAAATGACGTTTCTGCCATCCAGTAACTGCTAAAATTTGGCATGGTTTGGTGTAGATTAGTGAAAATAGCTAATTCAAATGACATCAAGTCATGTCTAGTCAGTTATCTTTGACAATTGATAGTTTTGCTCTTCAACCAAAGTGCCTCTCATCAGTTGAGTGATTTTAGTGATTTGTTCCATCAATCAGTACAAAATCTGGAAACCATCTGTTCTTTTTCTGAGCCGTTTAGTCAGTTTGAAATCGGTTCAATACCCTATTAAAAACTTAAACACTACCTTATCCACACATAACTTTATATATTTTCAGCTTAAATAAAATACCGACAGAACACAGAGTTGCCACGTCGATACCATTCTCGTCAAATTAATAAATTTACATGGCGACGCTAGAAACATAAAAGTTATTTATTAGAAATTTCTTTTAGTTTTAGCGAGAGCTTAAGTTGTCAAACAGTTCGTGGTAACGAACTGTAAGTAAGGAGCGACCTGGCCCAATAGTAACCGAAACTCTAAATACGGAATTTTGATACCAATAGATTCATCAAAAGAATCAGATTTTAATGCTGATTTCAAATACAGAGGTTTCATCAAGTTTAGTCCTGCCAATCAAAAGTTACGCGCCTGAGAAAATTTACCTGATTATCGAAAAAAAGAGGAAACACCCCCTAAAAGTTATAGAACCTTAATGAAAATCACACCATCAGATTCAGCGTATCAGAGAACCCTACTGTAGAGGTTTCAAGCTCCCATTTGCAAAAGTGTGGAATTTTGTATTTTTTGCCAGAAGAAGGATCACGGATGCGTGTTTATTTGTTTTTTTTGTTTGTTTTATTTCCCTAGGGGTGATCGTATCGACCCAATGGTCCTAGAATATCGTGGTAGGGCTCATTCGAACGGAAATTAAAAGCTCTAGTGCTCTTTTTAAGGACCAAAAAATAGAGGGCAGCTAGGCCCCCTCCCACGCTAATTTGTTTCTCAGAGTTATCCGATCAAAATTTTGAGATAGCCATTTTGTTCAGCATGGTCGAAAATATAATAAATATGTCTTTTAGGATGACTTAATTCCCCAAAGTCCCGGGGGGAGGGCTGAAAGTTATGAACTTTACCCAATGTTTACACATAGTATTGGTTATTGGGAAGTATACATACGATTTCAGGGGGGATTTTTTCTAGTCGAGGGGGGGGGGGTCGGAGTTATGTGGGAGGATCTTTCCATGGAGGAATTTTTCATGGGGGAAGGGACATTGCTATGAAGGGGGCGTCGGATTTCCCAGCATTATTTAAAAAAACGATCAGAAATTCTAATTAACGGCCTTTGTGATTAAGGGGTTAATCTTAATGCATTGGAACACAATCCGAATTTCAGCGTAAAGAGCGAGGTATTGACTAGGGGGTGAACTCCCTAATATGCGTATTAGAAGTATATGAATACAGAAGTTCTTTACGTAAGTTAATTCTTAAGTTACGTATATTTATTACTAATAAAAACGTTCGTAAATAAAATTAAACAACTTTCGAGAAAGCCATTTAACCACATAAAAGTAAAATTAATATGCAAATTTTGTTTTAATTATTCATGTACGGTGAGCCAAAATCAAAACCTAAATTAATTAAAAACCGATCAAACATTAAATATAAAAAAACTAGTTTTTTTAACTGAAAGTAAGGAGCGACATTGAAACTTAAAACGAACAGAAATTATTCCGTATATGAAAGGAGCTGTCCCCTCCTCAACGCCTCGCTCTTTACGCTAAAGTATGACTCTTTTTCACAGCTCTATTTAATTAAACAATAAAAAACTTTAGCTTAAAGAGCGAGGCGTTGAGGAGGGAGCAGCTCCTTTCATGTACGGAATAATTTCTGTTTTTTTAAGTTTTAACGTCGCTCCTTACTTTCAATTAAAAAAAATTGTTTTTTTATTTAATTTCTAACGTAAGTAACTCCACACACGCGGATCATATTTAGACTATGATAACTTGGTTTTGAAGCTCTAAAGACTATACTGTTTTTTTTTTTAGTCTGCTTGGGGATGCAATTCTGGAAAATTTGTGGCAACCCTGGTAGAAGGGACAGCAATAATTTATAGCCTTGGGGTGTATTTTACGAAAATTAATGAAGTAGCAAAAATTATCCTTGTGAATTTTATTCAGGTATTTCTACATTATCAAAGCCTCAGTACTTCTGATCTTGTTTGTAAATTAATCAAAAAAAAACTTTTTGCACAAAATAATTTTTCAAAAAAAAGTAAAGAACTCCATTAAACAAAAAATGAAAAAAAATGGAATCAAATAATCTACCAACCATACAACTACCACACATCAGTATCAATAAATAAACGAAACCTAAAACAAACAGAAATTAAATTAAGTCAAACTCAAAACGAGCAGAAATTAATTTGAATAGGGTTCTAAACCCTATGCTTTCTAAAAGCCAGAATATAATTTGTACATTACTGAAAAAATTCAAATGAATTTACTCAAAAGTTTGCACATTGTCAGTTTAATATACATATGCTGATATTTATTCCTTAAAATCTTAATTAATTTTGTATTTTTTAAAGTTTTATGTGAAAACATTTAAAAGAATGCGCTGGCGCGTTCTCTTAGAATGCGCCAGCATTCTTTATTTAATTCTCTTAGGATTAAATGCGCTGGCGAAATATATTGAAGAGAACAATTTATAGAAAACAATTAGTCTGTTTATGATAGTGAGAGTGTTAAAATGGCTAGATTTGGGAATCAGAAATTCTTACGTAATCTAGTAAATTTGGAAAAATGTTTAATTTTAGATGATGACTTTCTGGAATTATCTCTTCAAAGAAAAATATTTTCTCGAGAAATGCTTAACGATATAATGGGAACTGATTCCCCATCTTTGGGCTATTGTATAAAACTTTGTCGTCCTGGTCCCCAACGTTTTACTCAATTTATAGATACAATAATTGAGACAAAACAAATGATATTGGGGTTTTGCTCTTAACCACTACTTAGACAGCCATTTTGTACGAAATCATGTCTACACATGTTTCGTAACGCCCTTAGGAGACATTTTTATTCATCTCGAGTCAGTTTCTTTTTGGAAGTGAGACAGGCAACATCGAAAACTGTTTTACACATTCCCATTATGCTTCTATACATTGGGCAGCTGGTCATCCTGTGAGAATTGTATTTTTGCTGATGACTATAATGAAAAGTGTAAATTATGCAATCCATGTAAAATGTATAGAGGATATGCAGTGCAAATTAAAGACTATAATTCATGTCTTGAAGATATTTGTGACTCTCACCCTAGAGGACACCTATGCTCCAATTGTCACTATGATATATGTGATTAATGGGAAAATACTTACCCTGGCATGATTGCGAAATACCTTAAACGTGAGTTCATTTTATTTTTTAAGAAACTGGTATCGTAGCGGCTTTAAATTGTTTTGGGAAGAAGAACCTGGTCGACACTTCAATTGCTGGAATAATAAAAGAGTCTGGTTTTTACGGCATCACTATGAAGATACCAGCTACTTTGATTATAAACCTACAGACTTTTATTTGGCTGTTACAGAAAGTGATTCTTCACATGACAATTTTGTATTTGACATTGGTTTAAATAAGCAAATTGAAACACGTGGATTTATTATATGAATCAGAGTATTATTATTGACTTTACAAAGAGATTTGATAAAAATAACTTAAACGATATTTTAGAAAATGTGAAACTGACTTTGCAAGTCAAGATGAATACAAGTTGAATCCTGACGAGCTGTCACCACTTATTGTTTCTGATGATTACCTATACGTAGAAGAAAAAATCTAAAGTACACAGTGTGTTGTATATATATATATATATATATATATATATATATATATATATATATATATATATATATATATATATATATATATATATATATATATATATATATATATATATATATATATATATATATATATATATATAATATATATATATATATATATATATATATATATATATATATATATATATATATATATATATATATATATATATAATATATATATATATATATATATATATATATATATATATATATATATATATATATATATATATATATATATATATACAAATTTTATTAGTAAACAAATTTACATACATTTTTAAGTTTTCACTTTTAGGCCACGGAAATTTATATTACAGAGATAGGAAAGAGTATTTTCAGCAAGAAAGTCGTTCAATCAAGGATTGTCGCCATAAATCTTGAGGAATTCCATGTAAGTATTCCCGCGACTTCGAAAAATAAATATAATAGGGCACGAAAACCACAGTTTTTCGTTGATACATCTTGTACCCGCTTCCGATTTTGAATAATAGATTTTCCGCTCTGCTCAAGAAAATTTTTAATGTGAGGTGTGTAGAATGTATACGGTAGGCCAAGAGGATCTAAAAATTCTATATTGCTTCTTGTTTGAAAGATACATAACCAATGCCCCGTCTTTACACTTGATGGACTGCTATTAACAATAATAATGGTATTGTCAGTATGTTGAATAAGCTCAAGGAAATCTGAAGGTATGCAATAGGATTTATATTTCGACATGTAGGAGTCCATATTGAACACATTGATTATTTGATACGTGTTCATGGCACCATGTCTAATAAAACACTGTCGTCAGCGGTAATTTCCCAATAGGTTTCAAATTAATTTAGCGAGATTAATGCAATACTTTCCTGCAATGGTTTGTCAAAGGTACACTCTAACCGTACATAACCCGTTCGGAAAATACTCACATCTTGAGTACCGGACAAATCCAATTCAATAATGCCATGAGTTTTCGTAAATATTTCTTCGGTGATACAATTTTCGAATAATTGAGAATCTCGATCTAGGGATTGCATTGTCAATTCATATAGGGTCCTGTAAGATTTATCAAAGGATAAATTGTAGAAAGGAATTCCATTTACTTTACACACAAGCGATGAAAGTCCAAACAGTTCAAATTTATGCGGGGAATCTGTCCACGATCCAACAGCGCTAGCACTATTCACAAAAGCCAATGCCAATTTTGAAGGAATTTCGCCATTGATAAATGACGAATCGGTATAGGTATGCGTACCTGTAGCAATAGGGCGTTGATTTGTGATTGTATGAGGCACGATCAATTTGATATTATTTCCAGCAGCTCTTAATTTTTCAATTGCTAAAACAACGGAACTCACAACTTGCTGTTTTGGTAAATGGAGTATTGCCGAGGTGAAAAATACTGTAACATCGGGTGCAGCGTCCAGTACTTTTAGCATTATATATATTTGATATATTTGATGGTGCAAGTTGTAGTTTTATATCAATCTTTACATTGGGAGGCAGCCATTGAGGTATAATAAACATCTCGTGATTTAATTTCCCAACTAAATTTAAATCTTTAGTTGTTGCATCTCTAACAACATTAGTGACATCAGTATTTATTTTATATTCGTGACCCAGAGCATGCCCTCTAAACAGCTTATAAGACCCTGGTGTCATCAACATGAATTGTACATAACTTGCATAATTTGAAAGATTATTGATCGTGCTCACCAATGTTCCATTTATGTAGACACTTATTTGTCGAAATAAATTATGAAGTACACAATTTTCGAAGGATAAGCTCTCGGTTGCACTTGGTTTTTCATTGTTAGATTTTTAACAATGACATTTAAATCAATAAATGTCGAAGTCAAATCTATGAAGTAGTCTTCATTGGAATAAATTTGAAAACGGACATTTTGAGAGACCAGTTGATGCGGGTATAATTGTTCAAAGTATCCATGTTTTACACTGACATATACATTATCCGAACTGAAAAGATTTAGAGATGAGGTGACTGAAAGGTGAGAATCTTTATGTGGTAGATATGCCATTTTTCTAGGACAAGAAATCGTTTTTGGATCTTTTTATTTTCTTTGACGCTTTCCGCTTCCGGGCTGAGTTGAGACTGATGGGTGACAAGGCCTTTTGTACCCCTTTTAAACCTTTTCGCGTTTTTTCAATCGCTCAAAAGGGATCACGCACTCGACCTGAGACTTTGTGAAACACTTTCTTGAAAATCCTTCCCATAGCCCCAATCATGTAATGTAGAGGATGCAAAATCCACTGCAATGGGAGAAATATATTTTTTAGCCAAGGGTAGTACAGAGCGAAACAGCTTAGCCTACCAATTGCCAACACCTTACCCGGGCATTGAAGAACGAACCCTATAATAGTCCATTCCATGACCCAACTGTCGTGGTCCAAGAGTAGCAACACAGCAATCAACATCAGGACAAACGAACTGAATTTTATTAGTCATTTCACTGAATGGGTAGAAAATGACATGTAATTACAGCCGAACCCTTTGTAATTGCTAGAGGATCATCCAATTCACTTCTTAATGTTAACTGACAGAGCTCCAAATACGAAGTGTTGACTGGAATGTATTGAATGTGCTTTGTATTGTAGTGATGAATGTGGTCATTAGATGTTTTTCGTTCAAGAACACGTAGAAGGGTCAAATTGGTATTACTAACTCTTGATCTCTCAACAAAGGAAGTGTAAAGAAATATACAGCTGTCTGAGGAGAAGGTGGGTGGATACTCTGCGAAAATTACACGATTCATGCCAACAGCTCTTCCTGCAATTTTACCATTGAATATATTATGTTTAAAACCAAGAGCTTCACTTAGATTATCATTGAAAATGACTTTTTTTGTCAATGGGTGAACTAATGTAGATTTTGCCCTCTTCTTTTGAATAGTTGAATTGAAAGGCACCATTTTTACGGTATGAAATGTTTTTGTTGATAGCACGACACAATTCGTTCATAATCCCAAACTCCATATATGATAATTTGACAAAGCGGTATTCATATGAATTGATCTTTTCAATTACATGTTGATCGTTAACGATTGGCAAATCATGTGGTCTATTTTTTATATCATATGTACGATCCTTTCTTAGGATATCATATACATTTTTAAGGATACAATCTACAAGAGCAACTTCATACCGTCCCCCAAATTTAGTGGCAGGGGAGAGTTTTTGTCCAAAAATAGTTCGTTAAATTCAAATCGTCATAAAGAGGATCAGAAACATTGGACATGAATGTCATATAAAAACCTTCAGACATTATGCACGTCTTCAAGGGGTATCCACGAATCAAAATCAGAGTTGTATCCAAGCCAGCGAAAGAGCAACTGTCGCTTATCCTTGTGAGTACGAGTTTTTAATACCTTTTCTATTTCACAGATTTCACTATTTACAACTTTTTGTAATTCATAGTCAGAAAAACCTCCAAGAATCTCTTCATCTTTCATATCACGAAGCCGATACGTTATAGGTTTAGTATCCAAGTTGGCACTTCAAAAAGCTCAGTGGACCACAAGTAATATCCCTTTTCAAAAATATTTATTGTACGAATGATTCGAACAGCATCACCAACATTAAATTTTTTCTTCTCCGCCTTTTCATTAGAATATTCTTTAAGAAAATGTGTATTGTCACTATAATGAACTTTAATAGGGCTAGCATTGAACTAGGATCGATGAGGAAGTTGATTATAAATCATCATAATTTTATCTAAATCATGAATAAATGCAGGTGTATTTTTCAATACCTTGAAATTAAAAGTCGAATTGTTCGTATCAAACGTTCAGCCAATGCCGCCTTTATGGGACTATGACTATGATAGAGTCGTGAATTATATTTCAATAAAAAACTTTTTACATGTAGATTAACAAATTCACTTCCAAGGTGTGTTTGAATTTTTTTCTACGAATGTTGTTAAAAGATGGATTCAAAGGCTTTAGCAACTTCATTGCCTCTCTTTAACTGCAATGAAACTGCATATGCATAGCAGCTAAAAACGCTTATTGCAAGTAAAATATACTTGAGGGGTTTAATATGACGTCTTTGAATCTCGTCTAGAGTCAAAAGATCTGCTTGTAATATATGAAGAGGGTAAACGGCTTTAGTTTTTCGATAGTCACGACCTCTTGTCCTATGATTTCGATGAAGAGTATAAGTGGGTTCCTCTTGTAAATACTCTTTAGCTAACTTCTTTTTAATTCCGGTAACCTGAGCAAGTGTTGTGGGAAAACTTAAACTTCCCACTTCACCAATATTTTCATAAACACCTTTCAAAACTTGATCCATTTTGACGGTAAACGAGGTGTTAAGCGTCCGCTACCCTTTTGCATACTACCGGATGAGCCAATACGTCTTCGCTTTTGTATAGCTACCGTTGTCATCGAATCATTGTTTCTACTAGGTGTAAAATTATTTTCAAGGAAATATTTAAAATCATCATTTTCTACCATTGATGTGGTTGATGGACTATGTTCTTTTAATTTCTTTAGAATTTGCTTACTGCTAATAAGACTTTTAGGAAAAACTTGACGACTTTAAAAAATTATATAGCTGAATATCAATGATTGTCTGTGCAGGATTTCGACTCTTGTTGATAGAAGAGCATCGCCAAGCGCTGAAAACCATGTTGTGACCAAGATGGGCCCAGGATTGCACAAAGCCTCCATTCATGGAGGTCCCAGGGACTTCTTGCTGTCCGGTTCTAGCCGGCTTAAGCACTTCGGTGTAGACTTGAGAAGATATGTGATCCCCGTCCTGCACTGGTATCCGGGATCATTGCTTTTCCTGAGGCGAAAAAAATTTCAATGATTTAAAGAACATGAAAATTGGAACTTGGAATGTTACGACATTAAAAAATGACTATCGTATCGACATTTTGACTGACGAATTCAGACGATTCGAACTGGATTTATTAGGAGTTTCAGAAACTCATATCCCAGGGGTAGGAAGCATGAAATTAGGTGATATAGAATTTGTTTACTCAGGCAGGAAGGATGGGTTACATAGACAGGGAGTAGGGCTCATGATGAATAAGGAAGCTGCTAAGTCTTGTTTAGGCTGGGAAGGTATTAATAATAGAATACTAATTGCTCATTTTATGACTAGAAAGTTCAAGGTATCAGTTATAGTAGTATACGCCCCTGTAGAACCGACTGATGGAGATACTAGTGATTCAGATGAATTCTACTTACAGTTACAGGAGCAAATAGACAAGGTCCCAGGTAGAAATATGATGTTATTGCTGGGAGATTTTAACGCCCAGGTTGGTAGAAATAAGGATAGATGGTATCCCAGCTTAGGTAAATTTGGTGTAGGAAAAGAAAACAGTAATGGATACAGACTTTTGCAATTTTGTAGGTATAACAATCTAGTTATAACCAATACGGTGTTTGGTCATAAAATGGCTCATAAGCTAACATGGTATTCACGTGATGGTAAGACAGCAAACCTTATTGATTATGTTATAGTAAATCGAAGACTGGCAGGATCAATACAAGATACTAGGGTATATAGGAGTGCTGTTATTGATGTTAAAAGTAAAGATCACCATCTAGTAGTGTCAAGGGTTAATTTAAAGCTGAAATATCGGAAGGGTAATTACCTCCCGGGAAGTTATGATGTTAGTAGACTCCAGGATGAGAATTTGAGAGAAACTTTCCAGGAACAGTTGAATACTAAACTTGAGAGTTTAAAATTTGATAATGTGGAAGATGGTTGGAATAATTTTAGAAAAATAATTTGTGAAGTTGCTGAAGGTGTATTAGGGAAGAAAGCTAGAACTGCAGCTAAGAATATTAGTGAAAAAGCTTTAAGTTTAATAGAAAGGAGAAAGGACTTGTACAAGAATTATCTGAGTGATAGATCACATGAAAACAAAAGAAATGTAAAGAAAGTGGAGAAAGCATTGAAATATGAACTAAGGAGGTGTGAAGTGGAGGCCATGGATAAAATTGCCGAGGATTTAGAAGATGCAGCTAGACGGCATAATAGTAAAATATTGTACTGGCACGTTAACAAATTGAGAGGTAGTAGTCAATCCGGACTTGTCCCAGTTAAAGATAGGAATGGGGTGGCAATTAGCGATAAGACAAAAGCTAAAGCGAGATGGGCCGAACATTTTGAGAATTTGCTTAACCGAGATAGAGTTGCAGGAAAAAATATAGAGGAAAATGAAAAAGTTTGTGATACCTTGGATGTGAAGGAAGATTTGTTTTGTGAGGAGGAATTAGAAACAGTACTAAAAGGATTAAAGAATAATAAGGCTCCAGGTGCTGATAGGGTAGTAAATGAGTTTCTTAAATATGGTGGCTCTGAGGTTAGAAATAAGTTATTGGAGATTATGATTATGATTTTTGAAAAAGGGGAAGTACCTAATGATTTTAGGAAAACCTTAATTAAGCCACTTTATAAGAAAGGTGATAAAAGTGAGTGTGGTAATTATCGAGGCATTAGTCTGGTCTCTGTAGGTAGCAAATTGCTTAGTAATATGATACTTTTTAGACTGAGAGATGCCGTCGACAAAGTTTTAAGAGAAGAGCAGTGCGGTTTTAGAAAAGGTAGAGGATGTGTTGACCAAATTTTCACTCTTAGGTTAATAATTGAGAAGTGCCTAAGTTTTCAAACACCTTTGGTCCTCAGTTTTATAGATTATGAGCAAGCGTTCGATTCTGTTGATAGAGGAGCTTTAGTAAAGGTTTTATCCTTGTATGGTATACCAGACAAATACATTAAAGTGATTAGTGCTATGTACGAGAATAACACTGCGGCGGTTAAGGTAGGAAATGAGGTTAGCAGCTGGTTTTGTATTAAATCAGGAGTTAAGCAGGGTTGTGTTCTATCCCCCTTTATATGGATTATTTTGATGGACTTTGTTTTAAGGAGCACAGGAAAGGCAATGGGAGACCACGGAATCAAATGGGGAGGAAAAAGTCTCCTGGACTTGGATTATGCTGATGATTTAAGCATCCTAGATGAAAGTGTGAGCAAAATGAATGAAGTTTTAGAGGTTTTGCGAGTTCAGGGTGCTAGTATTGGTTTGAAAATTAATGTTAGGAAGACCAAGTCACTAAGGCTAGGAATAAGTGAAGATGAAAAGGTGACGTTGGGCAATGAAAAGATTGATCAGGTGGGCAGTTTCACTTACCTTGGTAGTATTATTAGTAAAGATGGTGGGAGCAGTGAAGATGTTAAAAATAGAATAGCCAAGGCTCAGGGTGTTTTTTCACAGTTAAAAAAAGTCTGGAAGAATAGGAAGATAAGTCTGCAAACCAAGATTAGAATCTTAGAAGCTACAGTGATGACAGTGGTCAAATATGGCTCTGAAGCATGGACGCTCCGAAAAGCGGATGAAGATTTGCTAGATGTTTTCCAGAGAAATTGCTTAAGGATTGTTCTGGGTACCCGGCTGACTGACCGTATTTCAAACAATAGGCTATACGAAAAATGTGGTTCAATACCGCTTTCTAGGTCTATAATGAAAGAAAGGTTGAGGTGGTTAGGGCATGTTGTTCGGATGAAGGATGACAGATTGCCGAAGATTGTTCTTTTCGGCCAACCATCTAGGGCTAAACGGAAAGCAGGTCGTCCCCGTCTGGGTTGGGAGGACGTCATAAAGAAAGATTTAAAGGAAATGGGAACTTCGTGGGCGGGTGTAAAAAGGGAGGCTTTGAATAGATTGGGGTGGAGGAGGAGCGTGCGTAGCTGTGTTGGCCTCAGGCGGCTTGGTGCTGCGATGAGTTGTTAGTAGTTAGTAGTATGACTTGTAATCATATCCAATAGCAAATCAATTAAATTTTAGCTCCTGCCCTGGATTATAACTTCATTCTTTTTCTCATCAATTTGTTCATTTTCATTGAGAAAGGTCAAGAGTCTTTTATCTTGTTGACGATAGGGTGGAGGCAACAAGTCTACAACACTTAATAATAAATCTTCTTTTTTCACTGTTTAAAAACATTCGCTATTTTCAGTAGGTTGATCAATCACATTAACTTTAAGCAGTTTTTCACGATTAGGCTTATGTTTGTTGACACGTCGAAGGGCAGTTTGAAGTAAAATTAATTTCTCACCGTCAGTAATTGTGTCATTGTTAACGAATTTATCAAGATTATCTTCAAAGTGCTCTTTGGGTGAAAGAGCAAAATCCAATAGCGTCAATGCATAGGGTTTAGCCATTTCTAGAGAATAGTGTTTACAAGTCAGGCAATTATCGGCAGTAACAATGAAAAGAAATTACGACCCGCTTGAACAAGATGTTTTCTTTTATAATTTTCTTTCTTTTTGCAAGCTAGAGCCCGTACAAGCGTCCGATGTTGCTTTGTCTATTAACACCATCTGACACATAAACATTGCCTTCCGTTAAATTTAAACGAAGTTCCGATAAGAGATTAATAAATTCCTTGTCAACGCCATGTTTGAGTATTACTTTCCTAAGTCGTGGTTTTGAATTGGCTAGCATGGAAAATAAATATCGATGCTCATGTAGCTTCTTCAACGTCATGAAAGCGACTAATGACCTTTTTTACTATTCACAGGTAGATATACAGTAATTTCATCATCGAAGATATCAGTGACTACAAGCAACTCTTCGGGCGTGTTTTACTCAAGTCTAATAAAATTTAGCCATAAGGTTTATTAGTAGCTTGATTGTACGCCGAAAGTAAAAATCTGGGTTCTCCAGGGTAGATTTGTTTGTTTAGAGCTATAAGAGAAGTTGAATCGCGAACAACTCTATAGATGATATAGTAGGTACAATTCAAAGCAAGTGTTCTCATACATTTACTCTGATAAAAACGATGATGGAGCACAACAGTTACAGAAAGTTTTTCGTGATGGGACCGGACCGTGAATACTTGTAACTTTTTCTACGACCATTCTTCAATAGGTTCAGCTAAATCGTCAATAATCAACTACGAGTTTGGCACAATGCTAGTAAACACATCAAGTCCTTGTATGAATTTAATGCTTGGATCAATCTTCTTTTTGTTGTCGTCGCGTTTTTGAATTGTTTTCGCTAAAATTGTTGCTTTGCCGGAGATGAACGGTCCGCAAAGAAAAGATTTGAATGATGTTTTAAATCGATACATACTCCTCCAGTGTCAAAATGCAACTAATCTAGCCTAACCTGAATCCGTTGAATAAATACTGAAAGAAAATAGAATACAGATGGTATATATATGTATATATACAATGACAGTGAAAAAAGCATAAAATAAACATTTACAATGAACATTTTAAAACACTGAACATGGTAGGGTTGGTGCCCCGCAGCAGCCAGCGGAAGGAAGTTCCCCGCTGCAGTCGGGCTGGCACCCGTGGTGGCAAGAGGACGAAAGGTCCTCCACAGCGGGCTAGCAACAACAAGTAAAAACTCTTTACAAAAGGAATATAAATAAATAAACACTTAAAATTACCGCTTTGCGCAACAAAAAAGAAATTATAAATAAATAAAACGCTGGGAAAAATGACTAGATAAAAGAGGCAGTGATGAGCTAGTGACGGAAAAAACGGCCCTCTTCCCCCCACAGACGGCCCCCTCTCCCTTCCCACAACTATAGAGTTTATTCAAGACCGAGTTGTTTTCTATAATTTACGCATTCAACTCGTTCTGAAGTCAGGTAGTGCCAATGTGGTAGTACCTTCACACCGCCCTCGAGTATATAGACTTTGTCCGGTAAAGTGGACTCGGCATTTTTCTCAACCCGAACTTTATATTTTTTATATTTTAAAGAGTGAATGGCCATGATAATCCCTCTTGGAACTAAATTATTCTCTATACAGTTCCTATAAACATTCATGGTGAAATTTTCCTTTACATAGTATGATGGCACCCCCTTTTTTGGTAGTCTCATTGTGCGTTTCCACACAGTACACCTGCGGACCGGGAAATACACCATGGTATACCAAGTCGCTCCGCGTCTCGGATTTTGATTTAAGAAATGGATTTGGGGCCTGGCACTTCACAAGCTCCGGATAGAGGGACTCATCTCAGTTTGTGTAATCCATCCTAGAGCTAATGTACTCTCCATTGTCCAAATCATTTAACAGAATGTCAGTTTTAATTTTCAATAGAAGTGAATTGGTGTCTCCATAATACACCTGAACATGTCCAATCCCCAACCATTGTCGCTTACAGATATTGTAATAAAGCTCCAACATGAGTTTTTTCAAAATTTCTAAAATGGCAGTGTCAGCGAAAATATTTTAATATAAAATTACATCTCTTTTTTTTTGTGTGTAAAAGAACCATATTGGAGTATATGATCGTGCATGATGTGAAGTTTGGATCCTCAATGATTCAGGCACATTCTTTTGAGTCAGTTATAACGTCACAACGACTCCTGTTGCACACACTGTTACAAATTTTACCAAAGACCGAATTTAAAATGAGTTTAAAGATTTCTTTTTTGACCTTTACTTTCGCTTGAGACCGTTTATTGACAAAAGGTGTCAACAAATGTCTTCATGTAAGGTTTCTGATCAAACTGGAGGGCTCTGAATCGTCGTGACATTGAAAGCGTCGGCCAGCATCCACTCCAAAAGAACGTGGTGTACAACAATATTCCTTTTAGACTCAAGGTTGGCATTGACCTTTTGTTTTGAAGGTGTCCAATGCATACCTTTAATCTCTGCTAATGATAAATTTTAGGGACTCAAATACAGGGGAAAACAAAGTCTTTTACCGAGTCATGAAGTTTCAGAGGAATGTCACAGCCAATTTCGAAAAGACATGCTTGTGGTCCATTCTCCTCAACAGTGTGAATGTTAGAGAAATCTGGAGTAGACGGATTGTCAAGCCATTGGTAATTCCCACACGGCAAATAAAAGAAAGACATTGCCGACAAATAAAGGTAATTCATATCCAAGAAAGCGGCGTTCGACTTTTCACCGGTGCTTTGTCCAGTCGAATCGGTTTAAAGGCTGCGATCCCCGTGGAAAACATACCCTCCCCTCATGGATATCTCTACAAACAGGTGCTGATCAACATCGGTGATCAGACCTATTTCAGCTTCACCAATTTCAAGAATTAAATCCATCACCAGATGAGGAGTGGAAAAATAATACCCCAAATCTAACCCAAATTCTTCATGAATTTTGTCCGCGTTTTTAAAGACAATATCCAACCACGTCAAAACATCACTTGCCAGGTACATTTTACAATAATTCCACCCATTTTTACACCCTCCCTTTGCCCGAGCCCTCTTGGCAAATTCATAGTCGGTAGTGGTGCATTGACGATCGCGAAGTGAGTCATAAAACTCTGCAATAGGCGGTAATTTTTCCTCGCTTAGCTACGAGGCAGAGCTTTAGTACTCCTACGGGTAAATACCCTTACACGTTAATAAATCTTAGAGTTTCTCATCTGGAAAGTGCTATTTAAGGAGGGAGAAACTACTAAAATTGTCGCTTTTCTGTACTTGAATAAGTTGACTTAGAGATTTGAGGGAAGAAACTATAGGAATTACGGAAACGGATTTTTGTCAAGTAAGCTTTACCATTATCAATTGCTTGCCATTTAAATTCTAAGAATAGCAACTTTTCAGATAACTTCGGTATGATGTTATATTCAAAAGAACCATCTACCCATGTGCCATCTACAACATCACCTTTCTCAATCGGAACAACACTGATGATATGAATTTCAAACCGTGTTTGGAATTGTGCATGCAAACCGATAGAAAGTATTGCTGTCTAACATTTACATTACACGATTTATGCGCAACCCCCAGAAAGTTACTTCCCCTTGATGAAATTTCTTGCCATAAGAGATCGCTGTCCCGGGCTTTCGTATCCCCCTGATTATTTTTCTTTTTACAAACCCAACAAATGTCTAGATTTTTAATAGCCATCTCTTCTTCTGGTGATAGATTCATTGGATAGTGTATGTGACGCAGCCACGAAATTGCCTTATTTGCTGTTTTAGTAAGTGCAACAATAGCCGTACCAACACAATCCTCTCAACAAAATCTACCAATTGCACGGTATTACCTGAATCTCTTCACGCATGCGCAAAAGAGATTGCAATAGCTTCATATTTTTCACACGATTCCCATTTAACGGATCGGAAACATCCGTGAGTGCAGCTTCAATGTCCAATAACACCTTGTTGCTCTGCAACAGCGTGTTCTGAAAGCTCTTGAACCGCAAGGTGGCATTGTCTCCTGAACCGATTTCCACAGACTGTTACCCATGACGCTTACAGGGTTTCAAATGATTATTTTATTTTAATTCACTATAAAGTCTAGACAGACATATTGGATAGTAATAGCGTGAAGTATAACCGCCCTGCTAATATGCAGAATTGGAAAGAAATGTCCAATTGACTCAGGATCTTTGGCAGGCTCGTACAAAAGCCATACCCAGTGTTTCACTGATTCAATGGACGGTGCCCTTACGGAATATACTACCCCCTTTTTACCACTAGGTTCCCCTACTTCATATTCTTCATCAAATTGTAAAACTGTAACCCCAGCTTTCAAATGTTCATTTGCCTGCTCAAAAATATCAATCCCCTTGACTGTAATTGGACAATGCCCCATTAATCATTTAAAATCTACTTTCGGAAGTTCTGCCCCCTCCCCACCACCATTACTTGGCCAATTGTCCAACATCGTCTTACTAACACCATCTATCTTCATGGGTTTATGCCCTGCCATAAGGACGGAACATTTGAAACACTCTAAGCCCGTGTCAGAACGGAAGTTTTGTAAAACCTTAGTACCTTTTAAATTTACATTATGTCTTGCACCCCCACTCCCCGTCCCGCCTCTTAAAACAGATTTTTTAAATTTAGTTATGTTAAGTTCTAATTTTAATAAATAAAATCGATAACCCACTCCCGTTTTCATTACACACCTCCATCCTATTAAAAATTTCACCCATCCAATCCAAAAAAACAGGCTCAAAATTATGCAGGTCCGGATGAAGCGTCTGCATTTTTATTCTTATTTGAGGCTCGCGCCACTCACCCGAACTTGCAGTTAAAAAAATGATTTTAATTGTGATGGATGCTTTTATACAGTCCCGACCACCCGCCTCCCGCATATGGTTTTTGAGAAGTTCCCGAATCATGCTTACATAGGAGTGTTCTGTGTCAGTGGTATCCGTTTGAGTACTACCACTTTTTTGGGAATTGAACGGATCGCCATACTCAGCCCTATACACGTGGGGGTGAGCCAGCACCACTTTGCTCCCCTAAATCATTGTCCATGGCGGGCGCTGTCTCGACCTCGCTATGTGGCAAGTCTTCAACCCACTCATAGTCTGTATCAAGGCCGAGACCCCGCACAAAACTGTCTAAATTAAACTCATTGGGAGATATACGAGCCGGACTCACCCCCCACACTTAAACCTCTCCCATGTTCACTAGTCTCCGGGACCTCCAGCATGTTCATAAGTAATTCAATATCCTGGTAGAGGCTATAGGTCCCAAGTGTTGGTGTTGTGTGAACCTAAAGAATAATAAGAGCATATTTAGCTCAGTGGAAGGTATGGCCTTATGAAAAAGAGAGAATGAGTATAGAAGTCATACTAGTCACTAGAATGCATCATTGTATTATGAAGGGGTACCTTGAGTCCCTGAACTCATTGAAAGCCTACTACTCGTTGGAATGAATCATTGTATTATGAAAGGGATCTTTGACCCCTTGCTCTCATAGAACCCGAACTATTCGCCGGATTGCATCATTGTAATACGATAGGGCACCACGAGCCCTTGAAATCACAAATACCATACTACTTATTGGAATGCATCAATGTATTAAAGAGTATAGAAGGGTACCTTCAGTACTGTAAGTCCCTATGCTCACACTACTGATAAAGCCTTTTGAATGTATTAAAAAAATAGTCACGGGAAACTTACCGAAGGGGATTTGCATCATGTTTATTCACGTCCTTCGCAGCTATTTAATGTGCTCCGTCTGCGGGTCTAGCTTCTAGAAGCTCACTCAATAGATTGTCCATTAACTGGTCGAAAGCGTTCTAAAAAAGAAAACATAAATTTTAGGTGGGTCCTTTACCTCTATCCCCCATTATTAAGAACCCTGAAATAACCTTCTTAGCGACAATTTACCTCCAAAAACTAGCGAGTATACACTTTAAAGCCTGAAAACCAACCTTATTTTTAGATATTTCTTGGTGTGATGATGGTCTTTAAAATTAAGGGAAAGGGGGAAAGGAACCTGAAGCTTCGATATTCTAGCAAAAAGTCTAAACTATTAATCAAGAACTAAAGAGTATGCACTTAAATGAATAAAAGAATTCAGAAAAGAGTAAAATCTGGCAAGGCTTTAAAGGGATCTCTGACAGGTAAAAATTAGCGAAAAGGAATTATTATTAGGCTGAAAAACCATACTTACATCTTCAAATTGTGCTGATAAGGCAGCACCACGGTTTTGTACAGGCACCGCAGGTCGGGGTGTGACTTGAGTGGTGTCAAAGTGTTACCTAGTTGGGCAAGCGACATCATGGTCTTGCATGGGGAGCGTAGAAGGCTCGGCAGTTTTACTGTCATAAGGCTCAAGCCCTGAAGGCCCGGTGTTTTCACCATCTTGCATGCAGAGCACAGATGGGACAGCATACCTCCTGCATTGTTTTTGGATCTTGGAAGGGGCAGCATATTTAATAACTGGTACCCTCAAAAGGGTCGGCTCCTTGCCCCTTGTCCTTTTACTAGGAGAAGGAGGGCTGAAAACTCATAGAAAATAAAACAGGAGTTATTATAAAAAAAGCGCTCGCTTCTACAGAAGGAAAAAGAAGAAGAGAAAAAACATTATTTGTTGGAAATATATGGTTTCGGGGGCCCTTCTTGAGTCTAACTAACTCCCTTCTAGAAACCCCCTACAAAAGTCATAGAAAATCGGATCTTTTTTCTTGCTATAAATATTTAAACACGTCCGTCGATGTTCAGAAACCCTATTCAGCTTTATAAATAGATATCTTAAGCTTTTAAAAATATGGTATTAATCAACTTGGGGACGAATAAAAATAAATCTCGCATGTGCCCTGGAAATACCCACCCAGGACCGATGTTTTCTCATTTTATTAACCTTCCTCCCTCTCCTGTCTTATATACAGCTATCTTGGGCTTTTAAAAATGATATTATTCATCTAAAGAGAGGATAAATAGGTCTCTCCTCCCTTTTCATGAAAGCAAAAAATAAAATTTGTGAAGAATAAGCTAGGCTTAGAAATCAAATGTTTTTATTATACGACTTATGAGGAATAAACCTCGACAGTCATTAGTTTATAACCTTAGGATAGAAATAAATGTTCCTATTGCTACCATTTAGAAAAGAAAACATTGGATTTTAATATATATCTAGAGATGTAGAGTATTTCAAGCAAAAAGAGATAAGGTGTATTTAAAGCTTAAAAAAACTAGACTGTTTTGTCTATGCCTAGGATGGAAATAAATGTTTTTTACGTGCCGTATGCTCCTGTTAGTGCCCCCTCCTTACACGCAATTTCCAGCCCTAAAAATATGACTAATCGTTTAGAAAAAATGTTTCGCTCTTATAAAATCTATTATGTGACAATTTTGCAAAGAATAACTTCCTCAGCCCTTTTTCAAGAAACACCAAACTGTAGAAGTAATCTAACCTAGAATTATAAAAATGGATCACCCCGTTGTAACGTATAATTATCAGCAAATGCAAGCCCTTCTGTACGAGATTAATTGTTTACAACGCACCCTTTCCAGAGGGTTACAGAAATAGCAGCTTTATTCACACACATTTGTGTTTAGACAACAAAAGGAGTCGCGAGTTATTTGGTTTTGTTCCTTGGTTTCAATGCATGAGGGGAAAAGTCACCATTTCTTAGTAAAAAGAATAATTCTTTTTGAAAGGATTAATTATCATCGCATACGGGTTGGAAGGTTTGGTTTTTACACGGTGAAAAGAGGGTATTTTATGCTTTAAAACGAGTATAAGCAAAGGAATGTGGAGGGATTTTATTTATTTTTTTTTTGGGGGGGGGGGGGTAGGAAATACCAGAGAGAAATTGACTTACTTCTTGGTACCAATTATCCATTATTTTTGATACTTGTATTGCCTTCAACAGGTTATATGAGACTGATGCTGTTTCATCCTTACCCTGCTTATTTATAGCATTCCAAGGACTCACACGGGGTCTTCGATTGGAACACGTGCACTCCTTGAAAGTCCTCTAAGGTTTTTAATAGAAAGGCTTCGTGGGGGAGTGTTGCCAACTGGGTAGGCATGTTTAGATAAGATTTTCCCATAAAATTGGCGTCTTGACAGCTATATGGGGAAAACAATATCGCTTCTACCACCTGGGGAGGCATGTTTAGACACGATTCCTTATAAAATGATCGTCTAGAACTCTAGACACTTATAGGGAGGGAAAACACCTGGGAAGTTTGCCTAGAAACAAGGCTCTCATATAAATACACAGGGACGTGTGACGTCAGAGGGCATGTCCTAGAAATCCAATGCTATTTTCCCTATGGCTGCCGTGACGTCAGAGGGCATGACCTTAAAATCCTATGCTATTTTTCCTATTTGTGCCGTGACGTCAGAGGGCTCTGGTAGAAACAGCTGACCGCATTGTACAGGTGCGAGGGAGTTCCCCATATTATTTGATCTTGTCTATTATCCCGACCACATTCCAAGAAATAGAAATACCCAGGGCTCTTAACTAGAATTGCGACACCTGGTCACCAAAAGAGGGATGCACTGCTAAATCTTCTTCTTGCACCGTTAAACCATTGGAAGAAAGGATTAGTCCGTTTGGGCGTCATAGAAACTGGAACCCTGTCACTACTGACCTTTCAAATATACTGGACAAAATGGTTACCTGAAAATTTTGATCGGACGACATGGGCGTCATAGAAACTGGAACCCTGTCACTACTGACCTTTCAAATATACTGGACAAAATGGTTATTTGAAAATTTTGATCGGACGACTTTAGGGGATTTTCTTGGTTACTTAAAAATGGAACTAGAATTTTCAGTTTTCTTTCAAAGGTGCCCTCTTCTGATCTTCTAGGATGATTGGTTTGATACGACCGCACCTGGGAAGAACAAAGAGAAAAAAAAGGCAAATAAAAACGCATCCGTGGCCTTTCTTCTGGCAAAAGAAAATATACACATTCCACACTTTTAAAGACGGGGGCTTGAAACCCTTACAGCAGGGTTATTTGATATGTTGAATCGAATGGTAGGATTTTCAATAAGATTCCTTTAATTTAGGTGAGTATTTTCCACTTTTTTGAAAATCAGGCAAATTTTCGCAGGCTCGTAACTTTTGATAGGTAACATCAAACTTAATGAATCTTATATATCTGGAATTCTTTTGATGTACAGCATCTATTGTTATCAAAATTCTGTTTTTTAGAGTTTCGGTTACTATTGGGCCGAGTCACTCCTTACTTAAAGGTTGTTACCAAGAACTGTTCGAAAGGGCATTAGATCGTTAAATATTCAGTTGGATGAATTCTCTTTTTTAAATACACCGCTAAGGATAATGGATGTTGACTTGATATATCAAGTCCAGTTTCGACCCGAATTTGACCATGCTTCTCCAAAACAATGGGAAATCTCATATTTTGTGGAAATTGGCTTTAGGGTTTTCATAAATTTTAGGGTTCTCATACGTACTGAACTTCGTTTAATAGTTTTTATCAATGGGCATATTTTATAAATTTCGTACTATAAATCTTAGGCAGTTATTGACTCTCTCCACCAACCCAATCTTTTGAATTCATGTTCTTTTTTACATCCATATAGAAATACTTTGAGAATAATAGTCCTCGGTGAAAAATTGCACCCCTCCGACTGTTTATCAGGAGAAGGGAACGGGGTTTGAAATATCGAAAACTAATTATAATCATCATTCCGCGATTTTCAAGGTCAGTTCTTAAGAAAAAACTTGTTTATAGGGATGTCCTACATGGACACCGGTATGGAGATAAGGGGCAATACCCCACCCTTTGCAAGAAGACATCAACAAATGCGAGTAAATAGAAAAATAGAGATATTCCCATATAAATCTCAGTGAAAACACAGATCTTAATAGCACTTGCCCCCCCCTCCTTCTTGGATTTTTTCGGTAGCATTCGCGATACCCCCTCAACTTCCCAGACTTTTCCCACGGTAAATACGAAGGTAATCTTCTGTGTTACGCAGAAAAATAAAATGATTTCTGCAATAAGAGGGGAGCTATAACCCCGAAACACCGATATTGCAGGCTCGGTTTAAAAATGTTCCCGGAAACGAAGAGAGAATAGAGATTCATTTCAACTCTTCCCCTAACCCAAACCCTCCTCCGCCTCCAGCATAGCTGATGCGCAATTATGCACAACTGTACATAACTTATCAAGCCGCAAATAAATCAACATATTTAAATAAAGCTTTAAAATGAATATTTGTATCAACCGTTTATTTCGTTTGGACCACGTGCATCTTTAGGAACGGATGCACCACCGTGCACCATTATTACCATCTGAAACTTGGGAAGCTCAATATACAAATTTTAGGTAATTTCAGATCGACGGGCGTCCCACAATTTTTATTAGATAAATTTTGAACCCTTTTTGAGCCAAAATTTTTGTTTTGCGTCACAAAATGGCGGGAAAAGTGGAAACGCCACTTAGCTGAGATAAAATCTTTTTTGATACTTAAAATATGCACCAGAATTCTAGGACCAGAGTTCCAGGACCATTGGTGCCATATGATCACTTCAAAAAAAAAAAAATGAATAAGCTTACATCCCTGATCATTTTCTCAAAAAAAAAACACACACACACACACACAAAATCTGGCTTTTTCGTAGGCAGGGGTTACTATTAGCGTAACTCACTCATTACAAATAGTTTGCTGCCACTTTAAACTGTTTGATTACCGTGAACTGTTATAAAACTTTAAAAATGAACTAAGAAGAACCATGATTGGATATTTCATGTAGCAAAAACCATAGATTCAGAAAAATAGATCCTGATAAACGTATAAAAGGTTATGTGTGAAAAAATTTTAAAGCAATTCTTTTAATCCAACAGTTTATTTCAATTTAGTTCAATTTGATTAATTTTTAGTATGGATTAAATTTATTTGTATTAAATCTACTTTAACACATTGAATGACTTTAATTTTGTCTACTTATTAATTAGCCAGCACACACTTAAGTTCTTGATCTGAATGTAAGATCTGAGAAAACCGGTTTCATAGCCACAAGACTTACATTTTGCGTTGGACTTAGATAATTTGGGCGATATATTTGCACATTAGGGGTGGACGGTGGGGTAAAGTATTTGGACAGCATGAAATTAGAAAACACTTCTTACTTCACAATATGTAGAATAATTGTAGCTAACACATTTTGCATGCAGACCCGCTATACTTTACCCCACCCCCTAATTTGCAAATATATAGCCCAAATTATACAAGTCCAATGCATTTTATCACCCGTCACTTGTCTTTGTGGCTATCAAACCGGTTTTCTCAGAACTTACATTCAGATCATGGACTTGAGTGTGTTCTGGCTAATTAACAAGTACTTGATTTTGTTCCAAAAAATTTTGTGATTTCAATTACTTATTTCCTTCATTGCCACTTTTTATAAGGCTAGTAAAATTATTTATAAGCTTATTACGAATCCCGACAATAATTATATTAAATTGAAGAAATATTTATCGCTGTTTTCTGTTATTCAGAGTTCATAATACTAATAAATTATAATTATCTCACCGTTTCGAATTTAACGTAAATTTCCCTACTATCTGCTGAGTAATTTACAAAACTACAAGGAAAAGCGGAAGGGCTTCGCAAGTGGAGTGGCCGTAATGCCCTTAGCTCCACATTCATCTAAACTTCACCCTAATAGTTGCGTTTTTCATTGCATTAATTAAAATTTTTAACTCATTCTCTCAACTTGTTTTAATGGAAAAGCAGTGTGGTCTAAAAAAAAAT
Source organism: Artemia sinica (assembly GCA_027921565.1). Classification (NCBI taxonomy): domain Eukaryota; kingdom Metazoa; phylum Arthropoda; class Branchiopoda; order Anostraca; family Artemiidae; genus Artemia; species Artemia sinica. The sequence goes on from CM051259.1 coordinate 19,507,056, forward strand.
CAATTGTTTGTAGAAATTTATAGTTATATTAAGTTATATCGAAATTTAGGGCAGGTTGTAAAATCACGAAATGAAACTAGGTGAAAATAATTTTTTAATTCCTTATAACAAATGCTTCTAAATTAATATAATAAGTATTGTGATAATTTTAAGTGGCTTAATGTTTATATGCTATTTTTTGGCGCAAAATGGGTTCAGTGACTTCTTTGAGAGAAATGTTCAAAATAGGATCTTCAGCTGTTAGAAACTAGATGCCTATTTCAAGTGATCGTACGTAACTATAAATTAATAAAGCCAGCAGATGCGAATAAGACTTCACCGTTATATAAACAATACATTGACTGTTAAACAAATAAATACACTTATATGAGCAGCTCTTTGTTGGGTTTTCATGTAATCTTTAACAATTTTAGTTCAATGACACTTGGAAATGATTTATTATCTCTTTAAACAAAAGTAATTTTGCAAATTTGTGCTTCAATTTTTCTTGCTCTTCGCAAAACGAAGCAGGTGATAAAAACTTCAGAAACATAATTTCTGAAGAGGCTAGACAAAACTTTGTCCATTTGACCTCTGGACTTAGACCCATGCGTCTCTCAGCCAATATCAGAGGCCGAGGAGACACATATTTCTTTTTAGGATTATAATAATGAATTTTTTTAATAATGAAAACTTTTGTTTTAAGAAATAGTGATAGAAGTTAAATTCCAGTTAAATATGACATTCGTAGTACATTAAGAATTAAACTGTCTGTCGCCACGTCTAGTTTAAATGGCAAAATCCATTGACAGTCGCAATGAATAATGTTCAGTGTGTTCAGGAATACTGGAAATCCATTTTCTATTTCCCAGGGATTCAGTTCTTGGAACATATTAGCCTCAACTGTTCAAACTACAGCGATGTTGCGTAAAAAAAAAATCATCTCTTACTCTTCCTGCCAAAAAACCAAATCTGGTCTCTATTTAAGTAAAATTTGGCTTTTTAAAGGCCAAAAAAGGTTCACATATTTTTCTTGCTTTTTCTACAACCTCAGATACGAGCTCCTTACTCTGCGCAGCGATAAGAAAACGCAGCAATCATAGGCAGCGCGATCGCGCTGCCTAAGTAAAGAACGATATGGGCACAATGTATTATTATTTTTACTCCATAGCCGGGCACTTCGTATCGAAGGAGTTCTCCTAGAAACTTCCAAAAGGGCTCATTCGATTGGAAACTGGAGTGGCTAGTGCCCTTTTTAATAGTCGAAAGTGATTGGAGGGCATCTAGCCCCCCCCGCGCCCATCATTCCCCCAAACTCATCCAATCAAAATTTTGAGATAGCCAATCTGTTCAGCGTAGGCTAGTTGATTTCCAAATAGAAAATATGTTTTTGAGGAGGACACTCCACCCCAACCCTCAGGGCAAGGGTTTTAAGTTATGCTCTGGGGTCATAAAAGGTTTTTATAGAAGGCGTTGTCGTAGAAACTTCAAAACAGGCTCATTCGATTGGAAATTCAAAGGGCTAGTGCCCTTTTTATTAGCCGAAAGTGATTGGAGGGCAACTAGCCCCCCACGCCCATCATTCCCCCAAACACATCCAATCAAAATTTTGAGATAGACATTTTGTTCAACGTAGTTGATTTCCAGATAGAAAATATGTTTTTGAGGAGCACACTCCCCTACTGCCCTCAGGGCAAGGGTTTTAAGTTATGCTCTGGGGTCATAAAAGGTTTTTATAGAAGGCGTTGTCGTAGAAAATTGAAAACAGGCTCATTCGATTGGAAATTCAAAGGGCTAGTGCCCCTTTTAATATTCAAAAGTGATTGGAGGGCAAATGGCCCCCCACCCTCATCATTCCCCCCAAACACATCCAATCAAAACTTTGAAATAGCCATTTTGTTCAGCGTAGTTGATTTCCAGATAGAAAATATGTTTTTGAGGAGGAAACTCCCCCACATCCCTCAGGGCAAGGGGTTTAAGTTATGCCCTGGGGGCATATAAGGTTTTTATAGAAGGCGTTGTCATAGAAACTTCAAAACAGGCTCATTCGATTGGAAATTCAAAGGGCTAGTGCCCTTTTTATTAGCCGAAAGTGATTGGAGGGCAACTAGCCCCCCACGCCCATCATTCCCCCAAACACATCCAATCAAAATTTTGAGATAGCCATTTTGTTCAGCGTAGTTGATTTCCAGATAGAAAATATGTTTTTGAGGAGGACACTCCCCCACAACCCTCAGGGCAAGGGTTTTAAAGCAATGCCCTGGGGGCATATAAGGTTTTTATAGAAGGCGTTGTCGTAGAAACTTCAAAAAAGCTCATTCGATTGGAAATTCAAAGGGCTAGTGCCCTTTTTAATAGTCGAAAATGATTCGAGGGCAACTAGCCCCCCCCCCCCACCACGCCCATCATTCCCCCAAAAAACATCCAATAAAAATTTTGAGATAGCCATTTTGTTCAGTATAGTTGATTTCCAGATAGAAAATATGTTTTTGAGGAGGACGCTCCCCCACAAGCCTCAGAGCAAGGGTTATAAGTTATGCCCTGGGGGCATATAAGGTTTTTATTGAAATCTTTGTCGTAGAAACTTGAAAAAGGGCTCATTCGATTTGAAATTCAAAGGGTTAGTACCCTTTTTAATAGTCGAAAGTGGTTAGTAATATTTTTTGTTGTTGTTGTTTTTTAGACCAGGGCACTTCGTATCGAAGGAGTTGTCGTGGGAACTTCGAAAGGGGCTCATTCAATTGAAAATAGAAAGGGCTGATGCCCTTTTTAATATTCGAAAGTGATTGGAGGGCAACTAATCCCCCTTCCACTCCCACCATCCCATGCCCATCCTCCCATTCGCCCATTATGTTTAAAAACTAAATGTTGCCTTAAAATTAAATCAAAATGCACTGTGATAATGCTAATTCCCAATAAGGCATCTCAGCAGTATCCCAAGAACGACTGAGGGTATTATGTTCAAACTTTCGGGGCTACTTATGCTCTTAAAATTTAACCAAATCAAAATAGTGTAAGTGTATCCAAGCTATCAAAAAAAGTTAACAGATTTTTTTTGCGAATGATATCAAGTTTTCCATTTCAGGTCAACTAGAGGAGGTATGAAACTAAATTAAACAGTACTGTTGTGTCCATATTTTTAAAAGGGTGTATGCTGTTAAAAATTGCTTACAAATTTTCTCCGGCATACAAATAGCAGGCCCAACTATAAAGTCTTGAAAAACGATAGACTTAAAGTGTTTTCCCTGAAAAGATTATGGCAATATAAAACGAACAGAAACTAATTAAAAAACCTTTTTCCACAAAATAAGTTTTTACTTTATAACTTCAATAAATCAAATAATATTAACATTTTGATTACTAAATATCAGTGTATGTATATTAAACTGACAATGCACATTCATTTATATTTTTTCAGTAAAGTGCAAATTTTGTTCTGGCCTTGGGAAGGCATAGGGGTTTTGCGCCTAACTTATGTTAATTTCTGCTCGTTTTGAGTTTGACTCGGTTATTTATTGTAATTTCTGTTCGTTTTCGGTTTCATTTATTTACCGATGCTAATTTGTGGTAGTTTCACGCTTGGTAGATTATTTGACTTTATTTTTTGTTTAATGGAGTTCTTTACTTTTTTTTGAAAAACTTATTTTGTGGAAAAAGTTTTTTTACTTAATTACGTAAAGGAGTGGATCAAAATATCCCTTCGTCTTTTCCAGGCAAATTGTTATATCATTAGTACTATTGCATTACAATAATTATTATATATGCAAGACATCTTTAAATCCTCATCATGATTATTATAGTATAGTATTGTATTAAATCACTATATTCCTTTTTACACTCCTGAAAATTAAGAATATGGGGAAAAATAGGGGGTAAAAAGCTTTTCTACTGTTGAAATTGCTTCAATTCCAGTTCAATTGAATATGGAGCAAACTCTATAGATAATTTTCTAAGTGTTAAAAGTATGACTTGTCTCAATACTTCGAAGATTTAAGTTTCTATGTAAATCTTAGACTAAAATCTTACAAACAAAAGACAAACAAACTATAGACAAAAATCCGATAGAATAACAATAATATTAATGAAGGATGATATGCTATAAAAAGGACTATAATCATATACCCCCTGTTTTGGCAGGATCAGCCCTCCTTTGAGCTTTTCTCCCTTTTAAAATCTGTATTCCCAGCCGTTTCCTAATGTCTGTGGTGTCTATATACGAACGAACGATGGACTGTTACTGCTACTACTAACAACTCACTATAGCACCAAGCCAACATTGGTCAGCACAGGTACAGAAATTCTCCCTCCCTTACAGCCCATTTAAAGCTACAATCTTTATCCCCCTCTCATTTGGTTCCAGTTTTCTCTAATTCCTTTCTTATTACCTCTCCCCGCCCCATTCAGCGTAAACCGCCTTTCTGTTTGGTCCCAAATGAACAATATTTAGCAATCTTTCATCATTCGTTCATAAAACCTGACTTTAACTATTATTATAGCCCTAGAAATTGGGGTCGAACCACATTTTTTTGAGCAGCTTATTGTTTAATTTACCGTCAGTCAAACGACTACCAAAATCTACCCTTAACTTTTACACGTAACTTTTTTCGGCGTCGATTTTAGCAGTTAAGTGGATAAACGATAGCGATACAAAAACAGCGCCCTTTGCGCGAGATTTTCAAAACTAAACATCATGGACACCAATATCCAACTGCAATTTATCAATAGTTCCACGATTGATTTCAACTTAGTTCTTTTGATTTTTCCTGCTGAAAATCAAACGATTGAGGGAATCGTTTCCTTCAATCGTAAGAAAATCGCAGATGGAAACGATTGAGGATTGAAACACCTCAGGAAAAATTCTGTTTTTACAACCACGATGAAAATCGATGCCGCTTTTGAAAATCGACACGAAAAACTGGAAATTTTTTCAAGCTTGAATAACTGTCGTTTACTTAGCAAATAGGTTCCGATTTGGCAAATCGGTGCCGAAAAAAGCAATGTGTGTCCGGATCCTTTAAACAATTCCTCTGGAAAACATCTAGCAGACCTTCCTCAGTCTTCATAAAGATTAATAAACACTACATAATTATACGTGTATATATACTGAAAACGGCATTTTTGTTACAATGCTAAAAAAATAAAGTCCGCCACGTTGACAAGAGCTTGTATCAGGAGGGGCATAATATTTCGGGGACTGGAGCAAAAAAATTGGTGAAAACGCCGAAAACACGCCAATAATAGATGAATTATAAGGCAATTGTTAGAAATTGAAAGAGAAGTTGTGTTAAATACCGATATTTCGAGGGGAGATTGACGTTGAAATTTCCAAATATTGTTTCCGATATCGATATTTACATTTCGACGCTCAATATTAATTTTTGGTCCGACATCCAGACATATCAGTTTCGATATTTAATATCCCCAACTTTAGCCCTTCACTGGCAAGGAGAAAAAAATTAAACTAACTGCAAGATGGGGTCTGCGGAACCCCACTTTTTAAAAATTCGAAAAAGATACAGTTGCAAATATATCCCAATTTCGCTTACAAGATATTCATATATATCAGTTAAAAGTACTAAAACAAAAAAATCATTCCACTATTCGCATTTGGGGTAGAGGAGCTTAGTATATTTCATACATACATTGTTTTGGCACGAAGTGCATCTATATATGGATTTTCTGTCCTTGCTTAGGAAACAAATGACGCAACGACCTTTTCAGTCATTGGAACCTGGAGAAAATACGTGGGGGACATTTTCAGCTGAAAATCACGTATGGTTTTTGATCAGATTACGCAGTACTCGTTGGATCCTTTGCTCTGATAATAATTTGCCGGTCGATGTGAGATCGTCCTAGCTCTATCATCATTTTTCTTCGGGTCAAGTCTTTTCTTGGGGTGTTAAGTAGCTCGGAATGACACTGGCATTGTCTCCACCTGTGTCCATGATCACGTGCCACACCTCTTTGGAACATCTTCTCGTGCGGTGGCTAGTCGTGTAAGTTGGCCACTTTTAGTCTAGAGAGTCCACTCCATTTTTTGTTGCGTTGTACGCCATGATGACATCTGATTTACTACTCTCATGTTCAATTGCTGCTGAAAAGTGGATCGACGAAGCAAGAATAACTGCTCTTTTTCTTTGGAACATACGACACGAGGTTCAGATGGTCTCTAGATTAGAAGATGGACGAGTGGGGATCCCTTGTATGACTAGCAAGGAAAGAGGGTGGATCTCTTTTTCTTTTTTTTCTCCGTGTTTACATATGTCATTCTCAAGGATCTGAGCATTTCAATTAGCTCTATGGATGTGAACCAGTTGCTGGCTGTGATGCTGGTGTTCCAGCTCTTCAAGAGACCAACAAAGACGGGAGTTGTCTTTTTGCCGTAGTTGTTTCGAAAGATTGGCGCTAAGCTTGAAATAACCAGGCATAAGAGATTAAAGTGATGACCTTTTTTTAATCCAAGTACACTTAAACAGACCATGCGCGTGTCGTGCCGCAAGCCTCAACACGCGCAATTTTTTTATTGAAGCACCGAATAACTGACCGTTGTGGTAACTCTGTAGACAAAACTGCCTCGTGGTATTTCAAGCAAATTTAATAAAAAGAACCAAGAGATACTACCGATATAACTTCACCCCCTCCATCACAAAATCAGCTGCCCCCCCCCCTAGACAAGAGTCTGCCTAAGCACATGGTACTTGCTAGCCTCATAGTTGCTGTTAAATTTTGTCTATTTTAGATTTTTTTTTCTATTATAAATTTTCTAATAAAAACTAACTACTTTCTGAGAGTTTTTTTTTATATTTTAGTTTACAGACAAAATGAAAAGAGTTTCCTGTGGTCAACGAAACTATGGACCAGCGTTGAAACATTGAACAACGAAGCGTTGACAAAATGTAGGTGCATATTCTCCCCCTGTGTGCAGGATCTAAAAGTGTGATACAAGGAAAATTTCCCTGATTTGTGTTCCATGAAGTCTATTCTGTTCTGAACAGGTGTATTCACTGGAATATCTTGTGGGGGCTTGACGTGAAGGATTACTTCCCAAAAACGAAAACTGAAAAAAAACGCTTCAAAAATTTTTTTGTATGAATTTTTGTTACGTTTTTATGACTCGGACAAAAATTTCTAGGAGGGGAATTAGACCCAATAACCTCCCTGCCCCCCTGAATACAGCCTTGAACAGGAGTTACGGAAAGTCAACTAGAGTTCGAGGGCAAAACGGTTCGAGTTGCTATAGCCACGGAAGGTAGGACGCTTGAAGTTGACTCTAGATCAACTAAAGTCAGGGTTCGAGCACACTCATTGACTTATGCTTATACTAACAGGTTTTGAAACATTGACGAGAGGAGAAGCTCCTTCTATAATCTTACTATGAGCCAATGCTCGCAAGGTGTTCCTCGTCTGTCCATTATAACATCAATAATAGGTGAATTATAAGGCAACTGTTAGAAATTGACGTGTAAATTCAACATTATTGATTTTTAATGCCACCTAGAGGTGGAGATGAGGCTAAAAAAAATGATTTTTCTGGTAGGGTTAGCTTGGACAACCACACTGGAAGCGTTCTGGTTGTGTACTTGCTAGCCTCATAGTTGCTATTAATTTTTTTCTCCTTTTGATTTTTTTCTTGTAATTTTTCTAAAAAAATGTTAAAATATTTCTGACAGTTTTTTTTTATATTTTAGTTTACAGACAAAATGAAAAGAGTCTCCCTTGGTCAACGAAACTATGAACAAAGCCATTGAGGCGTATCAAGAAAGAAGGAACATTGAGAAAATTGGAGAAAACACTGGTATAAAAAATATCTACGCTTCTTGATTGCGTCAAATGTTCAATGCCGTTAACAGAAGAAGCTTCCGAAAGTGGCAAAAGCCTGGGCCACTCTCTAAACTTCCAGACAAAAGTAAAACATAATAGGAAAAATCTATGAAAGTGAATACAAGAAGAAACCCGTCAACTACTTCTGAAGCCATTCCTTTACGAACAATGAACTGAAAATTAGACATCAAAAGAAACTCAGAATTTCACTTGTTCTTGCACTACTGCACATGATAATTCTATTCCTGAAAGTTGGGTAGAAAATAAAGTGTCGAGGGACTTAGTTCTTGGATTCCTTAAGGGGAATTCAGATATTTCAGCGAGGGAGCCTGAATATAGAAGTCAAAGAAGAGCCTCAGGCTTCAACAAAAATATCCTAAAGACATTCTTTGATAAGCTTCTTGATGTTTACAGAAGGATTGGAGACAGAATATCTCTTGATCGTGTCCAGAACGAGGTTGTCATAGGCCTACCTATAGCACTTCCACTGCCGAAGTCATAACGCCAACTTCAAAAAACAACTTGATCAGAATGAGTCTGCAGAAACAGATTAAACCGTAGCTGCTCTTTGTTCTGCAAGCACGTCTGAAGAAACTTTCCCTTGGGTTTTCATTTTTGTTTCATGAGTGAACTTTGGGCCTATATAACGAACAATGTTCTCCCTGGTTACCTGAAATGTATATATCAAAGCAGACGGTTCGAAACTAACTTATTTGTGAAAGCAGTGAAACATTATACACAAATAACAAACGGGGTGAATAGACTTTGATCCGTCAACTGATGGACAATCACAACATCAGTCTCGAAGTCAAGGTGATATTACATTTACATTCCAAGAAAAATTTCGTGACGCTTTTGACATTCCCACCTCACTGACCCCATAAACTGCAACCCCTTGGCGTAGTGTTCTTTCTCTTGTGAGAGACACTCTAGAGGGGCTCCTAAATGAGGTGCTATAGTTGCACCCCAGTCACCTTGTTTCAATCTACGTAGTATTATCACTCAACTGAGTAACGTTCCAAGGGAAGTTCAGTGATTCGAGTATCTTTTCTGCTTTTTGAGCCATGAGGACCTTTTTTCTTGATTGATGCATATTTCTACAAGAAGCTCTTGCACTATTTTGCCGAGTCTTCCATTGGTGCTTCCAATTTAGCACCAAGTTCACTGGCGTAATTTTGTTAAAATCCTGGGGGGGGGGCAAGTTGGAGCTAATTTTCCCAAATCAACTGAAAATGACAGTGAAAGCTGAAAATTGATCTATATATTACCATAAAGGCAAAGATATACTAAAGAAAACGGACCTGTTTCTCTGGATACTTGAATTATGCGGGCTTATCTTAGTTGTGACAATATTTTTTGCAGAAACTAAATTTCAGGAGGGGGGCAAACTGAGGCCTGGGGGGCAAACTTGGGTCTGGTGGGAACAGTTGCCCCCTTGCCCCATATCAAACTACGCCCCTGACCAAGTCTGGACCCTCGCCGGCCTTTCCTCTGATAGGGTTTCTTGAAGAAGTTTAATCCTCCCCAAGCTGATGCTACTTATTTGGTCTGACCCTGGAATTAGAATCATACCTAGACTTGCATCCTGACATATACTCCTGAAAAGGATGAAATTGCAGTTAAAAAGCAAAAAACATCAAGTTATGATAGAAACCTGTAAAGAAATGTTAAATAGAGTGGCTCATGAGTAGAGGACTAAGTACCATTTCTATGGATGCCCTAGGAAAACATTTCTATGGATGCTCTACACCTTTTCAAAGAGAGTGAGTATCCTCTCACTATGAATCGTACAAGAATATGCTCAAAAGTGTAATAGATACGAACCGTACATTCAACCGTACATTCACGCCAACAAGAATATACAGTGTGGTTTCACGTAGACATTTTAAAAAGCTGGCAACCTATAAAGGGATTAAACACGTTTTGAGAGTATGATTGTTTGTTTTTTTTTCTTTTTACTTGGCAATTGACATTTTTCTGATAACAAGTATCATTCATTGCGATCGTAGCTCTATGGTGTGGATGACTTGAAAATAAAATTTTTAACGATAAATGTCTGAAAAGTGCATGGATGCTACAATCAGAATTGTTTGATTGACATTTGCAAAAAGTGATAAGGGATTCGCGAGTTGGACTGTACGAAAGATCTTATTTGAATAATAGGGAAAAAAACAGAGCTAGATAACATTCGCGAATTGGATCGTATGTAGGTGGAGAAAAAAAAGGGGTGGTCTTATGACTTGACCTAGCTTTACTTCTTCGATGTGTACTGTATAATACACAAGTGGTGTTTGAACTGTGTTGTCAATTTAAAATAGAGTTTAACGTTATACTATATTAAAAAGTTGATACTAAGAGAGATGTAGAGGGCAAGAAAAGAATTTTAATAACGGATAGCTTTACAACTTCGATGTGTACTGTATAATACTCAAGTGGTGTTTGAACAGTGTTGTCAATTTAAAATAGAATTTAACGTTATACTATACTAAAAAGATGACACTAAGAGAGATGTAGATGGCAAGAAGAGAATTTTAATAACGGATAGCTTTACTTCTTCGATGTGTTCTGTATAATACACATGTGGTCGGGTGATGGGAGCGGAAGTCTTAGAGTAATTTTAGTGCTGTACTGTGGGTCGAGTTACTAGTGAAAAACCCGTGTGGATGACTTGAAATAAAATTTTTAACGATAAATGGCTGAAAAGTGTTTTGGGGGAGATGGGTTGATTGCCAGAAGGATGTCTTAGCCTACTTAGAGTGTGATGGTGGGGGGCGAGTCGCTAGCGAAAAACCCGTGTGGATGACTTGAAAATAAAATTTTTAACGAAAAATGGCTGAAAAGTGTTTTGGGGGAGATGGGTTGATTGGCAGAAGGACGTCTTAGCGTAGTTATAGCGTGATAGTGGGGGTCGAGTTGCTAGCGAAAAACCCGTGTGGATGACTTGAAATAAAATGTTTAACGAGAAATGGCTGAAAAGTGTTTTGGGGGAGATGGGTTGATTGCCAGAAGGATGTCTTAGCGTACTTAGAGTGTGATAGTGGGGGGGGGGCGAGTCGCTAGCGAAAAACCCATGTGGATGACTTAAAAATAAAATTTTTAACGAAAAATGGCTGAAATGTGCTTTGGGGAAGATGGGTTGATTGGCAGAAGGATGTCTTAGCGTAGTTATAGCGTGATAGTGGGGATCTAGTTGCTAGCGAAAAACCCGTGTGAATGACTTGAAATAAAATTTTTAACGAGAAATGGCTGAAAAGTGTTTTGGGGGATATGGGCTGATTGGCAGAAGGATGTCTTAGCGTACTTATAGCGTGATAGTGGGGAGCGAGTTGCTAGCGAAAAATCCGTGTGGATGACTTGAAATAAAATGTTTAACGAGAAATGGCTGAAAAGTGTTTTGGGGGAGATGGGTTGATTGGCAGAAGGATGTCTTAGCGTACTTATAGCGTGATAGTGGGGGGGGCGAGTTGCTAGCGAAAAACCCGTGTGGATGACTTGAAAAAATTTTTTAACGAGAAATGGCTGAAAAGTGTTTTGGGGGAGATGGGTTGAATGGTAGAAGGATGTCTTAGCGTACTTATAGCGTGATAGTGGGGATCTAGTTGCTAGCGAAAAACCCGTGTGGATGACTTGAAATAAAATTTTTAACGAGAAATGGCTGAAAAGTGTTTTGGGGGAGATGCGTTTGATTGCCAGAAGGATGTCTTAGCGTACTTATAGCGAAACCAACAAAGAGAAAAATCTCCAAAAAGAAACAAACAAACGAGACTGTGGCCAGTGGAGAGAATAGAAAACAACAAATGCTAAACAACGCGGATATTTCGCCTGTATCCAAACAAGGCGTCTTCAGCACGAAAGAAACACAAGAAGAACAGAATAAAAAAAAATAAAGATAAAACTAAAAACCAATAAAACCACCACCAAAAAAAAAAATGTACAATTGGCGCAAACTGATCCACGTAGGGAAAAGATACTATAATAGAGTTACTTCAGTGAGGACACCAGAGTAACCGAGGAAAAATAAAAAAACTGTAAATTACTTTAATTATTCTGTTGCGAAATAATCCTTTTGTTAGCTATTACTGAAGCAAATCGTTTTGGTGTAGCAGGTAAAATAGTCCCCTGGTGATAATTTAAAATCTTAACTCCCTTATTGACTGTTGATTCACTCTTTAGAAGGTTATCATAAATTGGGTCAATATTTAAATTACCTGTGTCCCCATTTATTGAAAGGTTAGCAAACATATGTTTTTTAATTTCTATGGCTTCCCTCGCCCATTGAGTGTAACCCTTATCATTTGAAATAGCTAAGGCTTCATCAAATTTTGCAAAATGATCTGGTTGAAGCAAAATATGCTCTGCTAAAGCTGAAACAAAAGTTTCTGGAGGCTTGCTTAATTGTAGGGTTTTTCTATTGAGTTTTGGTGTTCAATAAACCTTTCAACAAATTGTTCGTGAGTCCTACCAATATAGAACTTCCCACAAGAACACGGAATTTTATACACCCCACTTACTAAATTTCCCCGAGTTGTATCCTTACCAGAACTAAAAAAACTGCCCATTGGCCTCAACGATTGGAAACATGTATCAATACCAAAGTTACGTAAAACCCATGAAAGTTTCTCACCCAAACCAGGTACATATGGTAATGAAATGAAAATTTTTGATACAACTAAATCTAAAGACTGAGAAACCCCAATAACCCTACTATCATGTTTAACCCGTCTATTTTCAATTATTTTGTCAATGAACTTAATTGGATAACTATTACAAAACAAAATATCCCTCAAGTATAACAATTCCGAATCCAGAAATTCCTGGGAACAAATTCTAAAGGCTCTATCCACTAGTGAAATTACAACCCTCCTTTTCACCGACATAGGGTGGAAAGAATGAAAATTTAAATACCTATCATTGTGCGTTGGTTTTCTGTAAATCGAGAAAAGTAAATGGAGATCCCTTTTAATTAATAAAATATCCAGAAAAGGTAATTTATTATTATCCTCAACTCAACTGTAAATTTAATATTATTATCAAAACTATTTAAATGCTTACAAAATAGGTCTAAGGAGTACTTATAGCGTGATAGTGGGGGGCGAGTTGCTAGCGAAAAACCCGTGTGGATGACTTTAAATAAAATTTTTAACGAAAAATGGCTGAAAAGTGTTTTGGGGGAGATGGGTTGATTGGCAGAATGATGTCTTAGCGTACTTATAGTGTGATAGTGGGGGGGGGGGCGAGTTGCTAGCGAAAAACCCGTGTGGATGACTTGAAATAAAATTTTTTAACAAGAAATCTCTGAAAAAATATTTTTGGGGGGATGGGTTGATGGCAGAAGGATAGGTGTGTGTTGTCTGAAACCTATGATTTGGGATGTGTGGTTTGCTATTTTTGACTTTTCTGAGCTGGATTTCTTAGCCTTTCATAGGTGTGTGTTGTCAGAAAATTATGATTTGGGATGTGTAGTTTGCTATTTGGACTTTTCAGAGCTAGGATTCTTAGTCTCTCATAGGCGTTTGTTGTCTGAAACCTATAGTTTGGGATGAGTAGTTTGCTATTTCAGGCTTTTATGAGTTAGGTTTCCTAGTATTTCGTAGGTGTGTGTTGTCTGAAACTTATGATTTGGGGTATGTAAATTACTATTTCGGGCTTTTCTGAGCTAGATTTCTTAGTCTTTCGTTGGTGTGTGTTGTCTGAAACCTATGATTTGGGATGTGTGGATTGCTATTTTTGACTTTTCTGAGCTGGATTTCTTAGCCTTTCATAGGTGTGTGTTGTCAGAAAATTATGATTTGGGATGTGTTGTTTGCTAGTTGGACTTTTCAGAGCTAGAATTCTTAGTCTCTCATAGATGTTTGTTGTCTGAAACCTATAGTTTGGGATGAGTAGTTTGCTATTTCAGGCTATTCTGAGCTAAGGTTTCTTAGTATTTCGTAGGTGTGTGTTGTCTGAAACTTATGATTTGGGGTGTGTAATTTGCTATTTCCGACTTTTTCATAACCAGATTTCTTAGTATTTCGTAGGTGTGTGTTGTCGTAAACTTATGACTTGGGATGGTTAATTTGCTATTTCCGGCTTTTATTAGCTAGGTTTCTTAGTCTTTCGTAGGTATGTGTTGTCTGAAACCTATAAAAATAAACTATTTCCGTAATATCTGAGCTAATAAGGGTTTTTGACCGTAAACTTTAGTTTTGTGTAAGAAAATTATGAAAAATACATTTCATTGACTCATAGGTGAAACTTAAGCCCAGTTATGGATCGAAAAATAAACTATTTCTATAAAATCTGAGCTAATAAGGGTTTTTGACCGTAAACTCTAGTTTTTTGTAAGAAAATTATGGAAAATACAATTCTCTGGTTCAAATGTGAAACTTAAGTCCAGTTATGAATCGAAAAATAAAACTATTTCTGTAAAATCTGAGCTAATAGGGGTTTTCGACCGTAAACTCTAGTTTTTTTTGTAAGAAAATTATGGAAAATACAATTCTCTGGTTCAAATGTGAAACTTAAGTCCAATTATGGATCGAAAAATAAACTATTTCTGTAAAATCTGAGCTAATAAGGGTTTTTTGACCGTAAACTCTAGTTTTTTGTAAGAAAATTATGGAAAATACAATTCTCTGGTTCAAATGTGAAACTTAAGTCTATTTTTGGATCGAAAAATAAAACTATTTCCGTAAAATCTGAGCTAATAAGGGTTTTTGACCGTAAACTCTAGTTTCTTGTAAGAAAATTATGGAAAATACAATTCTCTAGTTCAAATGTGAAAATTAAGTTCAGTTTTGGATACTCATAATGATGAGGACTGATAGTTCTAATTCAATATTTTTTCATAAAAACAAACTATTTTTTTAAAACCTCGAAATTATTCAACTTTATTTATTTTTTTACTTTTTTTGTACGTATCTTAAAATGACAAAATATGCTCACGGCTCTAACAATTGTACTCTATGATTGGTCAGAGACACGATGTGGCTTTCTCACTGGTATTCTATGTCCGGTTATCGACACTACCTAGTCTATTGCATGTATTAAATCAGTATTTTTTACGCAGTGGAACGATAAACACATAAGTCATATCTTTAAAAAAAAGTGAAGATGGAGCATTTTAATAAAGTGTGTTCACATAACAAGGTTATTGAAGGATTGAATGCCGACAAGGAGAAGTATTTAAACTATGAAACAAGTACAAGTGGTAGCACTATTGGAAATGTATGCATGCATTGTCATGACAGTAAGGAATTAAATTTCTTTGGAATACCGAAAAAATTCAACTCTTATGTTGGTGGTTATGCGAGATTGAGATCTCCAGAGATGATTGCACTCAAAGAGAATGCCAAACATAAAACTAATCGTTGATGATAGAGGACATCTCCTTGCTACTGTTGCAGGTAACACATTACCTACTGATACATCCAATCGTCAGTTTTCGGGTATTAGCATTCAACGGAAGGCCAATAAAAGAAAGGCCTACTCTTCTACTAATATCGTAAACCATATCTTGTCTACGTGCCGAAACTGTTACCTGTGTAAAAAGTAATGTGATAATAGACAGTGAAATTGCCAGAAAAATAAAAAGGGTATTGTCAGAAAATATCACTATGGAATATAAAGATGAATCGATGAAAAACAAAGCACCAGCAAACGTTACTACCATTGATCAAACAGTCAATGAACCAAATAATACAAAAGACGAAAAGCATATTGAGCCTGTTGATGAGACACCAGTAAAAATTGTGTATGACTCAAAATGGAATAATGATTATTCTACTGATTACGAACTAAGAGAAGACAATAGCTACAATATCAAGAGAGAACATGGTGAACTATTTTATGGAACAGATTCAAAATGTCCAAAGTTAATCATTGATATTAATAATGTATCATAATATATTTTTGTATTAATATTTTACATAGCATTATTTCATTAAAAATATTACATTGTTATGTGTTCATTATTTTTAGAGTAAGCTAGCATATCAAACGTTTAGAATGTCTATTAAAACATCGGAGATGTAAGAAAAGGAATTTGCATACATCTATTGTCAGACACATGGGATAACATTGACAAAATCTAGGTATCAGAATGAATAAATTCTTAATCAACATCCATTGTTGGATATGTCATTATGTCATTATGAAAAAATTGTAAGTAAGTAAGTAAGTCAGTAAGTAAGTAACAAACTCTTTCTTGAATTCACCTCTTGGATACACAACACAGAAATTTTATTCAGGAAGTTATGAAAAAAAATGAACAAATTCTTTATTAACATTCATTATCGATTGAAGTCGCTTCCTAGATAGACAAAACAGCAATTTCACAAAATCTAAGTATAAGAGTGATTAAATTCTATATCAACATCCATTTCTCGGATACATAGGAAAAAGTTGACAAAATCTAAGTGTTAGAGTGAATGAATTTTATTTATCAACATCTTTTGTCAGATACATCGAATAAAATTGACAGAATCTAAGTGTCAGAGTGAATAATTTTTTTTATCAACATCCTTTGTCAGATACATCAAATAAAATTGACAAAATCTAAATTTCAGAATGAATAAATGCTTTAACAACATCCTTTATCGGATATGTCGGATAAAATTGACAAAATCTAAGCATCAGAGTGACTAAATTCTATATTAGCATCCTTTTCTCGGATACATAGGATAAAATATCGGATAAAATTGACAAAATCTAAGTATCAGATTGATTAAATTCTATATCAACATCCATTTCTCAGGTACATGGGATAACATTGACAAAATCTAGGTATCAGAATGAATAAAGCAAATTACACATCGCCAAAATCATAATTTTCTGACAACACACACCTATGAAAGGCTAAGAAATGTAGCTCAGAAAAGTCAAAAATAGCAAAGCACCCATCCCAAATCATAGGTTTCAGACAACACACACCTATGAAAGGCTAAGAAATCCAGTTCAGAAAAGTCAAAAATAGCAACCCAAACATCCCAAATCATAGGTTTCAGACAATACACACCAACGAAAGACTAGGAAATCTAGCTCAGAAAAGCCCGAAATAGTAATTAACATATCCCAAATCATAAGTTTCAGACAACACACACCTACGAAATACTAGGAAACCTAGCTCATAAAAGCCTGAAATAGCAAACTACTCATCCCAAACTATAGGTTTCAGACAAAAAAACGCCTATGAGAGACTAAGAATCCTAGCTCTGAAAAGTCCAAATAGCAGACTACACATCCCGAATCATAATTTTCTGACAACACACACCTATGAAAGGCTAAGAAATCCAGCTCAGAAAAGTCAAAAATAGCAAACCAAACATCCCAAATCATAGGTTTCAGACAATACACACCAACGAAAGACTAGGAAATCTAGCTAAGAAAAGCCCGAAATAGCAAACCGCCCGTCCCAAATCATAGGTTTCAGACAAAACACACTCTGCCATCAACCCATCCCCCAAAAAATATTTTTTCAGAGATTTCTTGTTAAAAATTTTTATTTCGTCATTCACACGGGCTTTTCGCTAGCAACTCGCCCCCCACTATCACGCTATAACTACGCTAAGACATCCTTCTGCCAATCAACCCATCTCCCCCAAAACACTTTTCAGCCATTTCTCGTTAAAATTTTATTTCAAGTCATTCACACGGGTTTTTCGCTAGCAACTAGATCCCCACTATCACGCTATAACTACGCTAAGACATCCTTCTGCCAATCAACCCATCTCCCCCAAAACACTTTTCAGCCATTTCTCGTTAAAACTTTATTTCAAGTCATCCACACGGGTTTTTCGCTAGCAACTCGCCCCCACTATCACACTATAAGTACGCTAAGACATCCTTCTGCCAATCAACCCATCTCCCCCAAAACACTTTTCAGCCATTTCTCGTTAAGAATTTTATTTCAAGTCATCCATACGGGTTTTTCGCTAGCAACTCGCCCCCCACTATCACGCTATAAGTACGCTAAGACATCCTTCTGCCAATCAACCCATCTCCCCAAAAACACTTTTCAGCCATTTCTCGTTAAAAATTTTATTTCAAGTCATCCACACGGGTTTTTCGCTAGCAACTCGCCCCCACTATCACGCTATAAGTACGCTAAGACATCCTTCTGCTAATCAACCCATCTCCCCCAAAACACTTTTCAGCCATTTCTCGTTAAAAATTTTATTTTCAAGTCATCCACACGGGTTTTTCGCTAGCGACTCACCCCCCACTATCACACTCTAAGTAGGCTAAGACATCCTTCTGGCAATCAACCCATCTCCCCCAAAACACTTTTCAGCCATTTCTCGTTAAAAATTTTATTTCAAGTCATCCACACGGGTTTTTCGCTAGCAACTCGACCCACAGTACAGCACTATAAGTAGTCTAAGACACCCCGCTCCCATTACCCCACCACTTGTGTATTATACAGAACACATCGAAGAAGTAAAGCTATCCGTTATTAAAATTATCTTCTTGCCATCTACATCTCTCTTAGTGTCATCTTTCTAGTATAGTATAACGTTAAACTCTATTTTAAATTGACAACACTGTTCAAACACCACTTGTGTATTATACAGTACACATCAAAGAAGTAAAGCTATCCGTTATTAAAATTCTTTTCTTGCCATCTACATCTCTCTTAGTATCAACTTTTTAGTATAGTATAACGTTAAACTCTATTTTAAATTGACAACACTGTTCAAACACCACTTGTGTATTATACAGTATACATCGAAACAGTAAAGCTAGGTCAAGTCATAAGACCACCCCTTTTTTTCTCCACCTACATACGATCCAATTCGCGAATGTTATCTAGTTCTTTTTTCCCCTATTATTCAAATAAGATCGTTCGTACAGTCCGATTCGCGAATCCCTTATCCCTTTTTGCAAATGTCAATCAAACAATTCTGATTGTATCAACCATGCACTTTTCAGACATTTATCGTTATAAATTTTATTTTCAAGTCATCCACACCATAGAGCTACGATCGGAATGAATGATACTTGTTATCAGAAAAATGTCAATTGCCAAAAAAAAAGAAAAAAAACAAACAATCATACTCTCAAAACGTGTTTAATCACTTTTTAGGCTGCCAGCTTTTTAAAATGTCCCCGTGAAACCAGTAGTAACCAAGGTACTATTTTGCTCGGGTATATAGCAATTACCATGTTATTTGCTCGGGTATATAGCAATTACCGTGCTATTCCGGTCCTTTACGTTCCTTCCTATGTTATTCAGG
>CM051259.1:19531071-19946071 GCA_027921565.1 Artemia sinica
GAGCGAACGTTCTCAGATCACATGAGCCATTGCAAAATTCATGGCAATCAAAGAATTGAAATGCCGGCAGAAGGCAAAGACACTTTACAATTTAAAAATTTCCAAAATTCCCTGCTACAAGTTGATAAAAGTGTCTTTGGATTGTGAAACAAGACTGATTGAGGTATCAGATCCATCAAGGCCGAATATAGTCAAGGAACACAAACTAGTTGCGTGTTCCTACGCACATGCTCGTCGCGATTCCAACAATAAAATGCAATTGGAAGAGTTTTTTTTTACTATGGACGAGGAGGGCAGCATGGAAAAGTTATTGGTTTCTTTAATAAAAACAGCGAACGGCGCAATTTCACGATTACGTCACACCAATTACCCAATGACATTGTCAGATAAAGAGCAACTGGCACTAGAAAAGGGGACGATTTGCTGGGTATGTAGGGGTGCTCTTGCCCCAAAAGACGCGGTGCAGGATCACAATCACCTTATTGACCCCAATTCAACGGGAAAAAGTAACTTTCGAGGGTGGGCACACAATTCGTGTAATTTAAAAATTAAACAGCAACTTTTTCTTCCGGTTTTTATACATAACTATAACTACGATCTGAAGTATGTGCTACCAGCATTAGCGCATCTTGAAAGAAATGGAACAATAGATGATGCATGGGTGATAGACAGCTTTTCCTACAAAATCATACCTAAATCAGCGGAAAAGTTGCTTGTTTTGGAATTTATGCGGAAATTTGTTGAAGCCGACATTGAGTATACGAATAAAATTCGCTTTTTAGATTCATACAGTTTTTTTCCCAAATCATTGAGCGAATTAATTCAAGTGCAAAAAAATAATGACGGTTGCAATGCTTTCCCCCTTCTCAAGCAACAATTTCCAAATGATTTATATGATTTGTTGACGGTCAAGGGCATATATCCTTATGACTATTATTGTTCCATGTCGAGATTCGCCGAGGAAACTATTCCTCCAATTGAATCGTTTTACGACAGTCTTCATGATCGTAGTTGCACCCCCGATGAATACAGTTTTGCTAAAAAAGTTTGGGCAGAGGGAGGGTGTAAAAATGGTTTGACTACTGCAAGCTGTATTTGTCGAGTGACGTGTTAACTCTGTTAGACATTATGTGTAAAAATACGGATAAAATCTATGAGGAATTTAATCTTGATTTGGGCTATTATTTTTCATCTCCTCATCTAGTGATGGACCTCATCCTAAAAATTAGTGGGGAAAAAATTGGGCTAATCACAGACATTGATCAGCATCTGTTCATAGAAAGATCAATGAGGGGGGTTTTGTTTTTCACGGGGATCGTATCTTGGAAACTGATCCAACAGGAGAGAAGACGGGGACAAAATCGGATGCAGTTTTCCTCGATATGAATTCTCTCTAGCCCTCGGCCATGTCCCATTATGCGCTACCTTGCGGTGACTATAAATGGCTCAATGACCCTCAAGCTCCCCATTTCCCCAACATTAGACAGTGTTGAGGAGAATGGCCCGGTTGGATGGTTTTTTGAAATTGATGGAGAGATACCAGTCGAGCTTCACGATTCAGTAAAGGATTTTGTTTTCCCGTGCATCAATAGACCTGTGACTAAGGACTCTTTGAGCCCTCGCAATAGGCGTTTAGTCGAGGTGGACGGATTGCATTGGACACCTTCAAAACAAAAACTTATTGCTGACCTTCTGCCAAAAAAAACATAGTTGTACATCATGTAGCTTTAAAATGGATGTGCAACAACGGTTTCAACGTCACAAAGGTTCACAGAGCACTCCAGTTTAGTCAAAAACCCTATCTGAAAACGTTTGTTGACACTTTTGTCAACAAACGTTCTGCAGCGCAGACGAAGGCTGAAAAAGAAATTTATAAACTCATTTTGAATTCGGCTTTCGGCAAAATGTGTGAGAGTGTTCGCAATAGGAATCGTTGTGACGTCGTGACCGATCCCGAACAATGTGCTCGAATTATTGCCGATCCAAATTACACTTCCTTCACAATCATTGGCCCGGACATGGTACTTTTGAATAGGAAAAAAAGACGCATTGTCTTGAATAAAAATATTGCTGCAGGCAGTGCGATCTTGGAGATCTCTAAAAAGCTCATGTTGGAATTCTACTACAATGTGGCTAGGGTACAGTGGCCGGAAAAGGGGCAAGTAGAGGTCTGCTACGGGGACACGGATTCTCTACTGTTAAAAGTAAAAACCCCAAATCTAATTGATGATTTGGCGCACGGTGAAATTATCAGCTCACGGATGGACTACACCAATTGGGGTGGTCTTTACCCAGAGCTAGTGAAACGTCGGGCACCAAATCAGCTTTTATTTTTTAAATCTGAAACGGGAAGCGACATGATTTCCCGTGGTATGTTTGTAAGTCCGAAGGTGTACTTTATACAGACACACGACGAGGAAATCAAGAAACGTTGCAAAGGAGTACCCACGCGCTATGTGGATAAGAATTTCGACATGGACATTTATAGGAATTGTATTGTTGAAAATACAATTCCACGAGCCAAATTGCTGGCAATTCGTTCTCTCAAATACAGGAACTTTACTGTAAATGTAGAAAAAATTGCCATGAGTACCATCTCCGACAAGGTCTATGTTTGTCAAGACGGTGTGACCACCCTCCCCCTTGGACACTATTTAACTTCAGACCGGGCCGAATGTGTTACCCATAGGGAAAGTCTCGGTTTGAATAAAGTCCTGTAAATTATTTCCTAAAACCTTTGGGGGGGGGGGCCTCGCGGCCTTTGGGGGGGGGGGGCTCGCGGCCCGGGGGGGGGGGGGCGGCCGCCAGCGGGGGGGCGCACCGCCACTATCAAAGTTATCTTTTTTTGACTTAGAGCAGATTTTTTTTTGTAAGTGTTTCATTAAAAAAAAAGTGATATTTTTTCAAGTGCTCTCTAATTTAATGCTGTATTTTTTTCTCTATAAATAAACAAAAAAAGTATTCAAGTGTTTTTTCTCTGTGTGTCTATATAAACGTTGTATTTTTCTTATAAATAAATTTAAAAAAAAGTGTATTTTTTCATGTTTAATGTGCTTTTTTCAATGTATTGTTACTTTTTTTATGCATATAATAAAAGAAAATATGATTCTTTATTCGTCTTCTTCTTCTTCTTCTTCTTGAACAGAGTAGTAGTAGTAGTAGGGAAATTATTTAGTCATTAGACAGCCATAGTCAACCGTTAGTTGTCCAGGTGAACTGTTGAAGGGAACATGTATCAATTTAAAACACCATTCAGATCGTTTCTGTGTGGGCCCTCAATGTCGGGCAAAACAACACTCTTAACTAAAATAATTAAAAATTGCGATAAAATGTTTGTGGAAAAGCCGAAAAAAATCTACTATTGCTATAGTATTTGGCAGGAGTCATACGATAAAATAAAAGCAATTGCTGCCATGGGATTGGTGCAGATACAATTCATACAGGGACTTGATGTTTTCAACATTATTGAACCAAACTCTTGGCTGATCATTGACGATCTGGCTGAATCTATTGAACAATGGTCCCAGGAAATGCTGCAATTGTTCACTGTTCGCTCTCATCATGAACAGATTTCCGTTACTCTGGTTCTACACAATCTCTTTCATCAGAGCAAATGTATGCGAACACTTGCTTTGAACTGCACCTACTATATCATCTACAGAGTTGTTCGTGATTCTAGCTCGCTAATAACCCTCAATAAACAAATCTATCCAGGTGCCCCTAAATTTCTGCTCTCAGCATACAATCAGGCAACTAATAAACCCCACGGTTATATCCTATTGGATCTTAATCAAAATACACCCGAGGATCTGCGTGTAGTCACAGATATTTTCGACAATGAAATTACAGTATATCTCCCTGTGAACACTAAAAAGACCTATTAGTCGCTATCATGACACTGAAGAAACTACATGAAAATAGACATTTGTTTTCAGTTCTAAGCACTTCAAAACCTCCGCTTAGGAAAGCAATACTCAAACACGGTATTGACAATGATTTCATTAATCTAATATCTGAACTTTGTTTAAATTTGACCGAGGGTAATGTTCAACTGCCAGAAGTAGTTAAGCAACAGGCAAAGCAACATCGTTCCATTGTACGTACATTGGCCTCTAAAAAGAAAGGAAAGAATTTTAAAAGGAAACGACTTCTTCAGGCGGGCGGTAGCTTTTTCACACTTTTACTGCCAATAATTGCAGGACTTGTAAACAGTTTTCTCTAAAGAGAGAATGGCAAAACCCTATAAATTGACTCCAATAGAACTAGCTCTCTCACCCGTCGAACACTTTGAGAACAATCTGAGTAAATTCCTTGACAATGAAAATATTGAGGATGATAAAAAACTGCTTTTACTTCAAGATGCACTTCGCCGAGTGGACAAACACAGGTCCTATCGGTCGAAGCCCACTGCTGCTGCTGCTGCTGCTGATCGCAAAAAGAATCATCTTCTCAAGAGTCTGCTGCTGCTGGAACACAATTAAAGAAGGAGGAATTGGATTCAATTGTATTGAAAATTGGAAATCTAATGCCCCGCTCATATCGTGAACAAAGTAAACGACTCCTAACCTATCTCTTGGAAAGTGGTCATATTCAAGTTGAGAGCAATGGGGAAGGGATTATAATTCAGGGCAAGAGCTATAATCTACTTGATTTAATCTATGACATGGTTACAAATCGTAAAGGACTATTATCATTTGACGCTCATCTATACAATTTTCTAAATACATTAAACTTCCCCAAAAGTCTTATTAGCAATAGACAAATTCTAAAAAAATTAAATGAACATGCATCATCATCATCATCAACAACATTGACACCATTAAAATATGAAGAAGAAGAAGATTTTAAATCAATTTTGGAAAATACTAGCACACCACTGATAGCTAGACAAAAGCGAAGACGTATCAAGTCAACGTCACCATTACCTCCACCATCACCACCAACAGCCAGTATACAAAAGGGTAGCGGACGTTACACAACGTGTTTACGTTCAAAATGGTTGAAGTTCTGAAAGGTGTTTATGAAAATATTGGTGAGGCGGGGAGTTTAAGTTCCCCCACCACTCTTTCCAAAGTCACTGGTGTTCACACTAAAAGTGTACAAGACTATCTACAAAATGAATCAAGTTACACTCTGCATAGAAATCATAGACTTCGTGCCAATCAATATCGAAAAACTAAAGCCTTTTACCCATTGCATATAATGCAAGCAGATCTCCTGACTCTAGATGAGCTTCAAAGACGTCACAATACACCGTACAAGTACATTCTACTTGCAATCAGTGTTTTTAGTCGCTATGCATATGCAATTCCATTGCGATCAAAGAGAGGTGTTGAAGTTGCTCGGGCCATTGAAAGTATTCTCGAACAGGATTCATATAAAAAAATTCAAACGGATCGCGGTAGTGAATTTGTTAATCCCCATGTTGCAAAAGTACTAGAGAAATATAGTACACTGCTCTATCATAGTCACAGTCCTATAAAGGCTGCATTGGCCGAACGATTGATAAGAACTATTCGACTTTTAATTTCAAGATATTGTACATTGAAAAATACACCGGCTTTTATTCATGATCTAGATAAAATCATGTTGATTTATAATCAACGACCTCATCGATCATTGTCCAACTCTACGCCAACGGAAGTTCATCATTCTGATCATGATACAATTGACACCTTTCTTAAACAGTATTCCAATGAAACGATTGTCAAGAAGAAAAA
Organism: Artemia sinica; assembly: GCA_027921565.1. Classification (NCBI taxonomy): domain Eukaryota; kingdom Metazoa; phylum Arthropoda; class Branchiopoda; order Anostraca; family Artemiidae; genus Artemia; species Artemia sinica. The sequence goes on from CM051259.1 coordinate 19,536,792, forward strand.
TAAATTCAATGTTGGTGATACTGTTCGAATTAATAGAACAACTAATGTTTTTGAAAAGGGGAATTACTTGTGGTCCACCGAACTTTTTAAAGTGGCAAAAATCCTAGACACTAAACCCATAACTTATCGCCTGCGTGATACCAAAGATGAAGAGATTCTCGGTGGCTTTTATGACTATGAATTGCAAAAAGTTAAAAATGCTAGTGAAATCTATCAAATTGAAAAGATATTAAAGACACGTACTCGCAGGGGTAAGAAACAGTTACTTGTTCGGTGGCTAGGATACAACTCTGATTTTGATTCTTGGATCGGTGTTGAAGATATTGACAATGCCCAATGATTTCTATGTAACATTCATGTCCAACGTTTCCGATCCTCTCTACAATGACTTGAATAGAACAAGTGATTTTTGGACAAAACTCTCCCCCGCCATCAAATTTGACGGTGCGTATGAAGTGGCTCTTGTCGACTGTATTCTCAAAAATACCTACGACATCCTGAGAAAGGATCGTGTGTATGATATAAAAGTTATACCATTCGATTGGACACTCTTTGTCGACTATGAATGGGTTGAAGCACTTAAATCTAGTGAATATCCACATGCCAAATTGAAATATATTGAATATGATAATATGGGAGATTTGTGTCGTACAATCAATAGAAAAATCTCATATCGTAGGAATGGAAAATTCCATTTTAATTATTCATTGGAACATGATAGGATTTACATTACCTCACCTGTTGACACTGAAATAATTATTCTCAATGATAATCTGAGAGATGTTCTTGGCTTTAAACAGAATATGATCAATGGGAAAAATGCTGGCACCGTTTACGGGATGAATCAAGTTATTTTTGCTGATTATCCACCTGGTTTTGCCTCGGACTCTTGCATATTTCTCTATGCATCCTTTGTGGAAACGTCGAGAGTCGGTAATTCAAATGTCCCCCTCCTACGTGTTCTTGAACGAAAAACAACTCATGAACTTGTTCATCACTATAATATAAAGCATCTTCAGTATGTTCCTGTAAACACTTCGTATTTGGAACTCTGCCAGTTAACACTAAGAAGTGAATTGGGTGATCCTCTAGCAATAACAAAAGGCTTAGCAGTGATTACATGTCATTTCGACCCATTGTCAACGACAGCACAATCACCTAAAATGAACAATAGAAGAATTCCATTTGTCTGTCCCGATATCGATTGTTATGTTGGTGCTTTGAGTCCACGTCAATTAGGCAATGGATTGGACTACTACAAGGGTCGTACTACAATGTCTGGCTATGGTCTTGGTAGCTGGTTTGCTAGGCTATTTCGTTCTGCACTACCCCTTGCCAGAAAATATCTTGTACCTGCTGCATCAAATTTTGCTGCCTCCACACTACAGGACTGGGGGTCGGGCAAGAATTTCAAGGAGAGTGTTAAGGAAAATATTAGATCTTCAGCAAGAGCCGTTGGTGAGCAACTAAAATCTCGACAAAATGGGGAGGGATTGAAAAGGATGCGTTCGCGTCATTCACTCATCAGTCTCCACCCAGGCGGGAAGCAAAGGACATCAACAAGGACTTTGAGGAATAAAACAACGAAGGCCAATAAGCAGAAGAAGAAAAAGAAAAAGATTGTTAGATCAAAGAAGGATTTCTTCTCTTAAGATGACTTATCTCCCCCACAAGGAATCATATCCATCAATCAGTTCCTCATTGAATCTATTCAATGCTGAAAATGTTGATGTCAGTGTCAAGTATGGCTACTATGAACAATTTCACCCCCAACAACCCCTCTCGGAAAATATACACTTTCAAATATTTTCCAATGAAGACTATTTCATTGATTTGTCATCAACATTTATTGATTTAAATGTTGCGGTGAAGAAAAAGTCAGATAATACAACTCCAAATGCCGGCGATGGTCTCTCCTATGAAAACTGTATTCTACACAACCTATTCAAACAAATTAATGTATTTATTAATGGAACATTGGTGAGCACTAGCAATAATTTATCAAATTATGCAAGCTACATACAATTTATGATGATGACGCCAAAGGCATACAAGGAGTTGAGAGGACAATCATTGGGCTATGAATATCGATCAGGTGTTGATACTGACGGTGAGTTGACTACTGCAGTGACCCAAGAGTATCATCTAGTTGGAAAATTAAATCATGAGATATTCAATATATCCCAATGGCTACCCCCCAATGTCAAGATTGACATAAAGTTACAGATGGCCCCATCGAATTTCATTTTGAGAAAAACACTTCCTGCAGCACCCGATGCAAATGTCATTATCACATCGGCAATTCTCCACGTCCGAAAACAACAAGTTATGAGCTCTGTTGCATTGGCAGTGGAAAAGCTAAGAGCCAATGGTAACAACATTAAACTTCTTGTCCCCATACAATCACCAATCAACGTCACATTGCCACCGGCTCTCGTAGCTATAGCGATTCATCATTTATCAATGGAGAAATCCCATCAAAATTGGCTTTGGCCTTTGTGAAGAGTGGCAGTGCCGTTGGATCCTGGACTGAATCCCCCCATGATTTTAATTTTTTCGGTCTATCTAGCCTTGTGTGCAAAGTGAATGGTATTCCACTGTACACTCTATCATTTGACAAAAAATCCTATAGAACCCTGTACGAGTTGACCATGCAATCCCTAGATCATGACTCTCAACTATTTGAAAATGGAATAACCGATTCAATGTTTTCAAAAAATCATGGGGTTATTGTTTTGGACTTGTCAGGCACACAGGATATGAGTATAGTACGAACAGGGAATGTACGTTTAGAGTGTACATTTGCCGATGCTCTGACTGAGAGTATCACGCTAATATCACTGAGTCAATTTGAAACCTATTGGGAAATCACACCCGACGGCAGTGTTCTACTAGACCTCGCACCATGAACACAAACCAAATAATCAATGTATTTAGTATGGATCCATACATGTCCCAGTACAAGTCCTATTGCATACCTTCGGACTTCATTGAAAAAATTCCAAGTGTTAACAATACCCTAATCATTGTTAATAGCAGTCCATCGACTTTGAAGACCGGTCATTGGCTATGCATCTTTCAAACAGCGAAGAATATTGAATTTTTTGATCCTCTTGGCCTATCGTATAAATTCTACGCTCCATACATCAGCAACTTTATTGAAAGCAGTGGGAAAACCATTATTCAAAATCAACGAAGAGTACAGGATTTAACGACTAAGACATGTGGCTTTCATGCACTACTCTTTTTCATGTTCAGATGTCGTGGCTACACCTACAAGCAGTTTCTCAACATCTACGTTGACTTACCTCGATTGAACGACTTTCTAGTGGAGAATATACTTACAAGTGTATTTAATATTGATTTTAGTGCCCTAAGAATAAAATGTTCTAAAGATGTATGTGAAATTGTTTATTAATAAAAAAAAAATTATATACATGATAAAACGACTTTTCTACTCTTTAGATTTCATCCACTACTAGGTATTTGTCGACAACAACTAGTGCAGGTAGATTATCTGAATTCACAGTGTACTGATCCTGATGTACTGCAATGTCAGGGTCACATTTTCTACAGTAGAGTGTGACTTCACTCTTGTCATATCTCTTTGTATAGTCAATGATACTATTCTCATTCATTCTATAGAATTCACATGTTTCAATTTGCTTATTTGAAGCAATTTCATAAACAGTGTCCTCAAGTGTCGAATCACATTCCGTCACAGCCAAATAAAAATCAGTGGGCTTATAATCATAACACCCATTGTCTTCACAACAATGACGTAGAAACCATATTCTCTTGTTGTTCCAACAGTTGAATCGTTGACCTGGTTCCTCCTCCCAGAACAATCTAAAACCACGACGATACCAATCTCGTAGCAATAAACTAAAATCACGGTTAGGATTCTTTCCAATCATACCGGGATATGTACTCTCCCACTGCTTACATTTATCATAATGACAATTGGAGCATAGGTGACCTCTAGGATGAGAGTCACACACCTCTTCAAGACAGGAATTACAACCTTTAATTTGTACAGCATATCCTCTATGCAATTTACACGGGTTGCATAATCTACACTTTTCATCATACTCATCAATCATTGTGCAATTCTCACATGATGACCAGCTGCCCAGTGAGTACATACATAACGGACATGTATGGAACATTTTGTCATGTGTTGACACTCTCACTGCCACAATGAAACTGAGCTAGCAACAACAAAAATTGTCTGAGATAGAGAGAGAGAGAGGAGTAAATCATCCTTGAGCACCATCTTTCTCATGAAAAAAAAGTCCTAAATTTCTAAACTAATGTTTAAAAGCATATCCACAATATCATTTTGCCGTGTCGTGATCAATATATCAATAAATTGTGTAAATGCATTTGGACCACGACGTAGAAGCTTCATACAATAGTCTAATGATGGAGAATCAGTTTTCATTATATCGACAAGCATTCCCGAGAAAATATCTTCCTTTGAATAGATAGCTCTAGAAAATTGTCATCTAGAATCAAACGTTTTTCCATAAGAACTAGATTCCTCATGATTCGCTCTTTCTCGAATCTATCCATTTTTTAGAGTCCTAACTCTCTCACAACCAACTTCAGACTAACCAGAATTTCTTTTTCTACTCTAGAAAATATACGCTAGTCTACTATAGAAAGAAAAAAAATACCATTGATTTAGAAACAATTTTATTGAACATAATTACAATAATAATATTCACTGATGCATTTTGTTCTCATCAATATATTTCGATAGGACATCTAATGCTGACCGAAGTTTATTTATATGGAGAATATTCACTTTTCCAGCAAAACATAGCTGCTCCTCCTGCTTAAATTTGCTTAATGATATCACGTATCTAGCATACATAGTGTCCCATTCAAGACATAGTCTACAACCAGCAGTTATTTCCACAGCCACATTGGGTACTCGTATATCGCTGCTGCTGTTGTCAGCTCCATCATTAATCTCCAATAATGTAAATGCACCACTCATTTTTTCCTCTACTAATATCCTCTCAAATAAACTATTTTCTTTGAATTAAATTCTCTTACTAATATGAATTGTAAAGAAAACTATTCCTTTTATTCAAATCCCAACCACCAATCAAGTTATACTCACTCTCCTTGAAAAGGTGTCAAGCTTCTATAGAATAATGCTGAAATTGCTATACCTCCGAGCAAATCCAGAAGGTCATGTGAGGGAGCTCTGAATCTCTTTGAAAAGGTGTAGAGCTTCATACAAAATGTAAAATTGCTATCCTCCGAGCAAATCAGAAGGTCATGTGAGGGAGCTCTGAATCTCTTTGAAAAGGTGTAAAGCCCTGTAGAAGTATTACCTATATGTCCCGTAGAAGTATTAGGCCATGTGAGAGGATACTCACTCTCTTTGAAAATAGCATAGGAAAGCCCAAATGACATAGGAAGGAACGTAAAGGACTAGAATAGCATAGGAGGGAACATAAAGGACCAGAATAACATAGGAGGGAACGTAAAGGACCAGAATAGCATAGGAAGGAACGTAAAGGACCAGAATAGCATAGGAAGGAACATAAAGGACCTGAATAACATAGGAAGGAACGTAAAGGACCGGAATAGCACGGTAATTGCTATATACCCGAGCAAATAACATGGTAATTGCTATATACCCGAGCAAAATAGTACCTTGGTTACTACTGAAACCACACTGTATATTCTTGTAGGCGTGAATTTACGGTTGAATGTACGGTTCGTATCTATTACACTTTTGAGATATTCTTGTACAATTCATAGTGAGAGAATACTCACTCTCTTTGAAAGGTGTAGAGCATCCATAGAAATGTTTTCCTAGGGCATCCATAGAAATGGTACTTAGTCCTCTACTCTCATGGTGATAATGAAGAAAATGGTCAAGTTGCGCTTTATTCTGAATCTCTTGCCCAAATTCTCTTCAATGTTCTACCAATTTCTTCACTATGGAGAGTTTGAAAATGCTCAAACTGAAAGTCCGGCACTGGTAAAAGTTGTTTTAGAATTTAAAATGGATGCTTTCTATGGTGGCAAAAAAAACAATGGATGTGAAGCAGATGTATTGTTTTGCACAGAAACTTAGAGTGTTTTCTTTCTTGGACTGAATATTTGTATCTTCGAATGGCATTGTTCTTGCTCTTCCATCACCTGCAGCTACAGGTGAGATAAAGTAGACGAAGAGATGTTTCACTTTTAAATGTGCCCTCGACGGATTTAACACAAGATGAAGAAGCTCGTTTTCTCTTGAGTACAAGGAATCCGATTTTAAGTTTTTGTATGTGTTCGAATATTAAGAAAGTGGCGTTCATTAAAAATTAAGTGCTTTTTTTGTTTTTTTTTTTACCTCAAGACCAAGTTGTTAATCAACAGGACTATATGAAAGTACCTTTAAACAACTTTACTGAAAATAGAGAACTTTATAATTATTTAATTTGCTTTAGTTCATTGCACCAAGGTGCATTGTTTAAAATTTTTTTTGATAAGACGTTAGAAGACCTTTTTGACACTTTTGTCAATAAGATTTTGGTAGAAACACACGCCCAACAAAAGTTGGGGTACTGTTCTATTAGCTGGGCAACACGCGAGACAGCTACTTGAGAAAAACAAAGATCAAATAGACATTATCCGGTAATCCCTATCTGACGCTGAATAAACAAGGGGTCTCTCACTCCGGGAACTATATTTAAACTTTAGTTTTTCGGGGTTTAGGGGGGCGGGAAAGGTACGTAGGTTAGGTTACGTGATTAATGAATGCTTTGCTTTACCCCTACCCCCCTAATTTGTAAATATATAGCCGAAATTTGTTTCTAAACTATTATATTTTCATCATGTTTTGTTTTATTTTATTAGCATTAACCAAACTTCACTTCTCGCGTGTTGCCCAGCTAATAGAACAGTACCAAAGTTGGTTCTAAAGCATAATAATGAAAAAATATTACCATGTAATCTAGAATTTTACATAGTTTTAAATTTACCATATAGCTTGAATACAGATTCTTGTCCTTGGTATATGTAATATAGCGCAACCCGGCTGGGTTGCACTGCCCGTTAGATATTTTGCAAACTCTAGACGTTTTAGTAATAATTGTGTCTTAAATGAATTGACTTTTGGATTATATTAACTATTCTATTTTTCGTCTAAAGTGATTTATTCTTTTTGTGAGTAACTTTATCTAATTATTCAGTTCTAGTTCAGGGGTTTCTTGCTATCATGGAAATTAGCGGAGCTAGGCAAATAAAATTTCAGGAATGAATCCAGATTCGAAAATATACCGCGGGAAAGTATTTGCAAGCAACTATCAGAACCCTTTGCTCATTTCTAGCGCTTAGAAGATTACATAGACGGCAACCTATTTAGATTTTTACATAAACATTTTACCTTCATTTTGAGTTTTTCAGTCTCTTTTTCAATGGCTCTAGTTCTGAATATGCAATTCCATTTTTTTTTTTTTTTACCAGGATTTTAAGCCATATTAGGACTTTCCCCCTCTAAATTAAAAAAAAAAAAAATAGTTTACATATTTTTCAAACCATAGAAATCAGGATTGACCCAAGGTATGAGGCTCAAGAAACTTTTGTGTGACTTTTTGGAGCAGTAGATCTTTTTCTCAAAGTTTTACTTTTATTAACAAAGATGTTGTAAAAAGTCATAAAAGATCAGTACCCGCTGGAGGCGGAAGGCGTGGAGGTATGTACTTGGAAACCTCTTCCAGGGACGCAATTGAAGCTCTTGATTCATTCCTGAAAGTTTCATTCTCCTTCCGCAACTTTCCAAGATAGGTTAGACAAAAGTCCCTCAACTAAAATGTTTCAATTTTGTCAATGCTTGGACAAATTCGCTAGCTAAAATATGAACATACTAATTGATGCACCTTTTAATGCGATTTCTAAATATACTACTCAGAATCGTCACAAATTCCCTTTGGAGCCCATAAAGTGATTCCTTTTTTATTGTTTGTAGAACAAAAGAGAAGTAACATTCTTCTGCATGGCTTCTTCTGAACTAAACACATAATAACAAAGGAGCGTGACCGTTTGGTTTCCCATATAGCTGTATAGGGGGTTTGGGTGCCCCCCCTGAATCTATTACTGGCAAGTCTTACTTAAGAAAAATTCCAATCCACAACTTATGCTTCTTTTAGAATTTTATACAGTTTTACGGTATTTTACACAGGAGAGGGCAAACAATATTTTAAAACATTTTTTACCTATTAATGACAGTCACAAAATTGATAGAATAATCTGCAAAAATTAGACGATGAAGTTCAGCAGTAACGGTAGTAATAAAATGAAATGAAAATGTAGCATTGCTTAAAGCTTACTATTTTTATTTTCCGTTTAATCACAAATGGTAAGGCAATGTGGCCTAAGAAATTATTTAATAAAAACTAATTCATTATCTTGACTTAACAGCTGTTTTTATGCTTGAAGACTTGCAACTTATTGTTTGTAGTAAGCTTCGCTATACTTCAGAGAAAGGAGCAAAAAGAAGAAAAAAAATCTATCTAATGCATTTACAGAAGTCAGATCAGGTGAATCATGCAAGACATCTTTGGCAATCAAACTATTTCTATAAAAATATACAATTCGCATGTTAAAAAACAAAGAAAAACACAACTGAAGTATTTATTTTTAATAAATTTCTCTCTTTGTTCGTTTCGGTTGTATAGTTACGTTTCTAAAGATTGGAGTGGATTTATACCTTTTGTTGATCAGTTATGTACCGCATTTTCAAAGACGAAAATGCAATTATATTTGTGATTAATTGCGCAAATGAGCCATTTTATTCAGGTTGTAGTAGTCAATGAGCTGAACACTAATTCATTAAATTGCAGCCACTGTACGGAAAAGGCATATTAAAGTCAACATACGTTGTTTTGGTTCTGTCAAACTAAAATTAATCAGAGCGGTGATGTTGCTCTATACGAGATAAGTATAATGGTAAATAAATCTTTCTTTTTAGACGGTCAAATAGTTGTTGTTGTTTTTTTTTACTAAGATTAATTTAAAAAAGTTTTTTCGAAAAAGTTCTTAGAAAAAAGTGGAGAACCATTTCAAAACTCAAAACGAACAGAAATTTTTGAAAGAATAAATGAAACCCAAAACTAACAGAATTTAAAATGATTAATCACATCAAACTCAAATATCACATCAAAAGTAACATATATTACCAGGAACGTACATATGATTTTTTTGGGGCCAATAATAGAGGAAAATATATAATTTGGTAATTTTAATAGTAAATAACCAGAAATTTAGAAAAGCTTAGGATTGCAGGGGGGCTGAGGCTCCTTCCCCTTCTTGTGTGCGTCCATGGATGTTACTGTGAGTGAATAGACGGAGCCTAACAGGAGCAGACATTAAAATGAGTAGTCAAGTCAAACTTAAAACGAAGAGAAATTTAAAAGTCAAAATTTAAAACAAAGACTTAAAAGTAGTAAATACCTAGTAGTAATTTACGGTAGTAAATAAAAGCGCGGCTACCACCACCTTAAACCCTCTAAGGCTAGAGCGTCATTTTCACTGTACTGAAAACGACTTGTATCTGAAGCATATCGTTTTTTATTTTTCCTATCAACAACAGCAATGCTACAACAAAATAAAATCCCAATACTGATCAAGTAGTGCAAATACTGGCTGCTACAAATAAGAGTTTGGTTATCAATTTTTTTCTTCGCAGGATTCATCTGACCCAGGAACTTATAACTGTAATTTTCAACCCGATTGACATTCACAACATGTGGCCCAGGTATTGGGCATCACGAATCGTTTAGTCTTATGGACTGGGTTGACGGAAAATATTTAAAATCCATTAAATCCTTTCAAACTGAGCTGAGCAAAAACCTTGGAGACAAACATCTTACGTCGCTCTCCCTTCATTCAAAATCTATTAACTTCTTTTAGTCTGGGCTGAGCAAGAAACTTGAAAACACCTTTTATGGCCCTCTTCTACCTTCCCTCAAACATAGTACTGGAAGTCTCTTTGCCCTCTTCCCAACCAAAACTCCCTGTTGGTCGTCGACCCCTCAACTGATTCCCGATATATTACAGATATACTATTTTGATAGTCTGGGTACACATACAGTATCTCAATTTAATTTAAAATTTCACCGTGAAAAAAAATGCCCCACAGGGGTTCTTAGTGCAAACAATTGTATGTAGATCAGTTTCATGATAGTTTCAAGTTGATCTGCTAAGCCCTTACCGAGGTATTGCTGATATCCTATTCTGACAACCGGCTGTGTACGAATGGTGTCTTTTGATTTACCTTTGCTCCATCCCCCTAGCTAAGAATATCAGGTCCGATTGACCCATCAACACTTCCTCAATGCTTCAAATCGATCTCTCAAGCTGTTCTTTGAGATTGCTGATGCGCCTTTTCCATAGACTGGATACGTATATTGTATTTCATTTACCTCACTACCTCATCGTAAATAGATTTAAAGTTCCCTGGAGTTAATTGTGCAAAAACTATTGGGAAGATTGGAAATGTAATTTTTTTACGCCAAACATTTCCCCTTCTTTAAAAATTAAACTTGACGTCCTCCTTCCCCTTTATTGCACTCCTAAAGCATCCAAGAGTTTCAAATCGGCCATAAAAGCTATTTATGTGATTTTCCAAATACGTTATTTTAATAGCCAAGGTACACATAATGTCTTTAAGTTTACATCACTACTTCCCCGTGAATATATTCTTGTTGCAAAGTGGCTTATAGTGTTAAAACTTAAAAGTGGATTTGACACAAATATGTTTAGTCCCCACCCCTTTCCCTCTCCCAAGTCAAAATTACAGGTCTACCCTCACCAAAACTCCTTGCGACCCCCCAAGTCAGCACTGGATGTTACAAATGTTCTATTTTGATAACCTGGCAGCGCATAGTGTCTTTGGATGTACCTCACTACTTCGTTAATAAATCTTAAACGTGATAAGGGGTTGATAGCGCAAAAAAACCTGTCTAGGTGGTTCAGATATAACTTTTTTTAGGCTTCACTTCCTAGCACAAAATTTGATGTGGTCTCACCCCCCCCCCCAAACACTCCCTGAAACTTTTAATTCGATCTCCTAGCTGTTCCTAAGATTTAGCCGACGTGTTTCGGAAATTCAGAAGCCCAAAAGGTTTCTTGATTTATTCATAGCCGCGCGTTATTTCAGGAGCATACCATTTTGGTACTCTGGGAAATGTTGTTCTTCCGAACAATCCCTAAGAGTTCCAAGCTGATCAGACAACCAATACCAAACCTACCCAGCCTATCTGAGCTATCCTTTCCTTCCCAACCTATACTTTTCAATTCACCCATATACGTGAAAAATGGATAATTTGGCCATTGCCCCTGGGGTTACAGGGCTCATTTCAATCTCCGACTGTACAAGCCTCCTCGCAAGTCTCTATGACCAAGTTTTTCATCTATATTGCGTGGGAACAAAATTATCTATATTACCTGGGAGCAAAATTATCCTGTGTCGAAAGAAACCGATTATCCTATGTCGTAAGAACCCAAATTTTAGGGAGTTTCAGCCTATTAATGTAATTTCTTCCGCGCTTTCAAATGGCCTATAGGGGAAGTCCCTAAGACCGGTTTTTTATTTATTTTTTTTATTTTTTAGGTTTTACCCTAATCAACAAATCAGTGCTTCTTCTCAAAGGGAAGTTATCCTAGGAGCTACATTATCCAATCCCGCTCGTTTGTTTTTCACTATCATTAACGGCAGAAGAAAAACAAGAAGCTGATTCGATTTTATTAATTGGACTACAGAGGGTTTGAAGAGCACCGTTCTAAATCTTTAATCGCATTTGTGATATATACCCCTTTAAATTTTTTGCCCCCCTCCCCCCCGTGTAGATTTAGCAAACTACCATTTTTGATATGTTCATTGAACATTTTTTTCTGTTATTTTCATTGAAAGAACTGAAAACACAAAATTGCCCCCTCTGGATTTTGAAAAATAAATCCCCTCCCTACATTTTCGTGAGTTGACACCACTGTCTGGAAACAATAGGATGTTTTTTATTGTAAAAAAAAAAGTAGAAAACTAATGCAGCAGCTAAAGCCGACCCTCAACTTTTAAGTCAATGCTTCAAAAAATCAGGTTCCTTAATTAGTTATTTTGTTTTCGAGTGAACTGGGTTTTTACCATACCTGAATTGCTATTTCTTCAATCGCTTGAATTACTTTTGCGAGCCCTTTTTCTACGTTATTTAATTGTTTGTTGTGTCATCTTTTGTATTTATTAAATCACCATATGCATCATCAAGAAGTCATTCGAACTCATTAACTTCTGTTTGACAGTAATATAAAAATTACTAGTACAGAATATGTAAATTGCTTTTTAGGTTTGAAGGCCAATAATAGATATTATGAAGCCAGATATACAAACAGTCCTTGGGAAAACGCCTCAAAATTTGCTACATGTCACTGAACTTATCAGCAGATGTCTGCCCTTTTTTATTCATCAAACATTTTCAGAGCCTTCATTATTGTTTTATAGTTGGATGATTTTTTAAAATGTGTGAAAAGGACTTAATTGTTCAACTGTTTTATTGAAAAAAAATTACTGGAGTGATTCATTGCTTACCAAGGTTAAAATTATACTTTATTTAGCATAATTCTGAGATACATCCAGATCAACTAATTTCTTTTTCGATCTACGGCATATCTTGTCATAAAGCCAAATTGATCATACCTGAAGGTATCATGTACCTTTAATTGATTTGTTTCCAAAGGAGGAACAAGTTCTGGATGGAACAAAATAAAAAACTGCTTTATTATTTATCTTCAAAAATTTGTATAGATAACACTAATCTATCCAGAACAACCTTGGGTCTCTTCTAGTCTTCTCCCCGTCATGAAATGAACATATTCAGAGATGATAGCTGATCAAACAATAGGCCTGTTTTTTGACTCATCAATGTTTTAAGATCTTACATCTTTTGTCAGAAAACGCTTAAAAGTGAAATCTTTGAACAAAGATCTTACATGTTTGGTCGTTTTTGTGCAAACGTCTTTCATCATTCTGCTCTGATCAGCGGTCTGAGAACAATGATGAGCAGGGTTGCCACCCTGAGCTCGAAGAATTTACTAAATCGGAGAGGAAAAATTTACTAGATCGCATCTGTTTTTACTAAATGCTCAAAAAAATTTTTGCGCGTGCGGCTACGCCGCACGCGCACCATCAAGCATCGATTTTTACTATAGGAGGATAATCAATACGATTTTCACAATCTTTTTTCCGTTTTTTCTTCTTTTTTTCTCTTTTCCTCTTTTCTTTCGTTTTCATAGTATGATTGAAAATTCCGGAAACCTACAAGTTCAAAAATCCTTTTTTTTGGATTATCTGGATGTACTACTGGATAGGCTTCATATTCCAGATGCGGTGTTTGCAAGACGTCAAACAATAGTCTGGAATCTTGGATTCTGGAAATTCTGCTGTTGAAGCCCAGAACATTTATCAATGTTCTTCAGGTCATAAAATTCAGATATATTGAAAAAGTAAAAAACAATCAACGAAGACAAACAGCTACAACTCATCACGAAGCAATTCAGGAGATGAAGTGCTAAGAATCTGAGGTGTGTTTGAAAGTGACGAATTTTGAAATTTGTCCCCCAGTTTCTGTTTTTAGGTTTGAAATCTAAACCCTTAAATTTTACATTTTTAGGAGGAAATTTGCCAGTTTTAAAACACTAATTGCGCTGGTCTTTAAATTCGGGATAAGCTGCTTACAAAGATGTCTGGCAGATTTTAAAGCAATTAATTTATGATTTTTTTTTAACTGATTTTTTTCTGGATTCTTTCTCGTTCGTATTCTAGAGAATCAAAAACCAATTTAATCTTTGTCACTTCAAAATGGAAACGACGTAATCGGCTACCGGTTTAGTTGTAAAATTATGTAAGCTAAAAAGTACACCTCAAATTGGACTAGGGCTGCCAAGAAAAAGAAAACTTATATAACATACAATAGGCTAATTAGTTTAAAAAATACCATTTTGTCAAAAGTCTTCAGCTCAGGTAAATCATACATATTTAATAGTAAAACGAAAAACATGTAGTCATAATTAAAAAAGTCGCATTTAAAAGGCTTTACTCGTCCTCGTCCTCATCCGAATTTAAAGCATCGACTAGTGTCGAATTCTGACTCAAGGGATCCACCTGTTTCCATTTCTTGGTAGCCCGAGTCAAATCTCTGGGGATCACTCTGTCATGGACTCCACTTGACGACCTGAGGACAAGTTGCTTTGTTTTCATAAGGGCCGAAACAGTCGAGATATTTAGCTTATTCCGATTTTTGGTTTTTATGACGGACAAAATCGAGAACTGTCTCTCTGCTCCAGCGCTTGAATGGGGCAAGCTGCAGAGAGTCAGAAAGAACTTTGGCAAGTATGGAAGCAGTTCATTTCCAGTAGCGTCTTTAAAAAGGGACAAAGCTTTCCAAAATTGCACGGATTTTCGAGGTCCAACTGTTAAACGTGACGGAGAATAGTTTTCCTCCGTGATCGTTTTCCTCCGTTTAGTTGACGCAAACTCAAGTTTGCGTTAGTTAAACTTGCTCATAACGCAAGTTTATCGGATCCACCTATTTTGCCCCCCCCTAATTTTTTTTTCGGATCAACCTATTTTGCCCCCCCCCCTAAAAAAAATCCTGGATCCACCCCTGTGCAGACTGAAACCATACGTCATCTCATTCAGAAGAGAAGAAGCACTCAAGTTCACGGCATTCACCTAACACAGTGGTCAGCAGCCATTTTAATAAGAGACTCAAATATAAACAATGGGACGATTATTTAATATCTGACAACAATAAATGTTTATTAATGTATCAAACCTATATCATAGATTTAGACCTTAACTCAATTACGAGTGCCCCACCCGCAATTGCCTCAACCCACAAATATTACTATTTACGTTAGTTCTAGCCCAGGATGAAAGGATGATAAACTTTCTATCTACAAGTAAAATGAATCATTTTATGCAATTCTGAAAAAAAAGATAACTTATTCAGAATGAGGAGATTCGCCAAATCACCTTGGGTGGTTTTTGTTTTGGGTGGCTTTTCCAATAGATTCCCAATCATCACAAATGCAAGTGTCATTACAGCTTCATTTTTAGTTGGTAAGATTTGATATACAGAAAGATGATTTTGTCGACCTTTAGACGCCGGAAGTGAAGTGTCTGATTATGAAAATAGGTGACTGCTTGTCTGTCTCTTAAGTGACAGACAAGCAAAAATTGTAAATTGTCATTTATTTACGTTATTTTTTTTCCCTGAATTCATTGAAAATAAAAAAAAGTTTCGTTCAATTTAAATCAAGACTTTTTACTAGTTTTTACTAGATTTCGGGAAATTTACTAGATCCTCTAAATTTACTAGATTTTTTGTTTTTTACTAGATCTAGTAAAATCCTACTGACGGTGGCAACCCTGATGATGAGTAGATCATCAAAGTTCTCTCATCATTGTTCTATATGGCAAAACAGTGGCGGTCTTCACACTTTTTGCTAACATCAGTGAGAGTAAAATCTTAGAACAAAGATGAGTTAAAAAACGATAATCTTTGCAGAAAGATGTAAGATCTTAGATTTAAGATGTTAGTGCTAAAAAACGGGCCTAATATTTCCTAACAATATACCATAGCACCTCACACGAAGACGCATGCACAGGTTTTTGTCTTTTGGGAGGGACGAAGTCGTAAATAACAGCAAAAAAAGAAGAAGATAAAACTGGTGAATTACGTAAAAATCATGTAGAGGTTTTCAAAAAAATTGTCATTACTATTGTTATTATTGTTATTATTATTAGACAAACGTCCAAATAGTATTTGTTATTGGGAAGTATACAGACATTCTTGGGGGAGGGGGTGACTTTTCTGGTCAAGGAATGTCCATGGGGATAATTTTACCTGGGGAAAGAACTTTCGGGGGGGGATGGGGTGAACTTTCCAGGGAAAATTTACACTGGGAGAATTTGCCAGAATTCCTATATGAAACTCTTTTTATTTGTCTTACTTTCTCTTTACCGACTCAATTGTACATGCGGAGATGTTAAGGGGAATTGTCCGGAGGAAATTTTCACCGGGTTGGAATTGTTTAGAGAATCTTTCCATGGGTGGGGGGATTTTCCAGTGGAAAAAAATGCCTCTGCAAAAGGTAAATTCTCCACGGAGAAATTTTCTGCGGGAGCAACTTTCCAATGGGGGGGGAGGGGGTATTTCCGGGAAAAAGTATCCACGGAGGGAAATTTCTAGCATAATTTGAAGAACAATTCGAAATTTAGACCTTTCTCAAATGAAGGTGTGCTAAGAAGAATTTTTCAGGCGGAATCGTCCACAAGAATTTTTCCAGGGGAATTTTCAGTGAGAGTGAATTGTCCGGGTGAAATTTTTCTGACGGAGGAAGGGTTAAAGGGGAGGAATTTTCCTTGGGGGATTTTTGTGGGGGGATAGAATTTTTCAAGGAGGAGGAGGAGCCGGTTTTCCGGCATTATTTAAAAACGATCGGGAATTAAATAAAACAAAAGAAGTTTTTTCAATTGTTTCATTTTTCAATTTTTTTCACTTTTCAACTTCTTACATAGTAAGGAGCAACATTAAAACTTAAACAAAAACAAATTATGTATATAAGGAGAACTAACCCCTTCTCAATACCTCGCTCTTTAGGCTGAACTTTGGCTTTTGGTCCCAATTCTTTAAGAGCGACTCCTTAAACACAAGGGCTGTTTAATTTGAATAAGAAGCTTTTTAAAAAGCACTTGAAGATTTTAGCATAAAGAGCGAGGTATTGAGGAGGCGGCAATCTCCATTATATACGTAATAGCTTCTGCTCGTTTTAAGTTTTAATGTTGGTCCTTACTTTTGGTTGAAAAAAATTGTTTTCTTATTTAATTCGTAAATAGGCTCTCAAAGAAATTGCCTAGTGAAAAATATTTCTCCTGCCACACGTATTTGTAAATAGTAGTTTTTGTTGAGATTCAGTGGAACAGTAATTTGTAGTCACATGAAGCTCTTGAGAATTTTGAAAAAGAGCCTAAATCCCCACTAAAAGTAACGCAAAACTTGAATTAAGGAAATTAAGAAAATACCAACCTTAAAAAATAAGGAAAATCACATTGAACTAACGTGTAACTTTTTTTTTCCCAGGGGTATCGGGCCAACAGTTTTTAATCGAACTTATATGTCCCAGGAAGTCTTCTGGCCCCTAGCCTAACCTCCCTTAACTGCTAAGTTGCAGTCTAAGTAAATAAAACTTGTTACACTTCAACAAGCTCTATATCCTAGTAATATAAAAAACTTAAATGTTGCCACAACTTTCTTCTAAAAGTCATCGATATTTGTTTTTAGCTCTAGTCATCGATATTAGCTCTAGTTTGTTTATCTCTCTATATATTTAAACTATTTAATCGTTTGTGTCGCTAACAGAAAGCGAAATAGCCTTGGATACATGGAAACAAGGGGTAACATCGTTTTAACCTTTAAGTGCTCATGTCTGTCCACGAACATGTTTCCCTGCCTTCATTAAATACTTAACAATCCTACATATTTTTACAACCATCCTAAAAATCAAACAGTTCGTGGTAATGAACTGTAAGTAAGGAGCGACCCGGCTCAATAGTAACCGGAACTCTAAAAGAAGGAATTTTGATACCAATAGATAAAACAAAAGAATCGGATTTTTATGCTGATTTCAAATATATAAGTTTCATCAAGTTTAGTCTTACCCATCAAAAATTGCACAAAAGTTAACCTGAGAAAATTTGCCTTATTTTCGAAAAAAGGGAGAAACACCCCCTAAAAGTCATAGAACCTTAATGAAAATCACACCATCAGATTCAGCGTATCAGAGAACTCTACTTTAGAGGTTTCAAGCTCCTATCTGCAAAAATGTGGAATTTTGCATTTTTGCCAGAAGAAAGATCACGGATGCGTGTTTATTTGTTGTTGTTGTTTTTTTTTTTTCAGGGGTGATCGTATCGACCCACTGGTCCTAGAATATCGTGAGAGGGCTCATTCGAACGGAAATTAAAAGTTCAAGTGCCTTTCTTAAGTGACAAAAATGGAGGGTAACTAGGCCCCCTCCCACGCCCGTTTTTTCGTTTTTTTCCTAAGTCACCTGATCAAAATTATGAGATAGCCATTTTGTTCAGCATGGTCGAAAAATATAATAACTATGTCTTTAAGGATAACTTAATCCCCCACAGTCCCCGGGGGAAGGGCTGCAAGTTATGAGCTTTGCCCAATGTTTACATATAGTATTGGTTATTGGGAGGTATACAAACATTTTCAGGGGGATTTTTTTCTGGTAGCGGGGGGGGGGGGGTGGAGGATCGGGGGTTATGTGGGAGGATCTTTCCATGGAGAAATTTTTCATGGGGGTGCCAGATTTCCCAGCATTATTAAAAAAAGATCAGAAATTAAATAAAAAAAAAAAAAAAAAAATCAACTGAAAAACTTTTCGACTGAAAACTTTTCAACACCAAAATTTAAGACGAACATAAAATATTACTTATGTGATTGGGTTCGCCCCCTAGTCAATACCTTGCTATTTACGCTAAAGTTTTTTTAGTACTTTCATAAGACCTATTTATCCTAATCAACGGCCTTTGTGATTAAGGGGTCATTCTTAAAGAATTGGAAAAAAAATCGAACTTTAGCGTAAAGAGTGAGGTATTGACTAGGGGGGGAAACCCCCTTAATATACATAATAAAAATATAAAAATATAGAAGTTCGTTACGTAACTTACGTATATTTATTACTAATAAAAACGTTCGTAAATGCAACTAAATAACTTTCGAGAAAGCCATTTAGCCAAAAAAAAGTAAAATTAATATGCAAATTTCATTTTAATTAGTCGTGCACGATAAACCAAAATCAAAACCTGCATTAATTTAAAAACGTTCAGAAATTAAATAAAAAAAGCAAGTTTTTTTACCTGAAAGTAAGAAGCGACATTAAAAATTAAAACGAACAGAAATCATTCCATATATGAAAGGGAGTATCCCCTCCTTAACGCCTCGCTCTTTACGCTAAAGTTTTAATCGTTTTAAAAAATAGAGCTGTGAGACAGAATCAAACTTTGTAAAGAGCAAGATGTTGAGGAGGGGACAGTCCCTTTCATATACAGAATAATTTCTGTTCGTTTTAAGTTTTAATGTTGCTCCTTACTTTCAGTTAAATTTTTTTTTATTATTTAGCAATCAACAGAAGGCAAGTATTTTTCACGCAGTTATTGATTATAATTGTTTGCCTTTTTTATGCTTCGACATAGAACTGAACTGATATGTCTCATTTTCGGTAGTTAGTTCTTTACGGCTTGTGGCTTCTCCTTCTTTTATTTTTCTTCTTCTTATTTAGGGAGTTTCAAAAAGAAAGAAAGATGGCATTCCTTGTCAAATTTCGTTTATGATAATAAAAGCCTAAACAATTTACAAAAGGAGTGGTGAAAAACATGACTGCTTTAAGACACATTCGCAATCAGATTTTACCAATACCTAGATTCAGCTAGCGCCAATGCCAGAATTTTTCTTAGGTTTTTTAGTCAATCAGAAAATTCTATGAAAAATCTGATTGGATCAAATTAGCTCTAGCTAAAACTCGGTATTAGTAAATCCTCATTGGTAATCAGCCTTCAGCGAAATGCATAGAGAGGAAAGACAACGGAAGCTACACAGTTTCATCGCATGATATAATCTGGTAGATATATCAGAGCAAATATTTGAGGGTCTATGATCTCACCATTTGCACAAACTTTAACTAATCATGTTTTTTTGAATATTTATGAACGCATATATATTGTTTGACAGTGATTAAAAAAAAAAGTATAAAAACTAAAGAGTTCATCACACTTCGTATCCTTATTTCCGCTTTAGTTTCACAGAATATCCTAAATGTCAAAATTTATAATTATATTAAAATTTTACTAATTTTACCCGTTTGTCTCGTATTACCCTTTATTTTTCCAATTCTTTTTTTGACTTATTCTCTCCCTGGAATATCAGTCTCCCTCTTAACCTCC
This sequence comes from Artemia sinica, assembly GCA_027921565.1. Classification (NCBI taxonomy): domain Eukaryota; kingdom Metazoa; phylum Arthropoda; class Branchiopoda; order Anostraca; family Artemiidae; genus Artemia; species Artemia sinica. The sequence goes on from CM051259.1 coordinate 19,556,812, forward strand.
TAAAATGAAATCTTGCATATGTGCAAGGTGCAATCTTGCATATACGCAAGGACTGTGAGTTTGTACCCGATCAGTCTCCCTCTCAACCTCCTAAAATGAAATCCTGCATATACGCAAGGACTGTGAGTTTGTACCAAATCAGTCTCCCTCTCAACCTCCTAAAATGAAATCTTGCTTATACGCAAGGCACAATCTTGCATATACGCAAGGACTGTGAGTGTGTCCCGAATCAGTCTCCCTCTCAACCTCCTAAAATGAAATCTTGCATATACGCAAGGCGCAATCTTGCATATACGCAAGGACTGTGAGTTTGTACCAAATCAGTCTCCCTCTCAACCTCCTAAAATGAAATCTTGCTTATACGCAAGGCACAATCTTGCATATACGCAAGGACTGTGAGTGTGTACCAAATCAGTCTCCCTATCAACCTCCTAAAATGAAATCTTGCATATACGCAAGGCACAATCTTGCATATACGCAAGGACTGTGAGTGTGTACCAAATCAGTCTCCCTCTCAACCTCCTAAAATGAAATCTTGCATATACGCAAGGCGCAATATTGCATATACGCAAGGACTGTGAGTATGTACCAAATCAGTCTCCCTCTCAACCTCCTAAAATGAAATCTTGCATATACGCAAGGACTGTGAGTTTGTACCAGAAAACAATTCCTGTGTAAGTGCCAGGCTAGAAACAAGAGTTATTTAAGGTTTTGGATTTTTTTTTTTTCAATAAGGTGTGTCTTCTCATTCGTTAAACTACATTTTTATGGGTGATCCATACCTGCAGACATCGCCCAGGTCTGTTACGAAGAAAAATTAAAATGTTAACTTTGTGAACAAAGAGATTTGTAAAATGCAGTCTTCCGTGTATCCATTTTCTTGCTTCTTTGTGTAAATGAAATATTTTTAAAATTGTATAACTCCGCAACAAACATGTAACAAGGCATATGAGTGTTTTTCCGTGAGCCATAGTCGCAAGGGCTGCTCCGCAACTGCAACTTTTAGGCGACCGTTCTTACAGCACTGCAAGGGGGCCTTGGCATTGCATGTATAGTTTGTTCAACTAATCCAGATTTTAACCAGTGGAACATATTAGAATTTAGGATAAAGAGGATGGTGTTTGGAGTTTCATCAGATTAGTAAAGCATTAGTAACTAGTCAACTGAAAATGTATGTTGAAAATGCCACTAGCAAATTTTCGAAGGGGTAGGGGTCAAGTACTTATGTTTAACTAGGATTTGAGTGGGAGCATTTTTTACTTTCCTCTTTTGATACATTTTTGTATCAAAAATATATCCCTGTCGTCTTGTCTCCTTTGGGATACCCATGATGTATGGAATTATTCTATTCAATGATTTTTAAAATATGAAATTTTGAACAATTCTATAATTAAAGGTTGTAGATCGTACTTCCCATTCTTACTCATATATACTTGATCCTACCTCCGTCTTTACAGCGTCTTATTCCTACCTCTACCTTTACGCTCCTTTTAGTTACCTTTCCTTCATCAAACAGTTCGTGGTAACGAACTGTAAGTAAGGAGTGACCCGGCTCAATAGTAACCAAAACTCTAAAAAACGGGATTTTGATACCAATAGATACATCAAAAGAATCAGATTTTAATACTGATTTCAAATATATAAGTTTCATCAAGTTTAGTCCTACTCATCAAAAGTTACGCGCCTGAGAAAATTTGGCTGATTTTCAAAAAAGGGGTAAAGACCCCCTAAAGCTACAGAACCTTAATGAAAATCACACCATCAGATTCAGCGTATCAGAGAAACCTACTGAACAGGTTTCAAGCTCCTATCTGCAAAAATGTGGAATTTTGTATTTTTTTGCCAGAAGATTGATCACGGATGCGTGTTTATTATTTTTTTTTTATTTATTTATTTTTTTCAGGGGTGATCGTATCGACCCAGTGGTCCTAGAATATCGTAGGAGGGCTCATTTGAACGGAAATTAAAGGTTCTAGTGCCCTTTTTAAGTGACCAGAAAAATCGAGGGCAACTAGGCCACTTCCCACGCTCATTTTTTTCCCAAAGTCACCCGATCAAAATTTTGAGATAGCCACTTTGTTCAGCATGGTCGAAAATATAATATATATATGTCTTTTAGGATGACTTAATCCCCCAAATCCCCGGGGGGAGGTCTGAAAGTTATAACCTTTACCCAATGTTTACATATTCTAATGGTTATTGGGAAGTATACAGACGTTTTCAAGGGGGATTTTTTTCTGGTAGTGAGGGGGGGGGGTCGGGAGTTATGTGGGAGGATATTTCCATGAAGGAAGTTTTCGTGGGCGAAGGGACATTGCTATGAAGGGGGCGAAGGATTTCCCAGCATTATTAAAAAAAAATGATTAGAAATTAAATAAAAAAATAAACAAGTTTTTCAACTGAAAGTAAAGAGCGAATTAAAACGAACAGAAATTATTATGTATACGACTGGGTTCGCCCCCTAGTCAATACCTCGCTCTTTAAGCCAAAGATTTGTTAATACTTTCATAAGAGCTATTTATTATAATTAACGGCCTTTGTGATTAAGGGGTCATTTTTAAACAATTGGAACAAAATTCGAACTTTAGCGTACAGAGCGAGGTATTGACTAGGGGGCGAACCCCCTAATATACGTATTAAAAATATATGGAAATAGAAGTTGGCTACGTAAGTTAATTCGTAAGTTATGTATATTTATTACTAATAAAACGTTCGTAAATAAAATAAACAACTTTCGAGAAAGCCATTTAACCAAATAAAAGTAAAATTAATATGCCTTTTCTTTCAATTATTCATGTACGGTGAGCCAAAATCAAACCTCCATTAATTCAAAAACGTTCAAAAATTAAATTAAAAAACAAGTTTTTTTTAACTGAAAGTAAGGAGCAACATGAAAGAGACTGTCCCCTCCTCAACGCCTCACTCTTTACGCTAAAGTCAGACTCCTTCTCAAAACTCTATTTTTTAAAACAATAAAAAACGTTAGCGTAAAGAGCGAGGCGTTGAGGAGGGGACAGCCCTTTTCATATACGGAATAATTTCTGTTCGTTTTAAGTTTTAATGTTGCTCCTTACTTTCATTTAAAAAAACTTTTTTTTATTTAATTACCTTAAACCTCTGATGTACACGAAGCACCCTAGTGCATAACTGCAAGTGCTTGACAAGAAATTCTTAAATGTATCATGGTTCCCACCTTAGGGATGACCTAGTAAAGAAGGACACCTAGCCCCATAGAAACCAATAATTTAAAAACATGTTTTGAAAAAAAAAAATGTCAAGTGAGTAAGAGTCGCCATTTCTTAGGTAAATTTCTATTTCTTTTCTGTTTCAGGTGAATGAAAGGACTTCTAAGGTTGAATGACAAATTAAGGAATGGAAACTTCGCCGATGGCTCCCTATGATGATGATATTAAGAAAGCTTCTTTTTATGTTTGGTTTTTGGGGCACCGTGAATGCGGCGGAATACGTGGTGACGATGTGGTCATTCCCGCTTTAAGGTGATTTCTGAAAGTTTTACAATTTACTTATGTTTAATTAATTAACTTCAACATCATATTTTTTTAATGTCAGTAATTCATGAGGAATATATTAGCCCTTAGTTTCTCAATTTGAACGAACGGAATACAATAAAAAAAAATGCATAATAAATGCACTTTTTAAATATTCAGTATAAAAAGAGTGAAAAATCATTAAAAAAAGAAGAAATAATCCATCTAATCTGATATCTAACGGTTTAAGATTTGCTGGAAATCAGTTGTCGAAGATTATAGTGAATGTCGAAGACCTAAGGGAATAATTTTTATTAATTTTCACATAAGAGGATTTCCAATCTTTCTTTTGGAATTTTTTGCAAAACAACCAGGAGCTTGTTATTCTCCGCGTCAGAACTTGCTGGGTGTCACCAGAAATTGGGAGCTTGGGCTTACTAAACTGAAACCTAATTCAGAGCACAAAATAACTTTTTGATCTTGGAAGTAGTTATGGAATTTTAAAAGTCAAATTAAATTCTGCAAAGTACAAACTGAAACAACAATTAATAAAGCCCCCTATAAAAAAAAAGATCGAAATAGAAACTTAACCCTAGGCTTCGTCATATCCAAATACTTTAATTTAAAATATTTTTGTTCTGAATTTGAAAATACAGCCAACTATATGTCCCATACATGTTTACGCCACCAGAAACTCTTTTTGTACAAAGTATATACAAAATGATGATATTGAGTAGACCCCCCCCCCCCGCCCCTGCAAATGTGCCTGGAATCCGTCCCAATCTCACATTGGACTGAAACAAAAAGTGATCCAACTGAATCAATTCGATGGAGAGCAATCTTTGTATCAACAATGATGCAATCAAAATGGTAATATACTGCTTAAATTGTATTTATAACATCCGGGTTTATTTTAAATCTATCCTGTTTTGAACAAAAGGCTGTTTTCAATCTTGTAATGGTCTAATTAAAGGGTTTAGTTTCGCCTTCCATCTAGTGACTTGTGGTATGTCTAGTTGAAAATCTTTTGAAATTATAAGGAAATTTAACCTAAAAAAGAAGAATGAAAAGAATAAGAGCCCAGCCCAACGGATATGCTTACTAATTGTCTGATGAAAAGTGCGTATCCGGGACAATAATTTTATTACAAAATATATTGCACAATTGCTTCTTTAATCCAATTTCATTTTATTAACTTGCTTTATATTTAAATACATAGATGAATTCACACATATAAAAAGATAGCAAATCCCAGAAAAAACGATAGGTTGAATTGCTAATAAAATTATTTGAACTAAAAAACAAATAAATGTGAAATTCTAGATTAAAGGGCTCGAAAGAAATAAACATCTTCATAAAATAAAAGTAGTACAATTAGATTCCTTGTTTTATATACTTTTTAAATATCATGTTCGCGTTTCTGACAATGCACACAGACTGTCCCCCATGGTGGCCCCATATATAGCCCTAATAATATATTTCTTTGTTGATTTTCATCTAGCGATGCTTCTTATAACGGGTAGCCCCATTGTTTACTCGATAGAAATCCAGCTTGACCTGAGTAAATTGTAATAGAAGGCGAATAAAATATTATTTGAAATGATTTAGAAGAAGTGGATAACATTGAAAGGAAACTTGATCATATGATTAGTAAAAACATGCCGCACACTATAAAGTAAGAATTGTATTGTTTTGGTGTTTTTTTGTTAGTATTTTCTTAGGGAGGGGGTTTTCGGACAGTTCGTAGTATCGAATTGACAAATCTTTCTGTGTAATGCTAGAAATAGCAGACATTATATCTTCTATTCTGGATCCTTTGGGGCCAAAGGATACATTATAGGTCATTTAGATTTATGTCATATTTTGTATCTGATTGGCCAATTATCAACTTTATACTTCTCAGAATGCTCAGATTCCTCTTATTTCAACAGCAAGATCTAAACTTAATAATTTAGTTGTGTTTCATGCTATACGAAATAAAGTAAAAAGATGCACAGGAATGAATTGAGAAAATGAGAAAATGAATTCACACCTAATTTTCTTAACCACCCTGGAACAGATTGAAGTTAATTTAGTGTCAGTAAAGGATAAACAGGAAAGAAGAGCTGAATTCATGCCAGAAAAAAACTCATGTGGTTGACGTCACAATTATATGCATTCAAAGAGCAAAAAATCAAATACTTCGTTCCCCTGGGGTGGTCGTATAGTTTTTGTATCGATGAAGCATGCAAAATTGCAAAAGATGACAAATGATTCTGAACAGCTAGAGAAAAAGGTATGGAGTAAGAAACAGAAAAAATCACATTGAATTTCAAGCCAAAATCCAGCATAGCGATATTTACATTTAGAAGACAAAATAAGATTACAATGGAATGAAGGACCGTGTTAGTTTATCGTGTGTGCTTGCGGAGGATAAACAGGAAAAAGAAATTAATTTTTAGTATGTATGACACCTGTAAAATTACATAAGAGCACGAATGACACTGAACAGCTACAGAAAAAGGCATGGCGACAGCACAAGAAACAACGAAAATCACATTGAATTACAGAAGAAAATGTAACTCAAAACTAAAGAATAACACGATATTTATGCTATTGCGTAATTTAGATACTTCAGAAATTACAACGGGATAATGGAATAAAGAATAAAGAGCGTGTTATTTTAGCGTATTTAAAGGATAAACAGGAAGGATGAATTGCGTTCACGTCAGAATTTCCAATGAGTAATTTAGCTATTTCAGAGGACATAGGCATAGGAACATTCCTGGTTGTTACTGAATTACATAACAACGTAATTAAAGCAAAAATATACCGAATAGGGAAAAACTGAGAAAGAAGTGTTTTTGGAATCAATGACGTCATGCGAAATAACATATTATTTTAAACGAATCTGAACAGCTAAAGCAAGAGGCATGGCAAAATGTCTGAATTAATGATGCAAGAAAAAGAAGCACAAGAAGATATGCGGCTAGAAAACATGTGACAACAAGCATCACAACCAATCCCAACTGAAAATAATAGACAAAGAAATCTGCGTTTAGAAGAGAAGCAACAGTGATAATCCCAACGAGTCCTAAGAGAAAAAATAAAAAAAGGCATATTCTTTGATGCATTAACAGGAAGGAGGCATTGAATTCACACCGCAATTTATCAATTCAATTGAGATTGCTGATTTGAAACCTCATGACTTAAAACTAAAGATGAACATGATGGTTGTGCTGTTGCTTTATCGTCTGATGCCTTAATAAAAAAAATGTGAAATTTTATGTTTTCTTATAGTGCCTTTGGCTCCCATACATATTAAATTTCATTGTATTGTCTACATCAAAACAGCACTCCTTTCTTCTTTTTTATTCCTAAAATTCTGCCATTTTCATGCGCTAATAGTTTTTAACTAGTAACTTCAATATTAATACATTTTGCTTATTTAGAACCAGCATCAATAATAAACTTTGTTGTTGCGTATATTGTGATCAAAGCTTCCTTAATCAGAGTTTCGGTTTTTATTGACAAGGTTCACTCCTAACTTACAGCTTATTACTATGAACTGTCTGATCCAAGGCTCTTTTAAATGAGAAGGAGTACTACTACCCTCTCATTCAGCCAAGTTTGTTACAATTAGGTTAAATAAACGTAAAACAATGCTTCGAGAATGGTAATCATCGCTGAAAAAATGTATCCTAAAAATGCTTATTAGGGGGCGAGGGGGTTTGAGGTTCGAAATATAAAAAATATAATTAATGAGTCATCATTTCCGCACTTTTCACGACAAACTCTTCGAACAAATCTTTTTTTATTGGGGTGGTCTCATGGACGCTAGTAGGGGACAATACCCTAGGGAATATATCCATTGTATATAAAGAGGGAAAGGAGAAATATTACCATTTACATCTTGGTGAGAACAAAGTTCCTTTTAACCGTCCCCCCCTCTAGAGGTGTTTCTTAGGGGCACTCATGACGCCCCCTTGTTTCTCCACCTTTGTGCCAGCAGGCATGTGAATGTAATATCTCACTTAACATAGAAAAAAATTCGCTGCATTAAAAGGAGCACTGTCTTCGCCAGTACCAATATTGCTGAATTAATTCAAAAATATTCCGAGGAGCCGAGGGGATTCAAAATTAATTTCCCGACCCTCCTCCCATATCTCCTTCTACACCTATCTGAAGACTTACGGATACCTAAGAAACTTGGGTATGAAGCAGGCTTTTTGAGGTTTCCAACGCACACTCCCCACATCTACGCGAAGATCCACCGATCCTCGCCCATCATGGCTTAAGTGCAATTATACACCACTGTATATAATTTACCAAGCCTCAAATGAAGTAACTTATTCAAATGAAGCTTTAAAGTAAATATTTGTATTAACCGTTTAATTTGCGTTGACTGTGTGGATCTTTAGGAATGAATGCGCCAGCACATGACATTACTGTTTCTAAACTGGAAAGCTCAATAAACAGTTTTTCGTTAACTTTAAATCAGTTGGCTATCTCAGAATTTTTGCTCGATGGCATTTGGCACCTTTTGGGTCAAGATTGCAATTTTAAGCCATGGAATTACAAAAAATGTTACTTTGCTGTAAGACAAAACAAATATTCATAGGGAAATAGGAAAACATTTTCGGAGATAGGACAAATTTTATCAGACTTGAAACTTTTGGTGGGTAGCTTCAAACTTAGCGAATTCTATATATCTGGAATCATCGTACAAAACCGATTTTTGTTATTGCAAATATTGTTAACAAAAATCATTTTTTTAAAGTTTCGGTTGCTATTAGCACGAGTCCCTCCTTACTCGCAGTTCATCATCATGGGATGTTTTATGGGATGTGTGAAAAATAAACATAAACCCCGAAGTTCCAGATAAAGTTCGGTTAAAACAAAGTTTCCAGTAACACTTCCCTCCTCTCTTGAGAAAATTTAATTACAGCACTCATGATCCCCCTCCCCACTCCACTTTTTGTGCCGAAAGTATATGAATGTAGTCTTATATGTTACAAAGAAAACATCTTTCAAACAGTTCGTGGTAACGAACTGTAAGTAAGGAGCGACCCGGCTCAATAGTAACCGAAACTCTAAAAAAAGGAATTTTGATAACAATAGATACATAAAAAGAATCAGATTTTTATGCTGATTTCAGATAGGCCTATATAAGTTTCATCAAGTTTAGTGCAACTAGACCCCCTCCCACGCTCATTCTTTTTTCCAAAGTCACCCGTCGCGATTTTGTTTAGCATGGTCAAAAAATACAATAACTATGTCTTTGAGGATGACTTAATCCCCCACAGTCCCCGGGGGAAGGGCTGCAAGTTATGAACTTTGCCCAATGTTTACATTTGTTTACATATAGTATTGGTTATTGGGAAGTATACAGAAGTTTTCAGGGTGGATTTTTTCTGGTAGTTGGGAGGGGGTTCGTGGGTTACGTGGGAGGATCTTTTCATGGGAGAAGGGAAATTTCTGTGAGGGAGGCTCCGGATTTCCCTGGATTATTTAAAAAAACGATCAGAAATAACAAAAAAAAATTCAACTGAAAATAAGGAGCAACATCCAAACTTAAAACGAACAGAAATTATTACGTATATGATTGGGTTTGCCCCCTAGTCATTACCTCGCTCTTTACGCTAAAGTTTATTTCTGTACTTTCATCAGTGCTATTTATTCTAATTAATGGCCTTTGTGATTAGGGTCATTCTTAAAGAATTGGAAAAAAAAAATTGAACTTTAGCATAAAAAGCGAGGTATTAACTAGGGGCCAAACCTCCTAATATACGCAACAAAAATATACGAATATAGAAGTTCGTTACGTATGTTAATTCGTAAGTTACGTCAGATCAAAACTTCGAGAAAGCCATTTAGCCAAAAAAAGTAAAATTAATATGCCAATTTTGTTTTAATTATTCATGTACGGTGAGCCAAAATCAAAGCTGCATTAATTCAAAAACGTTCAGAAATTTAATAAAAAAACAAGTTTTTTAACTGAAAGAATCATTACAAACAAAAAATCGCGAAGAAAGGAAACGAGGACAATTAACAGCCAGTGAAAAAATTGAAAAATTATGCAAATATTTCGGTCAAGCCTCCGCTTGACGTCCTCAGTGCGATAAATTAAATGTAAACCAACCTAGTTGTTTTACATTTTTATCAGTTTTATCCTGCACTGAGGACGGTCAAGCGGAGGTCTTGACCGAAATATTTGCATAATTTTTCAATTTTTTCACTGGCTGTTAATTGTCCTCGTTTCCTTTCTTCGCGATTTTTTGTTTATCATGATTAGCCAGTGTGGTCTCAGAAATTATAGAATCATTACGTATATGAAAAGGGCTGTCCCCTCCTCAAAGCCCCGCTCTTTACGCTAAAGTTTGATCTTTCCTCACAGTACTGCTTTTTAAAACACTAAAAACTTTAGCGTAAAGAGCGGGGCGTTGAGGAGGAGACAGCCCCTTTCATATACGGAATAATTTCTGTTCGTTTTAAGTTTTAATGTCGCTCCTTACTTTCAGTTAAAAAAAACTGAATTTTTTATTTAATCCATATTAAGAGGGGCGTTATCATGCCACACCAACCATATTAGGCTAAGATTTAATCTAAACAAAGGTAGAATATATATTAATTCATCCCCCCCCCTAGACCCTCTTCCATGTTTAACCGATGAATCACGTAGAGTCAGAGAATTTGGGCATAAAAAATACTTTTTCAATAATAAGACGGACCCTCCCTTCCTCTGCACCATGCCACACCGGACTTCCTCCGTAGTAGCAGATGCGGAATCATACACCACCGTGCGTAATTTAATCAAACACCAAGTTCGATCCACGTAGTTAAATGAAGCTTTAAACAAATGTTTATATCAATCAATTATTTTGTATGGACTGCACTATTCATTGGGAACGAATGCGCCACCCTGCGGCTTTACTTCCTCTGAGGGAAGCTTTATATATTCTGATAATCTTAAATAAATTGGCTATCTCAGGATTTTCAATTAATAGCAACTTTGCTATATTTGATGAAATGTGGTTTTGTGCCAGAAAATGTAGAACATTCCCATTCGCTGGGACACGATCTCTTTGGCTACTCTTAAAAGGGCCCTAGAACTTTTAATCTCCATTCGAATGAGCCTTCTCCTGATTTTCGGTGCGATTTTCGGTGCTGATTTTCGGTGCGGTTCGGTGCGATTACCAGTGGTGTTGATTCTCGATAATGGGCGGTAAGGGAAAAATGTATTTTCAAAATCTATGGGGGGGGGGCAATTTTTTTCAATTTGTTTAATGAAAATCCAACAAATTGCAACATTTTCACATGCAACAAATTGAAACATGCAACATTTTCAATGAAAATTCCCCCAAGGAGAGATTTTTCAAAATTAAGTGGGGGGAGGCAAAGTATAGAGGAAGATAAAACCCCATTGCCTCCCCTTCCAATCGACGCCACTGGTGATCAGCCCTGGAATAAAAACAAAACACACTTCCTTGATGTTCCTTCTCACAAAAAAGCTCAACTTTACAATTTTTGTAGATAGAGGCTTGGTACCTTGATATGGTTCTTCGGTATGCTTAGATAACTTTCATCAATGTCGCTTGCCCTTTAGAGGTGGGGGGTCCACTTTTTTGAAAAGCTAGCAAATTTCCACAGACTCTTAGCTTTTGATGGGTAACTTTAAACTTGAGGAAATTATGTACTTGCAATCACAAAAAAGCTGATTCTTTTGATCTATATTTCGTTATCAAAACTTCCTTTTTCAAAGTTTCGGTTACCATTAGTCCGTGGTGTTTCTTTCTTACAGTTAGTTACCACGAGCAATTTATTTCCTTCCTGATTCAGGTCGAGAATGCTACTCGTTAGGCACCTTCAGAAGAATTACAAATACATTTTAGGCTTCCCTATGACTTTTGTTTATGGTTATTTTCATTTTTGTTTTCCTCTCTTGCTATCATTATTTGTTTGGGTCCAATAGGAACTTGTCTCCATTCCAGAGAACATTCGGCCGGCTGAGCACCTTGGGTTATTTAAAAGTAATTTGAAAAAATATTTACTTGGAAAAGGTTCGTAGTTTTTTCTCATTTATTTATTATTATTATTATTCCTATTATTATCAATATTATTGTAGAATGGTTGATGAGCAATTGGTTATAGTTTCTATTTTGGTTATGTTATTTTTTTTTGTTAGTTTGATTAATTATTTGTTTGAAAAAAATATAAGTAACCGCCCCGTTGCAAGCGCTTTTTTGTATTTTTTCGGGCGGTTATTAGTAATTTAGTTATTATGTTTTGTTTGTAATGAAAAACTGAATTGAATTGAATAGAATCTAGTTTTCGCTGATGATCAGAACTTATTTGTATAAATCACAAAAATCTTTCCCACTTCTTTATCTATCCCTCTATATATCTGTCTCTCTCTCCTCTCTCTTTATATATAATTTATATATATATATATATATATATATATATATATATATATATATATATATATATATATATATATATATATACATCTTACTCTCTTTTTTAGCTTCTTTATTGTTCGTGAGTTAGTGTTTAAATAGCAGGTTCATCATCCCCCTCCTTTAAAGACCATATAAGCTGTGGGAGGATCAATTCCTTGTATCTGTCTGATCCTTGTTTTTTTCTGAATACATCTTATGTGTAGTACTAAAATGTCTTTTAATATAGGACTCTTATAGAAAAGGAAAAACAGGATGAACCACCAAAAATCACGCTCCAAATTTCCTCTAGAGGACTTAAAGTCGTTCAAACTGTTCAGAAAATCAGTGGTCAGAAAACCGTTTATGAAGTTGTAAAACAAGCCATCCCACAAACGTCTCTCACATACGTATGTCAAGGTGATGGTGATAATAGTGATGTTGTCTCGTGCATTATTTTGTCCATAAATACAAGCACGAAATCTCCAGTGAACGTTCACGTTTTCCGCTGTGACTCCGAGGAAACAGCTACTTATCTCTATAGTCGCCTCGTGAGCATAACACAAAAACCAGAAAATAAACGAAAAATTGAAGAGCTTGAGCAAAAACTGAAAAGCCAAGGATTAGTTAATGAGAAACTTGGGAGCCGTGTGAGTTTGTGTGAAAAGAAAATTGGTACAATATCTAAGTTTCCAGAACGAGAAAGAGTTGCATTGTTGCATGATAGTCTTGCAGCTGAGCTGCGGGATAAACTCTGCAATGCTCAAAGAACACCGCAAATTATAACACCAAATAAGGATTACATTGAAAAAAAGAAGGCAAAGCGTCTCTCAGTGACTGAAGCTAGAGTGATAAAATCTATTGAAACTCGAGATGTTAGTAGTGGAAATTCGAGTGGTATTGGATCTGACGACGCTGCCAGTCCAGTTCTAGAACTCAAATCTCCTAGAAGCTTAAGTGCAGATTCAGTCCCTTCTGGTAAGGTTTTCATTGTTTTATTTTCGTTGAAATTTATAACTGATGTGATTTATTCAGCGACATTACCTTATAATCATTAAGTAGGGTTCTTGGGATTTAAATTGTCTTTCATGATTTAAACAGTACCTACGACCTAGTATGCAGACGTGAATCATGTGCCGTAACAACCGAAATTCTTAAATCCTGTTTTTGAAAAATCACTCCAGTGAGGAAAATTTCTTGACTGACGTTAAATAGGCAACAGTAATCAGCGTTTGTTCAGATTCAACTAAAAAATATTTTTAATTACGAAAGTAAATAAGGAAAATAACAATTTTGCAAAGGTAGTACCGATGTGTGTACTTTTTTTTCACTAGTTATAGCAGACAAACGGAAGATCGTAGAGAGAAGTTTAAGGACTCATTTGAATCTAATGATTAATTCTATGAGGTCTTTGTACATTCTTCTAGATAGCGCCAGATTAAAACGATACTCCCATCTGGGAAATAAGTGGACCTTCAGAAAATGTAGAAAGGAGGAATGAAATATAATGCAAATTTAAATCCTGGTAAAAAGAAAACTTTTGGTACTACTTGCCCTCTGCGCGCCCTTGGGTTCAAACGCTTCGAACTTGGCCACTAAAATCGGCGGTGCCGAAAACTCTTTACGTGGGATTTGTAGTCTTTTATTTGGAAAATAACGGAAAATCGTATTTTACCTTAAATAGTGCTGTGGTGTCTTTTTTTCAAGCTCTATTAGGCTGCGGGGAGATTTTACCTATGGCTGAGGCTGAGAGGTATAAGAGCGCTTCAGTTCCTGCCTTTATCAGCAAAAAGGCAGTTTTTAAGGATAAAGCTAGACTAAATGTAACAAAAAGACAACAAAAGGAAATGTTTCGGATAATATTTTTACAAAAGACTTGATATGGTCTAAACATTTTACATTAAAACAACGAAAAGAAAAAAAAAACTTTTTGACTAGAAATGGATCCGCCTTAAATGAAACTCTTATTTTCGGAAAAGATACAATTTTATTTTTAAAGAAAATCTTTCCCATTTTTAAAGAACTTTGCCTCTCAGGGTTGTTCCGTGCTTTATAATAAACTAGAAGCTAGCAAAAGTTAAAAAAGAAAATATTGTGAAATTAAAGAGTGAAATTGAAACCTAAGACAGACAAAATACCATTGGTTCTCAGCCTATGCAACAGAAAACTATAAAATTGCTGCAAATTAACTATACACATTTTGTATAATGACGGAAAACCAGCTCTTTACTGAAAACACGAACCTCATGCATATAAAAAGAATGCTGTTCTTGCACCCAAAAGTTACTAAATGTACTTGGGATTTAGGAACTGATTTATGAGGCTATTCAAAAGTCCCTCAGCAGCTTTGATATCAAACTGATTGCTAGCATAGAATTAAAGTTTTCGGAATTTTTCACCAATATTGAGCAAATCAAAAGTTAACTTCGAAATGCCATCAGGTTGCCTATTAGTGCATTTTCGTGTTATTTTACATCAAGAGTAAATATGAAGATGAAGACTACAAAATTACAGTATTGAGCATGGTTAATTGAGATTCAAGTTATGTAGGGAATTTCCAGATTTGATATGTGTGGTTGTAAAAACTTTTGAGAGAGCTCATCACAATGTTTCTGCACTTTAAGTTTCTATGGGAATCCAGACAAAGTTAAGTAGCGAGTAAATCAAAAGATAGGACGTATTATCAGTTATCAAAACGAAGCCTCTGCTATAGCTTAAGATCATTTCGCGAAATGGAGTTGAAACTTTCAGGTACTGTAGAAGAAGTAAGGGTCAAATAATATCCTTGGAGGATAGGCTAGAACATTATGTTTCCGATTCATCGAAAAGTTTTGCATTATAAGCCACTTGGTAGTACGAGTTGTCAAAATAACGTTTCTACAATGTCTCTTTGTGGCACGATTTGTCACAATAACGTCTCTGCAATGTCTCTGGAAATTCTTGGGGTATCAGTTTGAGACTTTCAAAGAGTGTTAACGAGGCAAGTGAACCTTAAGTTTTGTCTTGGGAGAGAAGGAAGAGGAGGGTGCCTAAAATCATTTGTTTTTCTTATCCACCTAAATTGTTGGCACTATAAGCCTCCATGGGTGCTATTGTAATCTATTCATGGTTAAGTAGCGAGGTAAATAAGAAGGCACTATGTTTTGCCAGGTGATCGAAACAGCGTATCTGCAGTATCTTGGGAGCGGTTTTGGGAATCAAATTGAAACTTTCAGGGAGTATTGGAGGAGAGGGAAAGTGATCATTGTGTCTTGAATTACGGGTAGAGGACATAAGGCAAGGGTTTAAATGTTTGGTCTCCAATCTGTTTTAAATTTTTGGCACTATGAGCTCCTGTTGGACTGGAATCTATTATTGGTGAACTACACAGACACAGACCCAAAATTTGACAAATTGGTGAAAAAATTATCAGAAAAGTGTATCTGCTTTATCTCAGGAACAACATAGGGGATTGAGTTAAAATTGTAAGGTTGACTGGGGGTCAAGTGGACCTTGAATTTTAACTTAAGGGGAGGGGCAAATGTAAAGCGAAAGAAAATATTTGTTCATGACAAGTTGTGACCGAGCTAAAATTTTCGGAGTGTTGGGGTGAAAGGGAGTTCCAATGGACCTTTGAATATAGTCATGGTGAAGTAGTGAGGTAAATAAAAAAGATAGGTAGTCTGTCCGAGCTATGAAAATGGCGAATCTGTAATTACTGGGGAGCAACTGAAGGATCGAGTTAAATCTTTAAGGGTGTGGTTGCGGAGGGCAAATAGAACTCAGATATGATGTTAGGAAGGGGCCCTTTACTTTCCTTTGAAAAGCTTCAATTTTTGTAAAACGTTTTCGTACCATTTTTTTTTAATTAACCTTATACAAAAGACATTAGCCTGTAATTTGAAAAATTAAAACCCAAGAGAAAGGACATCAGAAAAAAAACAGGACCGTTTACAATAATTTTGGACAAAATAAAATTAATTTACTGTTATTATTTTCTACTTCAACTATGGCCGATTTTGTAATTAATTACCCTGTTGGCATATATGTAAACTCTGATTTAAATAGCCATAATAATAATGATAAAGAAATCCCCTGACAAGTCATTCTCCTCTACCAAGGTGCATTTCAGCTGCTATTGTGTCAAAATCACAGATTATTTGAGAAGGTTGTTGCTATCATATGTTGATTATCATATGATATCATGTTGATTATAATCACTTTTTTTTCTAAATTAATTTAAAAAACTTTTTCCACAAAATAAGTTTTTCAAAGAAAAGTAAAGACCTCCATTAAACAAAAAATGAGCAAAAATAAAATCAAATAATCTACCAAGCGTGAAACTACCACAAATCAGCATCGATAAATAAATGAAACCCAAAACGAACAGAAATTACAATAAATAAACGAGTCAAACTCAAAACGAGCAGAAATTAACATACGTTGGGCGTAAAACACCTATGCCTTCCCAAAGCCAGAACAAAACTTGCACTTCACTGAAAAAATATAAATTTTTTTACTATAATAACTTTAATAAATCAAATAACATTACCATTTTGATTACTAAATATCAGTATATGTATATTAAACTGACAATGCACATTCATTTGTATTTTTTCAGTAAAGTGCAAATTTGGTTCTGGCCTTGGGAAGGCATAGGGATTTTGCGCCCAACTTATGTTAATTTCTGCTCGTTTTGAGTTTGACTCGGTTAATTATTGTAATTTCTGTTCGTTTTGGGTTTCATTTATTTACCGATGCTGATTTGTGGTAGTTTCACGCTTGGTAGATTATTTGATTTTATTTTTGCTCATTTTTTGTTTAATGGAGGTCTTTACTTTTCTTTGAAAAACTTATTTTGTGGAAAAAGTTTTTTTTAATTAATTTCTGTTCGTTTTATGTTGACATAGTCTTTTCAGGGAAAAAGAAAATAATACTTTAAATCTTTTCGTTTTTTAAGACTCTATAGTTTGGCCTGCTATTTGTATGCTGGAGAAAAATTTTCAGCAATTTTTAACAACATACACCCTTAATCTGGACACAAATCGTACTTTTTAATTTAGTTTCATACCTCCTCTAGTTGACCTAAAATGGAAAACTTGATACCATTCGTAAAAAAAATCTGTTTACTTTCTTTGATAGCTTGGATACACTTACGCTATTTTGATTTGTTTAAATCTTAAGAGCAGAAATGGGAGGGTTGGTGTGGAAGGGTGGGCGTGGGAGAGTGGGAGTGGAAGGGGGATTAGTTTCCCTCATATCACTTTCGACTATTAAAAAGGGCATCAGCCCTGTCTACTTTCAATCGAATGAGCCCTTTTCGAAGTTCCCACTCCTTCGATACGAAATGCCCTGGTCTAAACAACAACAACAACAAAAAATAATACATTAATCCCACTTCGATCTTTACTTAAAAAATGTCAAGCCCTCCAATCACTTTCGACTACTAAAAAGGGTACTAACCTTCGAATTTCTAATCGAATGAGCCTGTTTTGAAGTTTCTACGACAACGCCTTCTATAAAAACCTTATATGCCCTCAGGGCATAACTTAAAACCTTTGTCCTGGGGGTTGTGGGGGAGTGTCCTTCTCAAAACATTTTTCTATCTGGAAATCAACTACGCTGAACAAAATGGCTATCTCAAAATTTTGATTGGATGTGTTTGGGGGAATTGCCCTCCAACCACTTTCGACTATTAAAAAGGGCACTATAACTCTCAATTTCCAATCGAATGAGCCCCTGTTGAAATTTCTAAGACGACCCCTTCCATATGAAGTTCCCTTCTCTAAAGGAGAAAAATAATACATTATACATAGTGCATTGTGCCAATATTGTTCTTATATACCCTGAGGGCATAACTTAAAACCCTTGCCCGAGGGTTGTGGGGGAGTGTCCTCCTCACAAACATATTTTCTTTCTGGAAATCAACTACGCTGAACAAAATGGCTGTCTCAAAATTTTGATTGGATGTGTTTGGGGGAATGATGGGCATGGAAGGGGGGCTAGTTGCCCTTCAATCACATTCGACCATTAAAAAGTGCACTAGAACTCTCAATTTCCAATCGAATGAGCCCCTTTTGAAGTTTCTACTACGACCCCTTCCATATGAATTGCCGTGCTTACAAGGGAAAAAAAAATAATAGATGTTACATTGTGCCAACATTGTGTTTATATGCCCTCAGGGCATAACTTAAAACCCTTGTCCCGAGGGTTGTGGGGGAGTGTCCTCCTCAAAAATATATTTTCTATGTGGAAATCAACTACGCTGAACAAAATGGCTATCTCAAAATTTTTATCGGATGTGTTTGGGGGAATGGTGGGCGTGGGGGGGGGGGGGGGGCTAGTTACCCTCCAATCACTTTTGACTATTAAAAAGGGCACCAGTCCTTTGAATTTACAATCGAATGAGATTTTTTGAAGTTTCTACGACAACGCCTTCTTTAAAAACCTTCGATGACCCCAGGGCATAACTTAAAACCCTTGCCCCGAGGGTTGCGGGGGAGTGTCCTCCTCAAAAACATATTTTCTATCAGGAAATTAACCACGCTTAACAAAATGGCTATCTCAAAATTTTGATTGGATGTGTTTGGGGAAATGATGGGCGAGGGGGGGGGGCTAGTTGCCCTCCAATCACTTTCGACTATTAAAAGGACACTAGAACTCTCAATTTCCAATCGAATGAGCTCCTTTTGAAGTTTCTCACGACGACCCCTTCCATATGAAGTGCCCTGCTCTAAAGGAAAAAAACAATACATAGTACATTGTGCCAATGTTGTTCTTATATGCCCTCAGGGCATAACTTAAAATCCTTGCCCCGAGAGTTTTGGGGGAGCGTCCTCCTCAAAAACATATTTTCTATCTGGAAATCAACTACGCTGAACAAAATGGCTATCTCAGAATTTTTATTGGATGTGTTTGGGGAATTATGGGCATTGGAGGGGGCTAGTTGCCCTCCAATCACTTTCGACTATTAAAAAGTGCACTAGAACTCTCAATTTCCAATCGAATGAGCCCCTTTGAAGTTTCTACGACGACCCCTTCCATATGAATTGCCCTGCTCTAAAGGAAAAAAAAAATAATAGATATTTCATTGTGCCAACATTGTGTTTATATGCCCTCAGGGCATAACTTAAAACCATTGCCCCGAGGGTTGTGGGGGAGTGTCCTCCTCAAAAAACGTATTTTCTATGTGGAAATCAACTACGCTAAACAAAATGGCTATCTCGAAATTTTTATTGGATGTGTTTGGAGGAATGATGGGCGTGGGGGGGGCTAGTTACCGTCCAATCCCTTTCGACTATTAAAAAGGGCACTAGTCCTTTGAATTTCCAATCGAACGAGCTTTTATGAAGTTTCTACGACAACGCCTTCTTTAAAAACCTTATATGACCCCAGGGCATAACTTAAAAACCTTGCCCTGAGGGCTGTGGGGGAGTGTCCTCTTCAAAACATATTTTCTATCTGGTAATCAACTAGGCTGAACAAAATTGCTATCTCAAAATTTTGATTGGATGTGTTTGGGGAAATGATGGGCGTGGGGGGGGGCCAGTTGCCCTCCAATCACTTTCGACTATTAAAAGGGGCACTAGCCCTTTGAATTTCCAATCGAATGAGCCTTTTTTGAAGTTTCTACGACAACGCCTTCTATAAAAACCTTATATGCCCCCAGGGCATAACTTAAAACCCTTGCCCTGAGGGTTTTGGGGGAGTTTCCTCCTCAAAAACATATTTTCTATCTGGAAATCAACTACGCTGAACAAAAGGCTATCTCAAAATTTTGATTGGATGCGTTTGGGGGAATGATGGGCGGGGGGGGGGGGCTTGTTGCCCCCCAATCACTTTTGACTATTAAAAAGGGTACTAGCCCTTCGAATTTCCAATCGAATGAGCCTGTTTTGAAGTTTCTACGACAACGCCTTCTATAAAAACCTTAAATGCCCCCCGGGCATAACTTAAAACCCTTGCCCCGAGGGTTGCGGGGGAGTGTCCTCCTCAAAAACATATTTTCTATTTGGAAATCAACTACGCTGAACAAAAGGCTATCTCAAAATTTTGATTGGATTGTTTGGGGGAATGATGGGCGAGGGGGGGGGGGGCTAGTTGCCTTCCAATCACTTTCGACTTAAAAATGGCACTAGCCACTCCAATTTCAAATCAATTGAGCCCTTTTCGAAAACCTTATATACCCCCAGGGCATAACTTAAAACTCTTGCCCTGAGGGTAGTGGGGGAGTGTCCTTCTCAAATACATATTCTGTATCTGGAAATCAACTACGCTGAACAAAATGGCTATCTCAAAATTTTGATTGGATGTGTTTGGGGAATAATGGGCGTTGGGGGGGGGCTAGTTGCCCTCAAATCACTTTCGACTATTAAAAAGGGTACTAGCCCTTTGAATTTCCAATCGAATGAGCCTGTTTTGAAGTTTCTACAACTACGCCTTATATAAAAACCTTATATGTCCCGAGGGCATAACTTAAAACCCTTGCCCTGAGGGTTGTGGGGGAGTGTCCTTCTCAAAAACATATTTCCTATGTGGAAATCAATTACGCTGAACAAAATGGCTATCTCAAAATTTTGGTCGGATGTTTTTGGGGGAATGATGGGCGTGGGGGGGTTAGTTGCCCTCCAATCACTTTCGACTATTAAAAAGGGTACTAGCCCTTTGAATTTCCAATCGAATGAGTCTGTTTTGAAGTTTCTACAACTACGCCTTATATAAAAACCGTATATGCCCCCAGGGCATAAAACCCTTGCGCTGAGGGTTGTAGGGGAGTGTCCTCCTCAAAAACACATTTTCTATCTGGAAATCAACTACGCTGAACAAAATGGCTATCTCGAAATTTTGATTGGATGTGTTTGGGGGAATGATGGGTGTGGGGGGGGGCTAGTTGCCCTCCAATCACTTTCGACTATTATAAAGGGCCCTAGAACTCTCGATTCCTCTACGACGACCCCTTCCATAAGAAGTGCCCTGCTCTAAAGTACAAAAATAGTATATGGTACATTGTGCCAACATTGTTCTTATATGCCCTCAGGGCATAGCTTAAAACCCTTGCCCAAGGGTTGTGGGGGAGTGTCCTCCTCAAAAAGATATTTTCTATATGGAAATCAACTACGCTGAACAAAATGGCTATATCAAAATTTTGATTGGATGTGTTTGGGGGAATGATGGGCGTGGGGGGGGGGATAGTTGCCCTCCAATCACTTTCGACTATTAAAAAGGGCACTAGCTACCCCAATTTCCAATCGAATGAGCCCTTTTCAAAGTTTCTACGACAACACCTTCGATACGAAGTGCCTGTCGAAGAAAGAAGAAGAAGAAAAAAAAACACATTGTGGCCACATCCTTCTTTACTTAGGCAGCGCTAGCGCGCTGCCTATGATGATAAGTTTTTCTGTAATTTCTAAACTAACTGGTTGGAGTACGACTCACTGGCTTGAGACTAGAGTCGTTGAAAGCAATTTTAACTGAAGCATGTTTTGCGTTAATAACATAAAACAAGAGTTAAACAACGTTATAAAGTCAAATATAAATATACGCTCATATGTATATACATATACATATACGCTAGTTATACGCTTAGCTAGACAAGATGTCAAGGGATAACTATTATTATCTACCAATCGTAATTAATTTCCTCTTTCACCTTTATCCCTGATTGGTCCAGAGTGAAAATGACCAAAAATCGACGTGTAGCTATTGAACTTTTCAAAGCAAATTTTTCAAAGCATTTGAACCTTTACTATTAGATAATCTAAAAAATAGTACCCACTCAGATATAGATGTTGACAAGCTCGTGCCCTAGAGGAGGTTAGGCTTCAAATGAATTTTGCCAGGTAATGGGAGGGGGGTTGATGGCAAAAAAAAGATTTATGCACATTTTAAAGTCTATTTTTTGAATTTTCTTTGATTCAAAAATAAGTTGTCCACCAAATTTAGGTTGATTCTCCCAATCTGCAGTGTCTTTGGGCGTATTACAAATTATATAAGTGAATATAATACTTATATAATATATAATTATATAATACTTATATAATACGTATATATTATAATGCTTATATAACTTATATACTTATATAGTATTATATAATACTATAATGCCCGTTACAGTATTTTATAGACTGTTAATTTAGTCCTTGTGCAACCCCTATTAGAAAATTGCTCCTACTATTATACTCGTATTAGATTTTTTTCTGTTCTTTGAGATATTAGCATCGTAGGGCTGAACTCGCTCTAAGCTTTGTGTTCATTAGGGGGCTCCTTAAAACTGGGAATTAATTCACAAAAATAATTGAACACAATGTTCATTACTGAATAATCGATGTTCTTAAGGCTAAGTTGACTGGCTCAAAGCTAGAATTTACTTTAATGCATTATCCATATTCAATTATAAAGCTAAACAAATTAAATTCCAAGGTTTTTTCCATCCCACAATTTCTACCATCTAATCACAACGAGTAAAATCTCGTATTGACTGACATCACTGGCCCTGCCAGCAACATGACCGACTTTGGTTTGACAGCCAATCATACCTTTCGAAATTTTTGAAGGCAGCTCAATCATATTGATTGTCCAATCATATCCAGTTGTCCAAAAATGATCCGTCTCCAAAAAATGCAGCTGGCAGGGTGAATGATATCCATGAAGACGAAGTTTGAGCTCTTCTAAAAGCGAGGATCAATGGGGTAATGCAGATTAGGATGATCAAAATGTGATTTAAGTACATTAACCTGCTTTGAGAGTAGCTTAGCAAGCAGTTGTTGGCAATTATTTTGGAAGTTTTTAAATGTCAGATAGGACCTTTTCGCACGGCAACGACGATTTTTCGTGCTGTTAATTAATACTACCGCCTAGTCTCTTCTATTTTGTTTATCTGCGTGATTTCTTTAAAAAATTTATGACCTGGCTCCCATTCCTCAAAAAGTGTGCGTGCGTACCACATGTAAGGGTACCTAATAAAATGACTTTAAGATACTGACATATTTTTATTGATGTTTAGAATAAGTTTAGAATAAAATAAATAGATGCAGGGATAGATCCCTGAGCCCCTTTGCAAGTCTCTATTTACATCTATGCATTTGAGCTGAAAAAAGTAATCTTTAACTTATTTGAAATTATTATTCATGGGACGAGAACAAGGAAAGGTTACTAACCTTTCCTTAGTCACGACTCTTTTTAGATTTTCGAAAGGTGTTCGTGACCTCCTGTCTTATCAGCAATGTTTGAAAGTAAAAACAAAGGGTTCACGATATATATTATTATATATATATTATAATATATATATATATATATATATATATATATATATATTATTTCAGGCGAAGCAAAAGTGGTGTTAATCTTATTCAGTATTTATTTGCAATGTGACTATTGACCTTATATATGCTCACCATGTGTTATATCTTTGATTGAGTTTTGTCATGACAAATCTCGTGTCATCTCGTGCATCCACATTATTCCTGGCTTTTGTCTAGATTTGCAGAAGAAATGAATATCCGCTTCAGCAAAGGTAAGCAGAAGCATATGGCCTTAATGTTCAAAATAAAGCATTGAAACAACTGGATACGAATGACGCCTTAAAACCAAAGCTAAAATAACGATTATTCTTGAAATACGTATATCGCTCTCTGTCGATTCATTTCGTAGCTTTATAACCTCATCTTGTACTTCACGAAGAATTTTGGCAACGTCGAAAGATAGATGAAATGGCTTTCAAAATAAAGCAGCTATTAGTTCAGAGAATTTCAGGAGATAATGCTGAATTTCAGAGAAGAAGACATGGAAGTAGCTATTAATTCCCTGCTTTATCCGAGATTCTCCTTTCTGATTCTTTACCGGTGGAAAGTTGTACAAACATGGTAAATTTTACAAGGTTTACTATGCGGTCCCTCTTTAGAAATGAAAGCACAGATGGAGTTATTTTTTGAGTAAGCAATGTAAGCTCCTTTACCTTGTTAAATTTAAAATTTAGCCTTTTTACCTGATTAACTAAAAAAACAAGTTTTTTTTAACTGAAAGTAAGGAGCGACATTAAAACTTAAAACGAACAGAAATTATTCCGTATATGAAAGGGGCTGCCCCCTCCTCAACGCCTCGCTCTTTACGCAAAACTTTTTTATTGTTTTAAAAAATAAAGTTGTGAGACAGAGTCAAACTTTAGCGTAAAGAGCGAGGCGCTGAGGAGGGGACAGCCCCCTTCATATACGGAATAGTTTCTGTTCGTTTTAAGTTTTAATGTCGCTCCTTACTTTCAGTTAAAAAAAATTTTTTTTTTAGTTAATTTCTGAACGTTTTTGAACTTAATGCAGCTTTGATTTTGGCTCACCGTACATGAATAATTAAAACGAAATTCACATATTAATTTTCCTTTTTTTGGCTAATTGGCTTTCTCGAAATTTTGTTCTGACGTAACTTACGAATTAACTTACGTAACGAATTTCTATATTCGTATGTTTTTATTACGTATATTAGGGAGTTTGGTCCCTAGTCAATATCTCGCTCTTTACGCTAAAGTTCGAATTTTGTTCGAATCACAAACCCCTGAATCACAAAGGCCGGTTAATTAGAATAGATAGCTCTTTTGAAAGTACTAAAAACTTTAGCGTAAAGAGCGAGGTATTGACTAGGGGGCGAACCCTCTCATATACGTAATAATTTCTGTTCGTTTTAAGTTTTAATGTTTCTCCTTATTTTCAGTTGAAAAAAAACTTGTTTTTTTATTTAGTTTCTGATCGTTTTTAAATAATGCTGGGAAATCTGGCGTTTTTTTCTGATCGTTTTTTAAATAATGCTGGGAAATCTGGCGCCCCTTCATGGAAATGTTCCTCCCCCAAGGAAATATACTCCATGGAAAGATTCTCCCCCGTAGCCCCTACTCCGACCCCGATCCCTCACTAGAAAAATATTCCTCCTGAAAACACCTGTATACCTCCCAATAACCAATACTATATGTAAACAATGGGCAAAGTTTATAACTTGCAGCCCTTCCCCGGGAACTGTAGGGGATTAAGTCATCCTCAAAGACATATCAATTAGATTCTCGACTATGCTGAACAAAATGGCTATCTAAAAATTTTGATTGGGAGACTTCGGGAAAAAAATGAGCGTGTGAGGGGGCCAAGTTGCCCTCCAATTTTTTGGTCACTAAAAAGGGCACTAGAACTTTTAATTTCCATTCGAAAGAGCCCTCTCACGATATTCTAGGACTACCGGATCGATATGATCATCCCTAGGAAAAAAAAAAAACAAATTCGCACAATCATTTTTGCAGATAGGAGCTTGAAACTTCTATAGTAGAGTTCTCTGATACGCTGAATCTGATGGTGTGATTTTCATTGGAGTTCTATGACCTTTAGGGGTTGTTTTCCCCTTTTTCGAAAATAAGGCAAATTTTCTCAGGCGCGTAACTTTTGATGGGTAAAATTAAACTCGATGAAACTTATATATTTGAAATCAGCATAAGAGTCTGATTCTTCTGATGTATCTATTGGTATCACAATTCCGTTTTTTAGAGTTTCGGTTACTTTTGAGCCGGGTCGCTCCTTACTTACAGTTCGTTACCACGAACTGTTTGATCTAAGATGTCACATAAGTGAGCCACTCTTTGGATCCAGGTTTCGTCAGTAAAGTATTTCATAAACTCATGCTTTTCTTCTGTGTATAAGGACTGTTTAATTTCGTTTTCTACGTAAAAGATTTGGCCGACAACATTTTGTTTTGATAGCCAGCAAGTCTCAGTGTAGAAAAAAAGAACTCTATCACCAGAGATCATATTGCTTGCATAAATGTTTGAACAGACAAGTGGTGAGAGCACTAAATTCCAAATAATTGATGATTGTTACCAAAGAGTCCGAGGCTTCCTGAAAAGTATTTGAAAGAGTCTTAAAGGTAGCAAGGGCAAATCGATAAGAAATGCAGGGCATTTCCTTTGGTTATTGTACAAGCTCTTTAATCTTAGTCTGACAGACGTGCCTCGATCGAAGTAAGGCTGGCCATCCATCGGTACATATTCACACATAAGTTGTTATCATCTCCCTGCCGTTTTTAAATTCTGTAGTTTCAGTTCTCTACAAATCTTAAATCCTTCTTTGATGTTGACTAAGTAAATATATCTCACGAAAACGAGTAATCAAACAGTTCGTGGTAACGACCTGTAAGTAAGGAGCGACCCGGCTCAATGGTAACCGAAACTCTAGAAAACGGGTTTTTGATACCAATAGATACATCAAAAGAATCAGATTTCAATGCTGATTTCAAATATATAATTTTCATCAAGTTTAGTGCTACCCATCAAAAGTTACGTGCCTGAGAAAATTTGGCTGATTTTCGAAAAAAAGGGGAAAGACCCCCTAAAAGTTATAGAACCTTAATGAAAATCACACCATCATATTCAGCGTATCAGAGAACCCTACTGTAGAGGTTTCAAGCTCCTATCTACAAAAATGTGGAATTTTGCATTTTTTGCCAGAAGAAAGATCACGGATGCGTGTTTATTTGTTTGTTTGTTTTGTTTGTTTTTTTCCCAGGGGTGATCGTATCGACCCAGTGGTCCTAGAATATCGTGGGAGGGCTCATTGGAACGGAAATTAAAAGTTCTAGTGCCCTTTTTAAGTGACCAAAAAAATGGAGGGCAACTAGGCCCCTCCCACGCTTATTTTTTTCCCAAAGTCACCCGATCAAAATTTTGAGATAGCCATTTTGTTCAGCCTGGCCGAAAATATGATAAATATGTCTTTAGGATGACTTAATCCCCCGAAGTCCACAGGGGGAGGGCTAAAAGTTATGAACTTTACCCAATGTTAACATATAGTACTGGTTATTGGGAAGTATACAGAAGTTTTCAGGAGGTTTTTTTTTCTGGTAGTGGGGGGTGGGTCGGGGGTTATGTTGGAGGATCTTTCCATGAAGGAAGTTTTCATGGGGGAAGGGAAATTGCCATGAAGGGGGCGCCGGACTTGCCAGCATTATTTATTGGTTATTGGGAAGTATACAGACATTTTCAGGAAGGATTTTTTTCTGGAGGGGGGGGGCTAGAGGAGGGGTTACTCTGGAGAGTCTTTCCGTGGAGGATGTTTCTTTGGGGTAAGGTACATTTCTATGAAGGGGGCGCCGGATTTCCAAGCATTATTTAAAAAACGATCAGAAATTAAATATAAAAAAAACAAGTTTTTTCAACTGAAAGTAAGAAGCAACATTAGAACTTAAAATGAACAGAAATTATAACGTATGTGAGGGGGTTCCCCCCCCCAAGTCAATGCCTCGCTCTTTACGCTACAGTTTTTTTTTTAGTGCTTTCAAAGAGCTATCTATTCTAATTAAACGGCCTTTGTGATTCAGGGGTTTGTGAATCAATTTTTTTTTCAACTTTTAACGTAAAGAGCGTGGTATTGACTAAGGGGAGAACCCCCTCATATACGTAATAGCATATACGTAATAAAAACGAAACAATAAAAAAAAACAAGCGATACGGCTCAATAGTAATCGAAACTTTTAAAAACGGAATTTTGATGTCAATAAATGTATCAAAAGAATGTGTTTATAATGCTGATTCTAAATATATAAATTTTATTAAGTTTAGTATTACTCATCAAAGGCTACGAGCCTGAGACAATTTACCCGATTTTTTAAAGAGGGGGGAAACATCCCCTACAAGTGAAAGAATTTTAATGAAAATCACACCGTCAGATTCAGCGTATCAGAAAACCCTATTACATAGGTTTCAAGCTCATATCTGCAAAAATCTGCAACTTTGTATTTTTTGCCAGAAGAAAAATATACGAATATAGAAGTTAGTTACGTAAGTTAATTTGTAAATTACGTCATAACCAAATTTAGAGACACCCATTTAGCAAAAGAAAAGTAAAATTTTTATGCAAATTTTGTTTACTTATTCAATGACGGTGAGCCAAAATAAAAGCTGCATTAACTAAAAAACGATCAGAAATTAAATAAAAAAAACAAGTTTTTTAAACTGAAAGTAAGGAGCGACATTAAAACTTAAAACGAACAGAAATTATTCCGTATATGAAAGGGGCTGTCCCCTCCTCAACGCCTCGCTCTTTACGCTAAAGTTTGACTCTGTCTTACAACTTTATTTTTTAAAACAATAAAAAACTTTAGCGTAAAGAGCGAGGCGTTGAGGAGGGGATAGCCCCTTTCATATACGGAATAATTTCTGTTCGTTTTAAGTTTTAATGTCGCTCCTTACTTTCAGTTTAAAAAACTTGTTTTTTTTTTTTATTTAATTGGGAACAGGAACTAACGACGGCGAGCTCGCCAAGTTAAAAGAAAAGATGGAAGATGCCTTTATTTCAGATAAAATTTGTTCCAGCACACCGATGGACTGCCTGAAATGTATCTGTTGGATAAAGATGTCTTGTGCGTTTTAATTTCACTTGCTTTTCCACGAACTCATTTAATCGAATTTGTTAAACAAGGTTTTGTTAGGGTGTTGTGCGTTTTAATTTCACTTGCTTTTCCACGAACTCATTTAATCGAATTTGTTAAACAAGGTTTTGTTAGGGTTCCCTTAATTATTGTGTTTTTTTTTTTTTTTTGGTAACTTCCAAAGCAATTTCACATGATTCCTGAACTACAGATAGGTTTTGTTTTTGAAGCGTCCCACTTAAATCTAACCTTTGCTTCTTCAAAACAACCTCATTCTGCTTGAGCATGTCCAAGTTTGTTTCAATATGTTCGTAATCTTTTGTTTCATAGGCAGCGCAATAGCACATATTGAGTTGGACATACTCGGACATATTGAATGTCTAAGTTTGTTTCAATATATTCGTAATGCTTTATTTCTAAGTAACATTTGAAATTTAAGGGTTTCGTTCTACGACCCATACAAACTAGATCATATTTAAAAAAAATTAGCTAGTAGAAAAATTCTGACTTCCTATTGGACTCGCCGTGTCAAGATCAGTTGAGGTCTATCTTTAATTCGAAATCAAATTTTGCTGTAAAAGCTAGGTTTTGATCACTGTATATATAATTAGGTTTATACAGTGGTAATTATACAAACAGTGGTTTTGATAGAGAACACCTGTGTTACCTTGCATAAACTAGGCTATTGTAGGCAGCTCCTTACTTTCAGTTTAAAAAACTTGTTTTTTTTTTTTTATTTAATTGGGAACAGGAACTAACGACGGCGAGCTCGCCAAGTTAAAAGAAAAGATGGAAGATGCCTTTATTTCAGATAAAATTTGTTCCAGCACACCGATGGACTGCCTGAAATGTATCTGTTGGATAAAGATGTCTTGTGCGTTTTAATTTCACTTGCTTTTCCACGAACTCATTTAATCGAATTTGTTAAACAAGGTTTTGTTAGGGTGTTGTGCGTTTTAATTTCACTTGCTTTTCCACGAACTCATTTAATCGAATTTGTTAAACAAGGTTTTGTTAGGGTTCCCTTAATTATGTTTTTTTTTTTTTTTTTTTTTTGTTGTAACTTCCAAAGCAATTTCACATGATTCCTGAACTACAGATAGGTTTTGTTTTTGAAGCGTCCCACTTAAATCTAACCTTTGCTTCTTCAAAACAACCTCATTCTGCTTGAGCATGCCCAAGTTTGTTTCAATATGTTCGTAATCTTTTGTTTCATAGGCAGCGCAATAGCACATATTGAGTTGGACATACTCGGACATATTGAATGTCTAAGTTTGTTTCAATATATTCGTAATGCTTTATTTCTAAGTAACATTTGAAATTTAAGGGTTTCGTTCTACGACCCGTACAAACTAGATCATATTTAAAAAAAATTAGCTAGTAGAAAAATTCTGACTTCCTATTGGACTCGCCGTGTCAAGATCAGTTGAGGTCTATCTTTAATTCGAAATCAAATTTTGCTGTAAAAGCTAGGTTTTGATCACTGTATATATAATTAGGTTTATACAGTGGTAATTATACAAACAGTGGTTTTGATAGAGAACACCTGTGTTACCTTGCATAAACTAGGCTATTGTAGGCAGGGGCCTAGCTTGGATTTTAAGTTTAGGGGGGGGGTATTAAGAATATGCCGATAAAATCGTCCTGTGTGCCGACAAATGCTGACACATAAAATAAATTAAACTAAAACATAAGCTAAATTCCTAGCTGTTGATGCTACGCACCTTTCTTGATCAAAACTCTTTGGAGACGATATTTTTCACCTTATCAAACAGTTCGTGGTAACGAACTGTAAGTAAGGAGCGACCCGGCTCAAGTAAGCTCAAGTAAGGGGTATTAAGAATATGCCGATAAAATCGTCCTGTGTGCCGACAAATGCTGACACAAAAATAAATTAAACTAAAATATAAGCTAAATTCCTAGGTGCTGGTGCTACGCACCGACACCTTGGAACTTTGGGGATGGGGGCCCCTCCCCCCTTAGCAGCGCCCCTGATTGCAGGTCTTGCATAGACAGTAAATTCTTTGACAAATGTAGGTTATTCATTGTTGAAGCGTTCATAACGGTAACCTTTCATTATTTATTACAAAATCGTGACGTTATAGTTTGAAATGTTAAAAGACATGCTTGAAGATAAACGTGAAATCTGTGGAAAAAGCAGCCAGCAACCTAAATTTACTCACGAAGACTAATTAAAGTCATTAGTATATGTTAATAAGCATTTCATCATGTATGTATAGGTAGACAGGCAAGTGAATAACAATAAAATGATTATATTGCCAAAAGCCTACAGGCTATGCGGCTCCTGCAATAAACATTCACACGAGTTCAATTTTTCCAATTTTATATAGACACCGGTCCGATAAAAAGATCACAAAAACAAAATCCCTTGGGCCAAAGCAAGGGCTGGGCACATTTTTTTTTAATCTGGGCTTTTTTCATTGAACCTTGTCAATGTTTTTCTTTTCAGCCGTTTATGCACCTTTTCTCAACTGAATAGAAAAGTTAATAAATTCACAGCTGAACACGTGCGGTTTTACCGAATTTCCTGTTTTTTGCTGTTCTCGTGAAGTTGGAAATAATTCAGAATAGACGAGTTTGGCCAGTATAGTCTATAAAGCCCTTGACGGATATAAAAGCGAACCTTAGGGGTTTGCTCACTACATGATAAAGTTTGAGTATACTAGAAACTGTGTGTCGTTGATTCAAAAAGTTTGGGAAATTTTGTGCACTAGAATAGATTTTAGAACCTAAAAAGGTAATTGCAAAATTGGGCAAGAGGATTGCAATACGCAGCTCGTTGTCTTCAGAAATTGTTACGAATTTACGATCACCTGAACTAATTCTAGTATTTGTTTTTAATCAACGACGACAATAGATTTAAAATATAGGGATATTACTAAAGGAACGTATTCAGAGGAGGGAAGAGGGCTCACTGAAATATTGGGACTCTTACAGATTTTTTTTAATTTACTTATGTTTTCAGTAAACTAAATTTTTTATGACTCCATTTCCCGGAATGACTTCTGACATTCTGCCGATTTTACAGTACATTTGTCTAATCGTGAAATTCAGAAGAAATCCTTTCTTTACGAACTTTATTTTCAACTCTCATTTGGTTTTGTGATTCCAAAACACAACCCACTTTTCACAGATATTGGATCCTATAGATGCATAGAAGTTTTTTTCCAATGAGAGCAGCAACCCGATGGAGGAAGGGGGTCACGCATCATGCTAGAACTTGCCTTTCAACGATTTTCTCGGAAGGCAGTGAGTTTTCAAGGCATACCTACCTTCTTTCCTCTCCTTATTTACCATGGCTAGAGATTAAAAGTGACCCAAAATGGGTGAAGAGTTTTTTTTTCTTCAATTTCTTCTATAGTACTTCTTACCTATCTATAAATAAACAACTAACAGCCAACGAAATTCTGTCGGAAAAAATAAAAAATATTGGATTTCAGTGATTTAATAAGGCGCTTACTCAATTGTAGCTACACACTGTATGTACAATTTACTTATATTATTAATAGTTAGATCACAAAAATTTTAGCTCGAGCCCAGTAGAGCCTAGTATAGTCCTATTGGTCAAGAACGTCCAATTGTGCCAAGAAAAGAAGAGACAGACTGATATTCCTAAGGGAAGGGTCTTCAAAACTGTCATTTGTAAAAATTATCATGGACTCTGTAGAGTTCGAGAAATCCATGCGTGGAACGACTACCATCACGTAGGACCAAAGCTGTTAATAACAGCGAAAACAAGTAAAATTGACTAGGTTTTTATCTAATTCTACTAACCAGCATTTCGGAGGGCACGGTCTCCTTTTTAGTGATCTTACAGGCCTAGGAAGAAGACCAGCTTCTATTTGTCTTCTGTTTTGTTGAGCTCTGGAAAAAAGTTTGTTGCAATCCTCGCCTTCTTTGCGATAAATTTGTCCTCGGGGAAACTCTCCTTCTTCATGTTAAATTGAACAAAAACAGCTGTTTCTCCAATACGAGTAGTGAGTAACGTTGAAAATCAAAGCAAACCAAAAATACCACCAGCGAGGCTGTTGTCCCCCCTCAAGGTGAAAGTTTTCAGAGAAACTTCAGGTAAAACATTTGAACGTTACGAGGGAGGACTGAGGGGACAATAGCCTTCCCCTCGTCCGGGGTAATACTTTCTCATTTTACGTTTTGATTTCCCTATTCGCTTGTATATGAAAAAAATTAATAAAACCTTCGCTAGAGTGCACTCAGCAACTTCTTAAATTTTCTTGACGATCAGATGAACAGTGTAGTAATGCATACGCAAACATTCGGTTTTGTTACTGCATGCATTACTACACTAGTGCAAGGCGTCTCCCCGCTGGAAAATTCCAACTAAACAAAAATGTGTCTGTTGCTCAAATGCCGGGTGAAAACCGTATTTTTACTGGACTAATAAAAAGTAAGTAAGTAAGTACGACGGCACTACACCCTTAAGGTCCAAACCGGCGGTGCTGATCTCCGTTTCTTGGCCCTTCAGCCAGGAAGTGTAATGGGGGGCTGGGGGCCAGCCATCCTGTGCTTTCGCACACCCTTCCTGTTTACCTTCCCCAGATATCTCCAGGTACCCATTTAGAGTTGGGTCGACTCTGGATAAGCTTACAGAGTCACACCACTGACCCGTGCCCCAAACCAAATAACTGGCCACGCCGGGGATCGAACCCGTGCCCTTTGGACAAAGAATTCTTAACCCAGCGAACGTGGACTAATATGTTCAATGTAACTCGGGGTTACAAAAAAAAGTATTTTCCTGGCAAGAAGGAACTAGCTTGATAAGACGGGTGATAAACGATCTCATTATTAAAAGTATCCGGTTCTATCTTCCGATGGATAGTAGCTAGAATAGTTAAAACAAGGTAGAAAAAAGTATTGAATTCCATCTAGATTCGTGCATATACAGAAACTTTCGATCTTCCGTAGCGGCTTGATTTAGCTGCACACTAAGGTGCAATCTCTAGTAACTTACCATTTATTATAGTAATTTTTTCAATAAGGGACGCTTTTCTGGTGATAATTTCAAGTATGCTTTACTCTGATTTTTTTTTTCTGCCTCATCCAATTCTTTTAATTGCCCGATGAAGAAAAATCGTGATAAAAAATTCTGATTTTCTCAGGCTATAAATCATTTTATAGCCCGAGAGAAGAAAATCGAGAGATAAAACTTTAAAGAACGCATTAAAATCAGAGGGGGGGGGGAATCAGAAAATCAGAGATAAATTCCAGAGGAGAAACTTAAAAAAAAGGAATTAAATTTTCTATCGTAGATCTTTAGAACAGCTAAAAACCAGCTAGATTGTCTTACTAAAAATTTTCGTAAAAAATAATCGTTTTCGCTCTTTTAATTTTCTTTATAATTTGTTGACTTTTATGAAGATTAAGCTTTTTTTCTCGGGCTAGTGATAACCAAGTATGAGACCCCTTATGTTTGAAATAAAACAAAGATAGTTTGGTACTTGTCAATTAGCTGGAACCCAGGCGATATATTGCATACGGGAGATGCTTAAGAAACGGGTTTCTATCAATAGATAATTGGATTGCAAACCGTGGTTTGTCATTGCATTTACAATATTTAAACTTTTGTTTTCTGGGTTTTAGGGGGGGAGGTACCTAGGTTAGGTTACGTATTTAATATATGCTATGCTTTACCCCCACCCCCTAATGTGCAAATAAATAGCCCAAATTTGTTTCTAAACTATTATATTTTCATCACATTTTGTTTTATTTCATTAGCATTAACCAATCTTGACTTCTTGCGTATTTCTTAAACCACACGAGTGATTTTAAGCAAAGTGCTTATGAAATCTCGACTTCGAGCTTTGATTGAAGGCCTAAATCAATGTAATTTTCGGAAAGATATTGGGATGTTGGAAACGTTCAACTAACGGCTCTTATGACCTTAACACGTGGCACCTTCCATGTCTCCACCCTTGCTTTTTAGCAAGAACTTGTTATAGCGTCACATTTACTAGTCCCATTGAGTGCAGGCCTACTGTTATGGATTTTGTGCGGCTCGAGAAATTCACACCTGGAACGACTGTCACTCAGGGTTGCCACCCCGTGACAAAAAATTCACTAGATTTTGGTGATTTTCTGGTTGATGTAGCATTTTCTTCAATAATCTAGTGATTTATGTGCAAATTTGGTGATATTTTTGTTTAGATATTTTAAAAAAATCACTAGAAATAGTGATAAATCACTAGAGGTGGCAACCCTGCTGCCACTGCGTAGGACAGAATAGTTTAACAGCAGAGAAAATAGGTAAAACCGACCTTGGCTTTTAAAATGCCGGTCATTTTGATTTAAATTACAAAGCAGGCAGGTTTCCACACTTAGATCGTGCCTTAGCATCTGGCTGCAATTCAAGGGCAAGACTTATACATCTCTTTTATCAGTATCAGATATCTGTTTGGCATCCATTTTTGCTTGTTTCTGATTATTTTATTGGCGATTGTTATTATTGTCACGTTATTATTTTCAAGTTGAAACAATTTTGTATAAAAGACAATCACTTATTTACACTCGTAATCTTGATCAAATTTAAGGGCCCTGTATATTTACTGCCAAAAGGTAATATAATGTAAATTATAAATAGATTACTGCCAGTAGCGGTTTTAAGCTTCATAATCTGAGGGGGGGGGGCAAGGTATACCATAAGGATTTAAAAATATAAAACAAAAGGAATTTCATGTCAGATATCAGAAAAACGGGGAGGGTAAGCTGTCCGCCGTTCTCAGGCCTAGAACCGCCAATCAAAAGTAAAATGTGTCCACTCGATGTAATCTTAAAAAAAGAAGGTGTTATTAGTCAGAGTTTTCATGGACGATAATCAATATTTTTTCTTTTTTTTTCATAAGCACATATCCAAAAAAAAAAAAAAAAAAAAAAAAAAAAAAAAAAAAAAAAAAAAAAAAAAAAAAAAAAAAAAAATCAAAACTGACAAATTGTAAGAAAATATGAAAACATGGCATTGTTTAATAACATCTTAAAATATAAATTATCTCCACTAAAAATGTTTTTGTTTGGCTGCAAACTACTTTCAGTTGATGAAAACATTCGCTTTTATGACTAAAGCGAAGTTTGTCTTTACCATCAGGAAAGTCACGATTTCTGTTTCCAAAAATTCCGACTAAGAATTAACAGAATTGAGACTTTCAGCTATCGATGATTAGGAATTTAGGCATTCGTGAAGCATAACAAGGCTCATCTGAAATTGCGTGCTGTATTTTTACTAGCCTATTACACTCGAAGACATAAAAACAGAACTTGGAAAATTTCCAATTACTCAAATTTTACACTTCCTTTTGCTCCATCAATATTAGTGATATTTCTAGGGCGGTTTGCAGATAGATGACTATCAAAAAGATATGAAACAGGGGGAGAGCCTTCTTGCCTGAAGCCCCTCCCCCAGAAGAGATTACGACTCTGACCATAATTTCATATTTTCCATAAAATGGGTCTGTTGGTTGCGGTGTTTTTAAACTAATTTTTCCTTCCAAAAAAAATCAAGCCTGAGTAGAGCATGCAAGGATGTCGAAATTGTATTGTAAGACTTTACTGTTGTAAGATATTTTAGTAACTCTTTCCAAGTTTTATGATCCCTACCGTCGCAATTAAGTCTCCCCATTGCCCTAGCCTATATACAAGTGTGTGCTGATTTTGATAGGTGTATAATTTATTGTGCTTATTTCTCACCAACAGTTGGTTAATAATGCCCATTTGAAAAACTTACCAAATTTCGTTTCATATCCTGAGCATACATCCTGGAATTAGCAAATGGCGGAGTGGGAAGCGACTCCGACGGTAGTCATTTTTGCATTTGGAAAATTGCTGATTGGGGATCCGAATTTTATATATTTCTACCGTTATTTGATTTCAGTGACAAATCAAAATATTTCCATATTTTGAATGGTCCATTATCACACGTAAATCCTCAAATAAACTGAACGTGAACACGAAGACACGGTGTCCAGTCATTATGCTTCTTATATCAAAAGTATTTAAGCAAATTGATAGAAAATCAAATTAGTAGATACCTTGTGACAGTGCAGCGGATGAAACCTAGTCTCTTCAATGATGGTTTTCTGATTCTATCCTACCTATTGCAAGGAAACAGATCCGTTAAATTTGAAGTATAGATAATTTTTTTCGTCTGATCGGAACGATTTTTCGCATCTCTTCTTCAAGACGATTCTCGATGAACTTTCAAGCATAAATATTTATAATTGATCAATCAGAGCGAATATTTAGTTTGGCAATAATCATATTGCCAATAAAAAAAAAAACTGATTCGTAAAATGGTGTATAGTTTTCCAAAGCGGTTGTAAGAAATTCTGGTACTGATGCATTATGCGGGCCCACCGCTATAGACTGTATCAAGGAAGCCAGTTACGAAACCCGTCAAATGGGCTATTTGCAAGAGACCGCTATAGATAAATGACTGCAAAGCCGTTGTTTCTCAATGAGTTACAATATTTAAACGATTTTTTGGGGGGTTTAGGGGGGGGGGGGTGAAAGTACCTAGGTTGAGTTAGGTTACGTATTGAATATATGCTATGCTTTAGCCTCCACCCCTCCCCTAATGTGCAAATATATAGCCCAAATTTGTTTCTAAACTATTATATACTCATCCCATTTTATTTTATTTCATTAGCATTAACCAAACTTGAGTTCTTCGCAGTGCCCGCATAATGAACAGTACCGAAAATCCTTGATTAGTTGAAACATGAATCGATTTAATGAGAACAATTCTTCGCTTCTGTTCCATTTAATTTTCTTATCTCTGTTTCCCTCTGGTTCGATAAAATTGTTGTTAGTTTAAACATATGACACAAGTTTCGGCCCGGCTGTTTCACCACGATTTTAGCTTTTTGATTCTGTGCATTTGGTCAGATACAAGACGACAATTGCCCCATAAAGGACAAGAACATAATTTTACAGCGTTGACAACAAAAAATTAAGATATTCCTAAGTTGATGCTTATCATTTATATTTTGCATTAATTAAAAAAAAAACGTTAAAAAAAATTTTTCAACAAAAGTAAAGACTGTATTAAAAGAAAATCAAAGAGAAGCAGGAATAGTCATATGATAGTTCAAACTTAAAACGAGTAGAAATTATTGGCAGTGGAGAGATGAAACCCAAAATACATAGCAATCAAAAAGACTAATCACATCAAACATAAAGATTTTTAGTCCTATGAAGATAGGCAATAAGGTGCAATACAGACAACACGGTCCTTCTGATCTTGCAAGATGTCAAAAGCTTTTGCCAAAGGATCAGTGACTATTACAAGTTCAACCAACAGCTCATTTTTAGGACTTTCCAGTCTTTGCACTTTTAGCTCATCACATGCTTTCGCCAGTTTTTCTGTTTCCTGGATTGCTTCCAATCGCTTTACAGCATCAAACATTCTGTGCATCCTGTGCTATTGGAAAACAAGTTACTGTCTCACTTTTTATCCAAACTTCTCTGATACTTTAGTACTGCTGTAAAATTCGCTGAAACAAAGTAAGCATGCTCAAGACTGCAGCCTTTTCGAGTACTGACTCGCTTGCTACCATATGCAACGGCAGATTGCTGTTGGATTGAAGGCTCCCCTAGAGATCCCTATTCGGGCAGTTCCAACAGTACGCAGTTGCATCCCCTTCATAAAGGTTTTTGACTTTAAAGAACTTCCCGTCAAGAATAGTTGGTAAAACCACACCTTTTAATTCGTTTAAATTTTGGGTTTTGAAACTCGTCAAATTTTGAAAACGCTTAGACGAAAACAGTACCAACTAGCACCAAGTAGCGACATCATGCAGACAACTGAGCGCCACGAATAAATGGCGTTTTTAGCAAAGATACTGAAAGTATTTTGTGTTTCAAATGCAGAAATAAAAGCAATTAAATATGCAGAGCAAAATGAAGTTAAATAATAATTATGAAATAAATAAAAGTAGTTAAATACGTATTTCAAATACATGTATTCAAATAATTGAACAACACTGAAGATTTTGAAATAAATGAAAGTAGTTAATTACGCATTACAAATACATATATACAAATACTTAAAAAACATTGAACCGGTACTGCTATAGACAAATATATGAATCCTAAAACGAAGACAAATTACAATTTATACTCAAATCACAATTAAAACGAACAGAAATTACCACAAACAGGAGTTGTTGTTACGGTCCTAAAGCCTCTAAAGGCCAGAGCGTTATTTGTGTAAGGTTACTTTTCCCACTCAAACCAGTCTGTGAACAATGGGCAATCCATAAAATTTAGGGTCATTTACCTGGGGCTGTGGGGTTGATGCCGACCCGGGAGGCATATTAATTAGATCTTTTGACTTTTTAAACAAGACTACTGACTAAAAATTTTCATTAATACCATGGGATTAGAGTGGGGGTTCAGGGAATTTTCGTTGAAATAATTTTTTTCTAGTATTTTCATGGCAAAATGGAAAAATCCCCCCCCCATATTTTGAAAAATATATATTGACCCCCCCCCCCCCCCGCAACCAATATTTTCGTGAATGGGCGCCAGTGGTTTTTAATGATTGTATCATTAATAGAGGATAATTCATTAAATAATCTCTTAGAGTTCACTCTACGGGAATCCGTAGAGCGAATCCAAATGGTGAAAAACAGACTAAAAATTGCTCCAACAATTGCCATTCTTCGCTACACATGACAATTCCTTTTGGCGCTACGCCAATTTATTAGGCTACTATCGAAAAAAATCTGCTCTACGCTGGCAAAAAAAAAGAAAAAAAAAGGGGGAACATCAGAGCTACCATGCTAAAATATGAATTTCTTTGATTTTTTAGAGGAGGATCCACTAAACATTTTCGACTATAGCGATTTTGGTGGTCAGCTAGTTTTCGATTCTAAGCCAATTTTGATGAGTTTCAGGTTCCAGGCTCCCTTTCGAAATCCCTAGAGATTTCTTTTTTTGACTATAAAATATTATTTAATGGAATCCAGATAATAGTAATAATTTTTAAAGAAGCATTAATTGAGAAACGTGTTTTTTAAGCTCTTAAAAATTTTAAAATATATACCGCTTTCTTGTAAGTGGTTCTGCTTGATACCAATAAATCTTTAGAGCGTTATCTACTAACACTATTTTCATGGGTAATAAGTTTCACTCCCCCCCCCCCAAAAAAAAAACGACTATTTTATACGATATATCCCACAATTTCGTACAATTAGCATATTTTGGGTCTTTCTCGAACCTCCCCCCCTTCGAAAAAAACATATTATGCACGTGATATGGACTCAAAAGGGGCACTGGGCTCTTAAGAGGGGCATCTGTGCCTGCTTTTGTTGTAAGTATACCATTCTAGGTTCTAAAGCCGTTTTTCAAATCAATATAACATATATTAATCGTCAGCCAAAACTGATTCATTTATACTGGAGTGTCTCTTCAAATTCCATGTGGTTCATAGTTTTGTTTCACGAATAAGCTGTACTTTATGAATAACTGTGAACAGATGTGATATATGTTTATGGTTCAGTAATTTCGACATGAAAAGAAGAAATAACTGCTAGAGTTGGGAGATGTTCGATGTTGTAATCAAACTGTTTATATTTTGATTATAATGTATTTTCTCTCTAGTTTTAAGGAAAATGCACACTGTTAAACATCTGACCACTGATCAGATCTGATCATCTGATCACATCCGAGATATGTAAAAGACCAACGACCTCTAAACGTGTATTATCGAGAAAAATGGAGAATGCAACACATTTTCAGATTTTTTCATTCCAGAATACTTAATAAAAAAGTTAGTAAATTCTATTATTTGTTGATGGAGATCAAACTTGTCTGGCGTGGCGTACATGTGGTCATTGTTCCGGAACTTCAGAAAAACCTAACTTTGTTTCAAAGACTTTAAAAGGGGAGCTAAAAATCTAAGAAATTCAACTATGGTGGGAACAAGTTGAAAATTCTTCACATTAAGTTATTACGAATAAATTAAGGCATAACTCATTCGTTTAAGCCTTTAAGTTAAACATCCCCGGATTTAGTTCCAAATCTGGTTGAAATATAGTCCTCCCTGGTATGTTAAATTTTTTTTCAATAAGAACAAACAAGTTTCGGTTCGGGAACGAACGTAGATTGGCCAAATCATAGGCAGCACAATAGCGCTGCCTAAGTAAAGAACGATGTTGCACAATGTATTATCTATTT
The DNA here is from genome assembly GCA_027921565.1 of Artemia sinica. Taxonomy (NCBI): domain Eukaryota; kingdom Metazoa; phylum Arthropoda; class Branchiopoda; order Anostraca; family Artemiidae; genus Artemia; species Artemia sinica. Next base: position 19,597,292 of record CM051259.1, read on the forward strand.
CTTTGTTTCTTTTGGACCATGGCACTTCGTATCGAAGGAGTTATCGTAGGAACTTCGAAAAGGGCTCATTCGATTGAAAATTGGAAGGGCTTGTACCCTTTTTAATAGCCGAAATTAATTGGAAGGACACTAACACCCCTTCCACGCCCAAGATTTCCCCAAACACACCCAATCAAAATTTTGAGACGCCGTTTTGTTCAACGTAGTTGAGAGATCTGGAAAATATGTCTCTGAGGAGGAAATTCCTCCACAACCCTCAGGGCAAGGGTTGTAAGTTATGCCCTGGAGCATATATGGTATTTATAGAAAACATTGTTTTAGAAACTTCAAAAAGGGCCCATTCATTTGGAAATTCAAAGGGCTAGTGCCCTTTTTAATAGTCGAAAGTGATTGAAGGGCAACTAACCCCCCTCTAACGCCCACCATTTCCCCAAACACATCACAATTTTGAGTTAGCCATTTTGTTCAACGTAGTTAAAAACTCTGGAAATTGGGTCTTTGAGGATGACACCCCCCCCCCCAGCCCTCAGGGCAAAGGTTGTAAGTGATGCCCTGGGGGCATATAAGGGTTTTTATGGAAAGCGTTGTCGTAGAAACTTCGAAAAGGGCTCATTCGATTGAAAATTGAAAGGGCTAGTGCCCTTTTTAATATTTGAAAGTGATTGGAGGGCAACTAACCCCTCTCTCACGCCCACCATTTCCCCAAACACACCCAATCAAAATTCTGAGATAGCCACTTTGTTCAATATTGTTGAAAGTTCTGGAAATTGTGTCTTTGAGGATGACAAAACCCCCACACGCCTCAGGGCAAGGGTTTTAAGTTATGCCCTGGGGGCATATAAGGTTTTTATAGGAGCGTTGTCGTGGAAACTTCAAAAAGGTCTCACTCAATTGGAAATTGAAAGGGCTAGTGCCCTTTTCAATAGTCAAAAGTAATTGGAGTGCAACTAACCCCTTTCTCACGCCCACCATTTCCCCAAACACATCCTATCAAAATTTTGAGATAGCCATTTTCTTCAACGTAGTTGAAAGTTCTTGAAATTAGGTCTTTGAGGATGATAAACCCCTCACACCCCTGAGGGCAAGGGTTGTAAGTTATGCCCTGGGGGCACATAAGGTTTTTATAGAAAGTGTTCAATTGGTAATTGAAAGGACTAGTGCCCTTTTTAATAGTAGAAAGTGATTGGAGGTAATAACCCCCCTCTTGCGCCCACCATTTCCCCAAACACTTCCAATCAAAATTTGGAGATAGCCATTTTGTTCAACAAAGTTTACAGTTTATGAAATTAGGTCTTTGAGGATGACAAGCCCCCATAACCCCCAGGACAAGGGTTGTAAGTTATGCCCTGGGGGTATATAAGGTTTTTCTAGAAAGTGTTGTTGTAGAAACTTCAAAAAGGGCTCATTCAATTGGAAATTGAAAGGGCTAGTGCCCTTTTTAATAGTCGAAAGTGATTAGAAGGCAACTAACCCCTTTCTCACGCCCACCATTTCCCCAAACACATCCTATCAAAATTTTGAGATAGCCATTTTCTTCAACGTAGTTAAAAGTTCTGGAAATTAGGTCTTTGAGGATGACAAAACCCCCACACGCCTCGGGCAAGGGTTTTAAGTTATGCCCTGGGGGCGTATAAGGTTTTTATAGATAGCGTTGTCGCAGAAACTTCAAAAAGGTCTCACTCAATTGGAAATTGAAAGGGCTAGTGCCCTTTTCAATAGTCAAAAGTAATTGGAGTGCAACTAACCCCTTTCTCACGCCCACCATTTCCCCAAACACATCCTATCAAAATTTTGAGATAGCCATTTTCTTCAACGTAGTTAAAAGTTCTGGAAATTAGGTGTTTGAGGATGACAGCCCCCCATAAACCCCCCAGGACAAGGGTTGTAAGTTATGCCCTGGGGGTATATAAGGTTTTTCTAGAAAGTGTTGTTGTAGAAACTTCAAAAAGGTCTCACTCAATTGGAAATTGAAAGGGCTAGTGCCCTTTTTAATAGTCGAAAGTGATTAGAATTCAACTAACCCCTTTCTCACGCCCACCATTTCCCCAAACACATCCAATCAAAATTTTGAGTTAGCCATTTTGTTCAACGTAGTCAAAAGTTCTGGAAATTAGGTCTTTGAGGATGAAAACCCCCAGAACTCTCAGGACAAGGGTTGTAAATTATACCCTGGGGCATATAAGGTTTTTATAGAAAGCTTTGTCGTAGGAATTTCAAAAAGGGCTCATTCGATTGGAAATTGAAAGGGCTAGTGCCCTTTTTAATAGTTGAAAGCGATTGGAGGGCAACTAACCCCCCTCTCACGCCCACTATTTCCCCAAACGCACCCAATCAAAATTTTGAGATTTATCCTTTTAGGATGGTTTATCATCCTTTTAGGATGCTAAACCCTTCACACCCTTCAGGGCAAGGGTTGTAAGTTATGCCCTGGGGCATATAAGGTTTTTATAGATAACGTTGTCGTAGAAACTTCAAAAAGGGCTCATTCAATTGGAAATTGAAAAGACTAGTACCCTTTTTAATAGTCGAAAGTGATGGGGGGGCAACTAACCCCCCTCTCACGCCCACAATTTCCCTAAACGCACCCAATCAAAATTTTGAGATAGCCATTTTGTTCAACTCAGTTGAAAGTTCTGGAAATTAGGTCTTTGAGGATGATAAACCCCCCACACCTCTGTGGGCATATAAGGTTATTTTTATAGAAAGTGTTCAATTGGAAATTGAAAGGGATAGTGCCCTTTTTGATAGTAGAAAGTGATTGGAGGGCAATAACCCCCCCTCTTACGCCCACCATTTCCCCAAACACTTCCAATCAAAATTTGCCATTTTGTTCAACGTAGTTTAAAGTTTATGAAATTAGGTCGTTGAGGATGACAACCCCCCACAACCCCCAGGGTAAGGGTTGTAAGTTATGCCCTGGGGGCATATAAGGTTTTTATAGAAAGTGTTGTCGTAGAAACTTCAAAAAGGGCTCATTCGATTGGAAATTCAAAGGGCTAGTGCCATTTTTTATAGTCGAAAGTGATCTAACCGCCTTCTCCTCGCCCACCATTTCCCTAAACACATTCAATCAAAATTTTGAGATAGCCATTTTGTTCAACTCAGTTGAAAGTTCTGGAAATTAGGTCTTTGAGGATGACAAACCCCCCACACCTCTCAGGGCAAGGGTTGTAAGTTATGCCTTGAGGGAATATAAGGTTTTTATAGATAGCGTTGTCGTAATAAATTCAAAAAGGGCTCATTAAACTGAAAATTGAAAGGGCTAGTGCCATTTTTAATAGTCGGAAGTGATTGGAGGACAACTAACCCCCCTCTCACACCCACCATTTCCCAAAATACACCCAATCAAAATTTTCAGATAACCATTTTTTTCAACGTAGTTTAAAGGTCTGAAAATTAGGGCTTTGAGGATGATACGCCCCTCTCTCCCCCCAAAAAAAACCCTCAGGGCAAGGGTTGTAAGTTATGCCCTGGGGGCATATAAGGTTTTTATAGAAAGTGTTGTCGTAGAAACTTCAAAAAGGGCTCATTCGATTGGAAATTTAAATGGCTAGTGCCCTTTTTAATAGTCGAAAGTGATTGGAAGGCAACTAACACCCCTTCCACCCCCACCATTTCCCCAAACACATCCAATCAAAATTTTGAGATGTGAAAACTTTGAGACTGAAAATTGTATGCGTCTTCAACAGTCTTGGAAAGTATAAACAACATCAAATTGAATATTTGATATTTAATGAAATTAGTTGTTGAAAGATCCATCAGTTCAAGAATTTATTTCACTCTAATTTTATTTTTATTTTCAATACTGTAAGAACTGGAAAAGAAAAAAATTGTAATATAATTCGTTTTCAGTGAAGCACCAATGACGCAGTAGGCTTTGGGTTTTTATTTACAGTTAAGGAAGGGGGTAGTATCCAAACTCTTGTTTGTAGTGAAACTATATTCGTCTTGAACAATTTTAGAAAGAACTAATAAATTAAACTGAATATTTGATGTATAATGATACTAATTGCTGAAAACTCATCAGTTCAAAATTTTACTATAATTTTAATGTTTATGTTCAATATTAAGTACAAAAGAAAATATTTGTAATAAAACTGGTTTTCAGTAAAGCGCCAATGACGCAGTAGGTTTTAGACTTTTACAGTGAGAGAAGGAGGCGATACCCAAACTCTTGTTTGTAGTGATTTTGTTCGTTTCTAGCTTGATTTGCATATTCAATTTAAGTTTCGCTCGTTTTAGGATTTATTTATTCATTTACATTAATATCTATTGTATGTTTGTTTGCATTGATTGTTTGTTTAATTTCTGTTGGTTTTAAGTTTCACTTATACTTCAATAGCAAAATATTTTTTTTCGTTTTAAGCTTGATTTTCATATTCAATCTAAGCATTACTCGCTTTAAGATCTAGTTATTCATTTAAAATTATCACTTGTTGTATGTTTTTTCCTATGATTGTTTATTTAATTTCTGTTCGTTTTGGGTTCCATTTATTCTTTAACAGTAATTTCTGGTCGTTTTGAGTTTGAATTTTAACAGATATTTGTACATGCTTAGCTTAAGTTTAAAATGGGCTTTACTTTTCTTTGAAAAACTTATTTTTCGGAAAGTTTTTTTTTTAATTAATACTGTATAAACAGTTTCTTTTCATGTTCATTTGGGACGAGGTAACGATAGCAACTCTCACGAGGCTAAAAATCGATGTAATGATTTGAAAAATTCCAAGAAAGTGGATTTTAACAGATATTTTATTCCCCCATAATCCCCAAGGATAATTCTGGACTTTACTCATCCCTTAAAAATAAAATCATGGGTACCCCCACTATGCCACTTAAAAAGTGTTCGAATTTTCTTTTCTTTAATGTACCTATTAATGTACCTCCTTTTCTTAATGTACCGCCACATCATTAGGAAACGTGATAACTCCTCGTGAGATGTCGCGTGACACCACACTAGCGTGACACGTCTGGTCTATGAAAATAAGACTGGAAGTTGGGCATCAGAATGGGTTTGAAAGGAAGAAGGCAGAACCAAAGGCAGGGTAAGATCCAAAAAGCAATGTGAACTTTCGACTGATTCTATTCATCATCCTAGATTTTATTTCATGTTGACTACATTTTTTTCTTCTGTGATTTTGCGTAAATCATCGTGGTGGCGATGATTTAAGCTGCCACGTTTCTGAGGAGCATGGCCACGCGTCTGCTAACTCTGTTATTTTCCCACGCAACATTCCAGCATCTGCAGCATAGCGGACGTCTTGACGAAAATATCTGCTTTATCTTATTGTTTTATTCAGTTGCTGGGAGCCACCCTAATGGAGTTTTGTTTCTTAGTCATTTTTCTTTGTTTTTTGTTGTACGTCATCTTAAAGCCAGTCTGGTCTCAAATGTATTTCCTGGTGCACAACAACGCAATTTCATAGTTGCCACGTTAACAAACTTTTGTTATCGTTTCAAAAACGTTTCAAAATTACTGGCAAATATTGAAGAAATTAGTAATCAGGAATGCATTATTTTTCAATTTCTTTAGTAGGACAACGTTTATTAGCAGAACTTTGGTTTACGCCTCTACATCAATTTAGTTGAAGAACGGTTTGTATGTGAACATTTTTCTTGTTGGGATATCTTCAAATGTGGCAGTTAAGTAACTGAAATAGTAGTTTATAAAACAAACTTAGATTACGCAATGTCCTAGTTTGTCATTGTTAGGCTTTCTTAATTTTTGTACAATTCAGCTTTTCTTGCCTTTAGCTCTGTGTTCAGTTATTATTTGCATAACACCTGACAAAGATATTGAGACCGGTTACAAACAAAACCTGTTTGCATACGCATTCGCAAAATAAAATAAAACTTGAAAATCCTTTACATAGTTTTTTCAAGGGGTTCCACACTAGATTATTTCACATACACCAAAGACGCACAAGTACTCAAACAGCACAGAAGACACAGCACAGCCCCTTTTGATAAAAATCTTCACTTTGATTCAACTTTTTTGCTTATATTTGAGTTAGGAGGGGACGCGCTGTAATTGATTTTTTCCCGGGCACTACCAACCCTGGGAACGGGTGTGGGGGTTGGCAAAAAAATTACCCTTGTGACACACCTTGCATTTCTGCATTACTTAATCCATAGATACGGAAGAGATAAACAACCTTTTTGGCTGTTGCAGCATAGAGACTGAGAAAACAATTTTGATGAAATCAAGCACTAATATATTTACCTGTTTAAAAAAATGAAAAAAGCAATGTGTCTCATCCTAGTCAAGAGAAAACGCTTACAAAAAAAGAGCTGTCCTTGCCTATAGACGCGTCAGGCAAACTTGAACCTGTTTTCATAGACTGTTCACTTCTTATTCAACAATTGCCATGAAAAATATAAAGTTTGGGGAAATTGCAGTTAAAACAACTTAAGTGACATGGCTGCAGATATTGACATTAAGTAGTTGTAAACTGTCAGTTAAAGGCTGTGGTGTCACCAGGATTCTATTTCGGGAGTAGTTAATGGGATGATTTGGCGGTCCGAATACCCCTAAAAGAAATGTACACAAGAGCCATAAAATGTATTTTCGACGTTTTGTCCTCCTCCCCATCAAACTTCTTGTAAATGAATTAAATAAATGCTACGAATTATAAAACTTGAAGAAGAATGACCCATTATGACTACCTAGAACTAGAAATAAGCAGCTCCCATTTATATTAACGAACAAAGACCCCCAGGTCAGTCCTAAGGATAAAAAGCTAAATGAAGTCATTTCAAAAGTAGAATCTATAAATATCGTTTATCTGAGTCTTCTTTTCGACCATTTTCTGAATGTCCCTTTTACAAGGCTTTCGGTATATTGTGAAATACCAAGAATGGTGGTTGGTTGGGACTTAGTGAACAGGTATACTACATCGGGAAAAATTAAAAGGAAAACTAGAAGGAAAATTAAAAGGGAAAAATTCAAAGCACTTTCCTTTATTAACTTTGTTGAAGTTGTTTAGGTGTTTGTAAGTTGTATCCTATTAAATAAAATAATAACCCAATAGCTCAGGATAAGCCATGCGAGTTTTATCACTTCAACTATTTATGTACCTAAGTTTAAATATGATAATATAGTTTAAAAAGCAAACCTAGTATGATAAATTATATTTGGATTTAAATTATATTGTCAAATTGAAATAGAATTGTTGGCTTACTTATTGGGAGAAGTTTCAAGCCCGTTTCACCCGAAACCTCATGATTTTTAAGATCGTCAAATATTGTCCATATAAATCACCTGTTTTTGCTTTTTTGATAGATTTACTTCTCCCTTGGAACGAATTATGGTACTTGTGCATTATATGGTACACATTCGAGAATTTGGATCTACAGATCAGACGATAACTGGTTTATACCAGTCAGTATTTGAAGAAAACTAGCTTTAATATAAGGTTAGCTTTAATATTCGTCAGGTATTTAATACAATACGTTCTGTGCAGTCCCCCTACCGTGATTCTTTGTCGTAGTTTTCATAATTTTGCCACTAAAGTATCGTATTTTCATCATATTTTTGTACATTTCTCTAGGATTAATCTAACTTCACTTCTCGAGTGTGTACCATATAATACACAACTACCCAAATTATTGGCGTACATTTTATTACCCTCAGGTTTTTGTCACTTGTACTTTCTTCTTTTAAATTTTTTAAGCAAAATAATTTTTTATATTTTCACAATGAAAGTTTATTGATAAAAAGTTTCACCTCATTCTTCAACGCTTGTTTAAATAATGGGAAGTGAATCACAAATCTGAATCACAAATTGCTCATAAATTCAGCCCGCTACATAGGTAATTATTATCAAGAAACCACCACATCACTGAACCAAGAAACCAGAAAAATGAAATCTTGGACAATTTCTAGACATTTTTGTCTCACGCCTTTAATAGAAAATCTATCATTTAAAGAAAATGTCAATGCTCCAATCGTATTTGGCGAGTGTTACAGTTGTAGTTTACCTTTCGTCCAAAAACCGCTGTCTTCCTGTCATTAACATCCTGCCTTTAAAAAAATTAGATTTTAGTGAGCTGCATGTTTAGTATTGAGGTCAGGGTTTGTGCTCGTTTTTAACTTTAAAATTGATTGTTGTTGATGACGCAATGCAATATATTTTACTGACAATCCTTTTTTGCACCGGATCTTTAGGAAATCTTTTAAATGTTTAATTATAATTTTAAATTCAAAGGTATAGAGATGGAGCAGGTAGGGGTTAAGACTCCTCCCCCAGGTGCGTTGCTATAGCTACAATAATGACTGACTACCCCTCTGTCCTATATCTCAGTGCTGGGGGTTTCACACATCAGTTTGTGCACAACTGCCGTTTGTACGCATCGATTGTGTATCTACTAATTGCCGTTTATCTATTAATTTAAAATGGCTACAGAAGATGTTTCCAGAAGAGCTATGCAAGCCAAAACGTATATCATGACCTAAGATCGTCCCTTAAAAAAAAAAAAAAAAAATCAAGGCTTTCCACGCAGTGGAAGATAATTGAGCTCAGCCCCCCTAAATCTTCGCTTTTCTGATTCATATTATAATTTGGTGTTGTCGCGTCAAAAACATATTCAAACAGTGTCGGATTGGGCATTCATGTCGGTTTTTATACCCAGGTTTACCATAAAAAACTCATATAATCAGATATAACAAGTGACGAAAAAGACCTAAAAAAACATATGTAAGTTAGACTTAGATTCAAACTTGTCTAAGTTGTACATAACCAGTTCAATTAATAAGCAATCGCCTGATTTGAATTCACTTTATATTGTTACATTTGTGTTTTTCGTCTTTCTTCAATTACACGGTGATGTTCCTGCGGCCCTTAAAACTAGACCGTTTCTTGTCTCTCATCATTCTAAACATTACCTTCATAATTATAATATTTGGATTTCATTCAGCCTATCAGTCAGATCATATTTCAATCCCTTGATCAGGGTTGCCACCCGATGAGAAAAAAAATCACTAGATCCTTTAGTGATTTTTTGGTTGATTTAGTGATTTTCTTCAATAATCCAGTGATTTATGTACTGATTTAATGATTTCTTTGTTTAGGAAAAACAAAAAATCACTAGAAATAGTGATAAATCATTTGGGGTGGCAACCCTGCCCTTGACTGCTTGTTAGTCTTCCTGGAATACTTAGCCTGAGTCTGAGTTGGCTAGAAACTGTAATTTGTTTGGTGCCTCTAAAAGGATTGTAAAACATTTTTGAACTCGCACATGCGGTTGATGTCTCTGTTCCTAGTTGGAATTGTGTGCTGTTTCATTTATTTGGCACGGCATTTTCCTCCGGTTTGGTTTTCGGCAAGTAGTTTTATGTTTTGTTGTATTAACAAAACCTTATTTCATTTGTCTTATCTGTATTTGATATTTCTCTTTTATTGATGATCATCGAAAATTACGATTCGGTACTTGTTCTGATCATGTTTTGCAATTATTATTCTTACAGTTCCATATCAATATTCGTAACAATAATGGATTTCTCAGTTTTTACTTATTCATATTACTGTGGCCTATAGAAAAGTGACTTCTGAATATTTTTATGTTGTTTCTACTATTACTACAAAAAAAAAACCTTTAGAGTCCCTGCACTCGACAAAGTGAACTGTAAACTATACATTAAGGAAGTGGAAGGAAGTGGTCCACAGTGGAACTTTTATTACCTGTACATATAAAATCAAGTGTTTAGGAATTTTAAACTAAAGAAAACAACTAAACAAAACTAAAATCACTTGCAATTGGAGTTTTTCGATACTAGATATAAGCTTATGTACCTACACAGAGAACCTAAGCGTTTGAAAGGCTATTTTTTTTCGCCACTACCGACCTTCACTCATTAACTGAGACTCAGTTTATGGGTTTATATGGAAGGCTTTTATAGATGGCGAAGAATTTACAAAATACTATGAAGGCTATTGAAAAGTGCCATTAAAAGTTAAGATGAGCACATTTCTGTAACTATACAACTGCGTTTCTTTAAAAACTCTAAATTTAGAGCTTACAATGTTTTAGAGAAGTATTGTCAATATTTTACATAATATTGTAAAATAGAATTTTACAATATTATTCACTGTAAAAAAAAAGCAATATTGTACAAAAATTCTGTGATTTTCTAGTGACAAGCTGCATATTTCTTTCCCTTTGATTTGCTAATCTTCAATTTATTTCCAGAGGACGAGGACTGGCATGAACGACAAACTGCTCGCCAGACTCAGTTTCGACCCAACTCAAAAACTCATTTTGATCCAGTTAATGAGCTGTCACTCAAAAAAGATCAACGCAGCATTTCACCAACTGCAGCACATGAGCGTTTCCAAGATGCAAAAAATAAATTTTTGATGCTTGAAAAGCAACAAAATTTCACTTCTGGGCAGAGAACCCCGTCAAAATCAAGGCAAGAAGAATATGCAAAGGAGCAAAAAGTACAGCGACGGAAAAGCTTTTACGATAGTCCGACGAAGACTGATGATAATCGTAATCCGACTTTGAAAAGAACGACTAGTAAACTGACTGATAGCGAGCGAGTTGCTTCAAATCTACCCAGAAGTTCTAGTTATCAAGAAACTAAAGCCCCACTTCGAAGACCCCGTTTCGATGAAGATTCTGATCCCTGGAATTCTCCCAATTCTATAAAAATAGAAATGGTTGAAAGAAAAGGGAAATACTCTCCTCAATTTTTGTTTCCAGATAAATCAAATGAAAATCTTGCATTACAAACGCGCAATTATGGAAGATCTTTCAACGATTTACGGTTACCCATTGACAGAGAAAACCAAAATTATAAATCTTGCCTTGATCTGAGGCAGCTTCCTAAAGACAGAAGATCACTCGCTGCCCCAGAACATAAGAAATCAGATAAATCCAAACGTATGTCTTTAGCTGAAAAGATTGAAAAAGACACCATTGACAGAAAAAACACTCACAAATATGAACTGTCCAATGAAAAAAGATTACCAGGATTAGACAGAGAAACTGCAAGAGCATTCGATTACGATTTTAGAGATGATGTTAGACCTATAGAGGGCCGTTTCAAACCCACTGATCAAAAGGGCTCTCCCTTTCATGATCACAGAAGGGATATGAATCAAAACCGTTTTGAGCGACATCGTCCTGTAAATCCTAGATTCTGAGAATTCCTAATATGACAAGTGACTCAGGAGCTCAACGAATAGATTATTTAATGGGAATCGTGTAACTTTAATTGTCAGTTCAACGAGACCGATACGAGAGTTGCTCGTGTGACGTTACTGTCTTGAAATTCAAAGCATGGTTTTTCAGCATAGAAGCAAGAACTGGAAACTTGCTTTTGTTTAATATTTCGACAGGATTCTTTTAAAAGTTATCAAGTTAAAATAAAAATACAAAATATTCTTAAGCAAAAACCTGCAAAAGGCAAGATAGTTTATGAAAACTTTAACTTCATTCACGTATAACATATAACAACGACAAAACTAGAGAAACCTTCTTAGCAAAATTCGATTAAAAAAATATATAATTTAATTCATATTAAAATGACAAAATTTAAATACAATGACATGCTTTACAAATTGTCTCCTTTGATTGAACATTTGTTTCAATAGATAAAAAATATTTAATAGTCATAGGTTCAAGCCCAAGTTTGGGTAAATATTAGACGGCTATAAATATAATACTGACAGACCATACTTGCCTATTAATGATAGTTCTGAATTTTGGGACGGTATTATGTTTTTTTCTGTTCAATAATATGATGAAACAAACATCTCTAAAGATACGACGTTTTCGAATTTCAGTTCCTAAGACCTCTACATAGGTCTTTGGCGAAGTAAACGTGGCTTACGCACTATTTTTTACTTTAATTAATGCGCATAGGAAAAGGGACCTCTAAAAACACCATTGTTTTACAAAAAAAGAGGAAAAACAACTTCTGGGTGGTTTAAATTTGTTTTAGACCTAAAAGGGACCAAAACAACAAATTAGCCAGTGCAGTTTCATCACAATTCAATTGGCAGATGTGGCCTAATAATACCCAATTGATTAGATTGGAGTTAACTGGATTTGATTTTAACAGACACGAAGTCTGATTTAATAACAAGAAGTAACTGATCAAACAATAGCTGTTCAAAACTAGTTATTACCAACTTCCATAATTAGGTTTCTCAAAGACACATTTTAAATTAAGACAATACAACTGTTATTCCTCTTTATTCAGGAAAGTAGATGGTCAAAAGTAGGAATTGAATCGTATCTTCATCTCGGTGAGATGAGACTTAGAGATATTACATATCCTTGTAGAGCTTTAGAATGAAACCTGATCATCTTTCATCCTATTTCTATCGTCATGAAAATAAGTCATATATAGAAGATAGAACATTTGAAACTTTCTGATTTCTGTGCTTATAGTAAGCGTGATTTAAAAGTGGCTGTAATTTTGTGCTTTTTGCCAATTGAGATGGGGACGGGAACGGAAGTAAAATTATTGAGCGATTTTTCTCGCAATTCACCTTTTTTGTGAAGTTTCTTTTTTAAAGGATATCGTAATAAAATGAAAAAAGACAGTGTTTTTCATTCAATAGCTGAATTAGCAAAAAAGCCTGAAAAAACAAAATAAAGGCCAACACAACCCTTTGAAATCTTAAGCTGGTTTTTGCGTTGCACGAAAAGCGAAATATAAGAATTCTGACTATCCCCACGTGAAACAGAGCCTTAATTACAAATTAATTGCAAGTAATTGAGATAACTTATTAAATAAGCGTTGTTGTGCTTTATTCAAAGTGGTTCGAACATCAAAATGAATTTTTTACAAAAAAAAAAAAAAAAATTTAAACAGATAGAACCTTTGAAACTAAACAACAGTATAGTTAGCTTATACTAGTAGATAAATATTCTGAGAATTTTCTATCTGTAAAAGGACAAATTGCAGTTTATTAAGCTCTGAAGCACAATAAGCATTTACATAATTGCATTAGGTTTCAATAGGTGCTTTTCAGCACAATTAAATAATAACAATTGACTATCGAACGTCAAAACTACAAAAATCAATTGCAATAAGCATATTGAACTCAGGGTATAATACTGCGAGATTCGCATGATTAAACTTGTGCTTGCGCCGCAGATTATTGGTTGACACTCAGTGCTTTTTAGTTTATTTATTTGAAGATACCAAAGGGGATTTAATCATGGAATGTAAGTATAAGATCATGAAAATATCATGAAGTTGTAAAACATTTGAAACTTTGATTCACTATACCACAGTGCATGAATTAAGGTTAATTTTACGCATGTTATACTTTCGTAAGACCATGCGAAAAATTAAGAAAACAAAGCCTGATAAAATGAATAAATTAATAAAAATAATCAATTAGTAGCAAATTAATAAATGACAAAATTTGATAAATTTAAGAAGACATATAACTATTAACAAAACAAGGAGTAGTTTATCCTGAATGGATGTAGTTAGTGACACCACTGCATATTATTATGTTAACATATTATTAGTGACACCACTGCATATTATTATGTTAACCAAGGAGATACAATGCGGTCTATTTTTTCTTAATTTATCAATGGCTTATCCCTAAATCAAAGCTTCCCATCTTGCCTATTTGAAGTTTTAGGTCTGAAACATAAAAAAATCAAGAATTTGCCTGGAAAATATCAGAGTTTACAGGGTTTAACCAGGGGATTTAATTTGCTATGGGGGAGGGGGAGCAAGTACCCTCCAGACCCCATTTTTACTCTCCCCCTTCCCTTACCTGAAATTAAGTTTCTTCAAAATCTTGTCAAAATTCTGATAAACATACATAATTCAAACATCCACAGAAACGCGTCAGTTTTCTTTAGTATGTTTTTGCCTTTATGGTACTATATGGCTCATTTTCAGTGTTCACTGTCATTTTCAGTTGATTTGCGAAAATTGGCTCCAACTTCGCCCCCCCCCCCCAGTATTTTGGCGAAATTACGCCATAGGGTTTAACCCAATCCTCCTAAGCTCATACCTGGGTCCAACTTGGCCCAGAGGGTGGAATTGAGTTAAATAACAGAGTTCACTTTTGGCCTTAATATGCATTATGCCCAAACGTTGAGTCTGACAATATTTTGAATATTCTTCAAATAGAGGATTACCATTTTATGAAAATGCATGAATATCCCCTAAATTCAAGGACTGAAATATATATATATATATATATATATATATATATATATATATATATATATATATATATATATATATATATAATATATATATATATATATATATATATATATATATATATATATATATTATATATATATATATATATATATATATATATATATATATATATATATATATATGTATATATATATATATATATATATATATATATATATATATATATAGATATATATATATATATATATATATATATATATATATATATATATATATATATATATATATATATATATTATATATATATATATATAATATATATATATATATATATATATATATATATATATATATATATATATATATAATATATATAATATATATATATATAATATATATATATATATATATATATTATATAATATATATATATATATATATATATATATATATATATATATATATATATATATATATATATATATATATATATATATATATATATATATATAAGAAAGAAATTTCATTTAAGAATTGCTTGGGAATCAGTAATGAAATAATTATTTTTCTTGAGGCACATTCAACTAATACTTCAATTTCAAGTTGTACTTTAAACCATTGTCCATACTCACAGACGTAACCACCAATTACAAAAGAAAAATCCTAGACAATTTTTTCACCAAATGATTGGTGAATTAAATCAATATTTTCGGATTTCCTTTTTGATTTCCTCCCAAGGTTTTTTTTTTTTATGACCCTGGTCAAATTATTTGAAATTGTCCAATTCAGGGCCCGCTTTATGTGAATTCTAGAAAATAATAAAAAAAATTCATAATTATTTATTCAAGAATTTCTTCACCAACAGTCATTTCCTTAATATTTAAAATTTCCAGATTTCCTTGTCCTCTTGATTCTTGTCTAACTAATTCCTCTAATTCTTTGAAAAATCCAGGATCGATGAGAAACACCTATAGTAAAAATAGAATAAGAATTCTGCTAATTCGAACTAAAATGTTAAAAAGCAGTTACTAAAGAGCGGTTTTTGCGTGATTCCCGGAAACACTTTCCAGCTTGATCGCACGTATTGAAAACCATTGGAAAGTGAAAATGGAAAGCGGCCACGGTACTTGGAGCACAAAAACTGGAATCACGAAAAATACCATTTAGCTTACCTGCGCTTAGAAACAGGGACTGACCCTTTTAATTTGAGCCACAAAAATTTTCTTTCATAAATATAGCCATGTTCTTCCACTTTCATCGGGCTGTTTGAACATTACGTCAGAGATGTGGTTTCCAGCTCCACTTTTCACGACCCGTCTGGGTTCACTTTCCGAGAAAGTAGAAAGCGTTTTCAGGTTGCGAAAAATTCAACGGAAAGTTATTCATGTCCGTCTTCATCCACAGAAACACATGGAAAGTGATTCCTCTATTTCATTTCGAGTCACGAAAACCACCCTTAAAATAAGTCAAGAGAGCTTTTCAAAAAATAATTACGATCATCAAACGCCATCTATTTCATGTCTGAGACAAAGTCGTTTGCTGGAGATGAAAAATGGATGAACATCAACAATCCAAATCGATTGTTCAAACTCGACAAAACATTGCATAAACTTTTACGGTTTGGAGCATAATGACAGTAAATAAGTAACAACTATATTTTTGTTGAGTTAAGACTACGTCATCTATTTAATGGGCCATAAAAGAAAGAATATTACTTTAAGAAACAAAGCGTTGAATAATTTTCATTCAACTTTAATTTAATTATTAATGACAATGAATTTTAATTCAGAGGATTGCAATCAAAGCAACAATAACGGTGCGTTGTGTATCTAACTTTGAACAGCTCACAAGTTGCTGCGCAGCTCTCATGTGAGCATCAATAAACAAACATCCTACCATGCGTTCGCTGGGACATTTTAGAAATAAATTATCTCTCAAAATCAAGGAGTACTAAGTTACGCATTAAACAGAAATAACAAAAAATAAAACAAACTTTCAAGCGTTTATCAAGTTTTGGATAAAGAAGGGAAAGGGAAAAGATTATAATTAAAGAGAACATTTCCAGATTTACGGTTAAAGCTGTCAATTTTAACCTTAACTATTTCCAGCGGATCAATAACTTTAAATCTGGAGACTATTTTAATGTTACTTAAACACATAACCAAGCACAAACTTGCAATAATTGAAATAACAAAAATGAATTGATGAAAAATCTGTAAATATTATATGTTGAGAATGAAGGGAATGATAAAACACATACAGGAGGGCTACTTAATTCGAGAACTAAAATGTCACAACAATACTACTGCTACTACTAATACTACTACTAACACTTAGTAGTCTCACAACGATAGACACGATCTAATGTGAATAAATTTGAGAGGTATTGATGCTACTGATAGCAGAGAATAAATTCCACAGCCAAGAAACTAGAGAGATTAGAAACACAAGGGTAAATGATCGTCACTTCAACTTATATTACGCATAAAGCATAAACTTACTGTCCTAGCAGAAAGTCACGATAGGGACTGTTTCTTCCCTAGATTAACTTAAACAAACTGGGTATTAAAAATCGATTTTGACTATAAGAAACCATCCAGTTTTTGTGCTCCAACGTTCATAAAAATGGTCACAAAAATATGCTACTTGTCATGAAAGTATGGGACAAGATTTTTTTAAAAACGGAAATAAACGGTAAAATTAAGTTATTCTTAAACCCGCCCTTTCGGCCTTGTTTCGACTGACAGTTTTGAAAAACATTGACTACTAGCTTTTGTTAGCTTAGTAATACAGCCTAGGCTCTTCACAAATCCTTACCTGAGACCTTAGATCCTCCTGTGCCTCCAGAGGCACCTAGGGCATCGACGAGGAGTCTTCAGTCCACGGAGTATCCTTCTGCCGCAAGCCCATCTTCCCACTCACGTTGCAGGAACGTGTTAAAAGAGCGGAGATCGGACTAGTAAGTTCGACGTAGGGTGCTCTTTAGACGACACGCCCTTCTCAATCCTGCAGTTTTCCATTGGAAGATTCTCTTGGGAGTTCTAAGGTCCCCTACTCTCAAGAGATAGCCAAGATATTGCAATCGATGCTGGCGGGTATATTTATAATAAGAGGGTGGTGGTTTATTTCTCAGATCTTAACATTTGAGACTCTATCTGCCACTGTATATTCAGGATTCTTTGAAGACATGCATTTTCAGAGGCCAGAATCCGACGCTTTTCTCTCCCTTAACGCAAAATGAAATTACGTTCGATCGCCAGATTCCCTTCAGTCTATTGGAAGTTCCACTTGCTTAGCCGATACGCGACGCTACTTCTTTTTGCAATGAGTCAGTGTTTTCAATTATGCTTCCATGTACTTACATATGACAACCTGTTCCATCACCGCACTTGACCTGAAGTGGTGAGTTGGATGTCGCCATACATTGGGTTTTGTTCGTGTTGATTTCGAGCCCAACGCGTTTCGCCTTTGTGTTGATTTCATCAAGGAGCTGTTGTAGGCGTTCCTTGAAATTCTTGAGGACAGTAATATCACCGGCGAAGTCAAGATTACATTGATTTTTTCCTCATTGAGGCTGATACCTTGAGCGGTTATGTTTCTCAATATATAGTTAATTACTATGATGAACAGCAGCGTGATAAGACGCAGCCTTGCTTAACCCATAAGAATATCCTCAAGGGTCGTGTTATGCCTTCAGATGTGTTATGCCTAGTAGCTACTAGCCCTAAAATATAATCTTAACAATAATTTTAGGATAATGAAAGCATTGAGAATGTTGGCAGCATTGAAAGCATTAATAGTGGCAAGTATGAGTCTGAAATGTGGACATTGGGAAAGGTTGAAGAAGATCTGGTAGATGCTTTCCAAAGGTACTATAGAAGTATAGTTTTGGGTTCACGTTTGAATGACCGCATATCAAGAGATAAGCTGTACTACAACTACTGTTCAATCTGACTTCCTACAGCTGTAACGAAAAAAAAATCAGTTACCGTTGTTAGGTCACATTTAATAAATGAAGGATCATAGGTTGCCAAAAAACATGCTTTATAACCGACCTTTCGGGATCAGACGTAAGGCAGGATATATCTTATGAAGTTGAAAGGTTATAAGAAAAGATTCAAAGGAGATTAGAACAAATAGGGTGGAGGAGAAGCGTGAGTAGCAATTTTGAATCGGTACTTTGATGAATTTTTACTAGAATGATATAGTCACAGTGAATCCCCTATAATAGTTATATACATACTTCTACAACAAAACAAGGTTCTTCATCATAAACGTTTAAGTTATTGAATTTTTCGAATCTGAAAACGCTAGCATAATTATTTAGGTTCTTTTGGTTTTGTATTTAGTATTAAGCTAGGGGAAACGAAGTCCTAGGTTATACATATTTTTTATTTGTCACGGAAGACGGTGCAGTTAGACTACCTAACTGAGTAAAATTCCAGCTCAGCAGGCTTTTGGCTATCTTCAAATGTTATTGAGGCCTGCAAATAACACTTTTAGTAATGTATCTAAAGCCCAAAGTAGCCTGGACTCAAGTTAAGTATTTCCAAGTATCTACCTATAAACCTCCCCCCTCTATACGGTATTGACTTTGGAAAAAAATTGCAGTTTAGAAAAATTACAGATTATGAAACTTCGAAATACTTAACCCAACTTCAAGAAAGATTCTGCCATTGTAAAATAACCCTATAATCCTAAACTGCTAGAAAATTCAGTTGAAATTCCTTTGAGCAAAGCAATGGATGGAGGCAAGAAAATTTTGTTTCTGGCCTTCATAAATTCACTGCGGTGATTCAAACGGCGTTCGAGTTTTTCAAATTTTAAAAACGAAAATCTTATTTCAGAAGGAAATTTTTTTGGGCGTCTAATAAAAGACGAAAACGATTTTCGATATGGAGAGCTCTAATTTCTTACTATTTCTAACTAATTTCTAACTATAATTTTGCGAGTCAAAATTATCACATCCGAAATAGTATATTCTGAAAGTTACGTCTTTTATTACAGTGGAAGGTGTAACACTTTTTTAAAATGAGGTCAAGTTATAAGTACCATGAAAATTGATATGAAGGAAAAGGGATTGAATCAGTTGATAGAGCGTATTCAGCAAACTATTATATTTAATATAATAACAGATTGAAACCGAAATTCTAAAAAGAACATCACCTGCCATCTAGCATTGCTCTTCAGCGCTAATTTTGGAACATTAGCAGTGAAATTAAACAAGTAAAGTGAAAACACTAGTAAATAACTGTATTTACTAGCCCTTATAAGAATTGAGCCTCTCATTTTCTTTTTCCTATAAGAATATTTTCTAGGAATTACAGTTTGTTCTTTACAGTCAAAAGATATACACTCTCCCCCCCCCCTTTGGTCGTCTGTGCTGAATTTGGTATGTCAATACTTGCTCACCAATAGCTTTACAAACAACAAGAGACAATAGTTGATTTTCATCCTAGTATTACTTTATACGGTTTTAAAACGTGTTATTTAAGTTGTAATATAAGGCATGAAATATGTAAACTACAGGTTTTTCCGAAAAAGGGAAATCCATTCAAGAACATGGATATTCGTTGGATGTCCATTGGATACTATTCACAATTCTTTATTTAAGTTAAATGCATGTAACTAAAATAAAGAACTCTGAATAGTTAGACATATATGGGTAACTTTTGATACTCTAGATACCAGAGTACTCATCAAAAGTATTTGCTTGTCAAATGCTTCACATTGGATACTATTCACAATTCTTTATTTAAGTTTAAATGCATTTGACTTAAAAAAAGAACTCTGAATAGTTAGACATCCATAGGTAATTTTTGATACTCCTGACACAAGAGTACTCATCAAAAGCATTTGCCTCAAAAATGCTTCGCATTTAACTTAAATAAAGAACTGTGAATAGTTAGATATACATAGGTAACTTTTGGTACTCCAGATACCAGAGTTCTCATCAAAAGTATTTCCTTCGCTCATGCTTCACATTTAACTTCAATAAAGAATTGTGAATAATTAGATATTCATAGGCAGCTTTTGATGATCCAGATACCAGAGTACTCCAGATACTTTTCATATACATACTTTAAACATAATTAAAACATGGTGCGCATATCCATTGCGAATCGACGATCTTTTCTCTCAAGGGTTCCGTGTATGCACTGGTTTTCTTCAAATTTTGCTCACATGCAAGGAACGTTTCATGAGCACTGTTGTATTCATCAATTAGTTCACCTCCTGAGCCATATGGTACATAATGAAGTAGAAGACTGTAGTAAAAATTCTATGGATCATCTCAAACTCGACAAAACATTGCATAAACTTTTACGGTTTGGAGCATAATGACAGTAGATATTACCTCCTTTAATTAGTTCACCTCCTGAGCCATATGGTACATATTGAAGTAGAAGACCACAAAGAATGAAACTCTTACTGCTGCAGAAACATTTCTGATTACTATTTTCGAATTATCCGTAAGAGTAAAGTATTTATTTCTAGTTGGTTGCAAATTATTATCAGCATCAACACTCTCTTCTGAGTTTTCAATTTTTTGTCATAATGAGGCTCAAAAATTAGGCACATATTATCGAAACCATAATCAGGATCGAAATCATATCTATCAAAAATACTTGAATATACTCCCGTAGCCTAAATACCTTCACATCTAAAGACACGATATCGTTGAATTGAGTTGATAGAGAAAGTTTAATGTATTTGTACTAGCTTCATTTGAAATAAGTAGCCTACAAACTGCAACTTTTCCTTGCTGAGAAGCCTAATGTAACACTGTATCATGGTTACAAGAATCGGGAGCATTTGTCAAAGTTTTCACAGGAATAATTAAGTATTCTTGAGATTGGTGGCTGCAGTGACGATGTAAAAAGAAGAATAGCTAAGGCGTAGAGTATTCTTTTGCTGTTAAAAAACAAATTAAACGAACTAGGATACAAGCATTAGAGCTAAAATTGGAATACTAGACGTCAGGATAACAAAAAAGAGAGAAAAATTCTCAAGATAAAAAAGGAAACAAACAGGACTACGGCCAGCAGAAGCAAAAGACAAACTAAACGACACGGGTATATCACCTGTAAAAAGCAAGGCGTCTTCAACGCTAAATGAATGTAGAAAAAACTAGATAAATGAACTAAAAATAAAACGTAAAATAATCTATAAAATCTAAAATTAAAATAAATTTAACCTAAAACTAAAAACAATAAAGAAAAGAAAGAAGAAACGAATCAATATCTAGATATACAATTAATACTAGTGTAATTGAACACCGAGGAGTGTTTCCATAAACAATTACGAGTGCCTCCAATGAACACACAGAAGCAATTGGATAAAACAAAAGAAAATGAACTTAAAATTAATTATTTTGTTGTGAAATAATCCTATTGTTGAAATCAAATGCTGCAATTCTTCTTTGTTTTGTATTTACTCTAGTCCCCTTGTAATTTTACAAGACCTTATTACCATTATTAACAATTAATTTAAAAAAAACTTTCCGAAAAATAAGTTTTTCAAAAAAAAGTAAAGGCCATTTTAAACTTAAGCTCAGGAGATACAAATACCTGTTAAAATTCAAACTCAAAACGACCAGAAATTACTATTAAAGAATAAATGAAACCCAAAACGAACAGAAATTAAATAAACAATCTTAGCAAAAAACATACAACAAGTAATAATATAAATGAATAAATGGATCTTAAAGCGAGTAATGCTTAGATTGAATAAGAAAATCAAGCTTAAAACGATAACAAATATTTTACAATTAAAGTATAAATGAAACTTAAAACGAACAGAAATTAAATAACAATCAATGCGAACAAACATACAATATATATTAATGTAAATGAATATATAAATCTTAAAACGAGTGAAACTTAAATTGAATATGCAAATCAAGTTTGAATCGAATAAAAATAACTACAAACAAGAGTTTGGGTATCGCCTCACTGCAGAAGCCTAAAACCTACTGCGTCATTGGCGCTTTACTGAAAACAATTCTTTCATTAATTAAGATTTTAGGGAATAAATATCAGCATATGTAGATTAAATTGACAATGCACATTTTTTTTCAGTAAACTCATTTGAGTTTTTTTTTCAGTAAAGTACAAATTATATTCTGGCTTTTAGAAAGCATAGGGGTTTTGAACCCTACTCATATTAATTTATGCTCGTTTTGAGTTTGACTCTAATATTTATTTTAATATTTGTTCGTTTTGGGTTTCATTTATTTATTGATACTGATTTGGGGTAGTTGTATGCTTGGTAGATTATATGATAGTCCGGACGCCAGGTGTTGAAAGTGTGAATCATACCACGACGGAATGGGGCTGCTACGAGAATTAGCCTACCCTCCACCCCCTAAATTGACCATGCGGATTCAAAAATACCAATGGCACTTGCTTGCGAGTGGTGGAACACTCCGAAACTTGACATTTCATTATATTTTGGTGTTTCATGCAAGAAAATGCATGTTCCACAAAGTTTGAGGTGCAGTTTTCAGCTCAAATAGAAATGCCTAGAAGCCATAGAATGTTTTCATAACAAACCAACACGATTAGTTAGAAAAAATGGCAGAGTTAAAAAAAATGGCAAAACTATATGAGTCTTGAACAGTCTTGGAAAGTATAAACAAATCAAACTGAATATTAGATATATAATGATATTAATTGTTGAAAGATCCATGAGTTCAAGATTTTTTTTTCACTGTAATTTTATTTTCATTTTCAATGCTGTAAGAACTGGAAAATAATAAATTTTTAATATACGAGTAATTCGTTTTCAGTGAAGCACCAATGACGCAGAAGGCTTTAGGTTTTTGCAGTTAAAGAAGAGGGCAGTATACAAATTTTGTTTGTAGTGAAACTATATTTATCTTGACTAATCTTGAAAAGAACTAATAAATTAAACTGAATATTTGATGCATAATGATAATAATTGCTAAAGCTCATCAGTTCAAAATTTTACTGTAATTTTAATATTTATTTTCAATATTAAGTACAAAAGAAAACATTTGTAATATAATTCGTTTTCAGTAAAGCGCCAATGACGCAGTAGGTTTTAGGCTTCTGCAGTGAGGCGATACCCAAACTCTTGTTTGTAGTTATTTTTATTCGATTCAAACTTGATTTGCATATTCAATTTAAGTTTCACTCGTTTTAAGATTTATATATTCATTTACATTAATATATATTGTATGTTTGTTCGCATTGATTGTTATTTAATTTCTGTTCGTTTTAAGTTTCATTTATACTTTAATAGTAAAATATTTGTTTTCGTTTTAAGCTTGATTTTCTTATTCAATCTAAGCATTACTCGCTTTAAGATCTATTTATTCATTTATATTATTACTTGTTGCATGTTTTTTGCTAAGATTGTTTATTTAATTCTGTTCGTTTTGGGTTTCATTTATTCTTTAATAGTAATTTCTGGTCGTTTTGAGTTTGAATTTTAACAGGTATTTGTATCTCCTGAGCTTAAGTTTAAAATGGCCTTTACTTTTCTTTGAAAAACTTATTTTTCGGAAAGTTTTTTTTTTTAATTAATTTTTGTTCGTTTCTGATTGCAAAAAGTTTCACGTTTTTATGGCATGGGGGGAGGGGTGCTTACTGTCCGATTATTCTTGACTTTAAAAAACGGATCTAGAACTTCCAATTTAAATCCAATGACGCTTTTTTCAAAGTCTATACGATTACCTCTTTGATAAAAACCTTATATATGAACAATAGACAGCTTGCATAACTTGTGGACAGCGATTGACAACAATGAATGGATTAAAAAAATAGCTCCAATAAGGGGGTTTAGACCATTTCACTTACTGACACAAAAGAATAGCGCCTGTTTGGAATTGACCTTAATAGGATTTTGTGTGCCAAAGCAATTTTACATCTATCTCAGAGTATGTATTTTAACCTTGTAATTGGATAATTATAATAGATTTCCTATGTGTTCTTCCCATACAAAACCCCTTCCCATAAGTTATAAACCTCCTTTAATAAGTTATGCCCCAGGGCATAACTTACAACGCCTACCCCCGGGCCCTGGTGGGCTGTGTCGACACCGGAGTTTTTTTGTTATCAGAACTTTGAACTATTTTAACAAAATTTCTATCTCAAAATTTTTATCTGATGCATTTAGGGCGTGGAGGAGGAGGGGGGCGGATAGTCACCCTCCAGTCTCTTTTGACCATTAAAAAGTGAACAAGAACTTTCAATTTTCAGTCAAATGAGACCTCTCCAAAGTTTACACAAGCATCCCTTCCATAAGAAATAATGGGAAGGATTCGGAGAATCCTTAAATTACAACTCTTGCCCTGAGGGCTGTGGGGGAGTTGTCATCCTGAAAGACCTAATTTCCAGAACTTCAAACTACGTTTAATAAAATGGCTGTCTCAAAATTTTGATTGGATGTACTTGGGGAAAAGGTGGGCGTGAGAGGGGGTTAGCTGCCCTCAAATCACTTTCGACTATTAAAAAGGGCACTAGCCCTTAGAATTTCCAATCGAATGAGCCTTTTTTGAAGTTTCTACGACACCGCCTTCTATAAAAACCTTATATGCCCCCAGGGCATAACTTAAAACCCTTGCCCTCAGGGTTGTGGAGGATTGTCCTCCTCAAAAATATATTTTCTATCTGGAAATGAACTATGCCCAACGAAATGGCTATCTCAAAATTTTGATTGGATGTGTTTGGGGGAATGATGGCCGTGGGGGGGGGACTAGTTGCCCTCCAATCACTTTCGACTATGAAAAAGGGCACTATCCCTTTGAATTTCCAATCGAATGAGCCTGTTTTGAAGTTTCTACGACAACGCCTTCTATAAAAAACCTTATATGCCCCTAGGGCATAACTTAAAACCCTTGCCCTGAGGGTTGTGGGGGAGTGTCCTCCTCAGAAATATATTTTTTATCTGGAAATCAACTACGCTGAACAAAATGGCTATCTCAAAATTTTGATTGGATGTGTTTGGGGAAATGATGGGCGTGGGGGGGAGGGGGGCTAGTTACACTCCAATCACCTTCGACTATCAAAAAGGGCATTAGCTCTTTAATTTCCAATCGAATGAGCCTGTTTTGAAGTTTCTACGACAACGCCTTCTATAAAAACCTTATATGCCCCCAGGGCATAACTTAAAACCCTTGCCCTGAGCGTTGTGGGGGAGTGTCCTCCTCAAAATATATTTTCTATCTGGAAATCAACTACGCTGAACAAAATGGCTATCTGAAAATTTTGATTGGATGTGTTTGGGGAAATGATGGGCGTGGGGGGGGAGGGGGGCTAGTTACACTCCAATCACTTTCGACTATTAAAAAGGGCACTAGCTCTTTAATTTCCAATCGAATGAGCCTGTTTTGAAGTTTCTACGACAACGCCTTCTATAAAAATCTTATATGCCCCCAGGGCATAACTTAAAACCCTTGCCCTGAGGCTTGTGGGGGAGTATCCTCCTCAAAAATATATTTTCTATCTGGAAATCAACTACGCTGAACAAAATGGCTATCTCAAAATTTTGGATTGGATGTGTTTGGGGGAATGATGTGCGTGGGGGGGGGGCTAGTTGCCCTCCAATCATTTTCGACTATTAAAAAGGGCACTAGAACTCTCGATTTCCAATCGAATGAGCCCCCTTTGAAGCTTTTACGACGACCCCTTCCATATGAAGTGCCTCTGGGGGAAAAAAAATAATAAATAAATAATAATAAAACATTGGAGCCATATGGCCTTTACTATAGGCAACGCTACAGCGTTGCCTCTGATACGGTCACTTTTAAGAATAACGTTATAAATTGAGTCAATATTTAAATTTCCTGTATCTTTATTTATAGAAAGATTATCAAAAATAGGTTTATTTATGTTTCAATGGCTTCTCTAGCCCATTGTGTGAAGACTCTACCGTTAGAAATGGCTAAGGCCTAGTCAAATTGTATGCAATGATGAGGGGATGGAAAATGTTTTCTGTCAAATTCGGAACAAAAGTTCCAAGAGGTTTTCT
Organism: Artemia sinica; assembly: GCA_027921565.1. Lineage (NCBI taxonomy): Eukaryota > Metazoa > Arthropoda > Branchiopoda > Anostraca > Artemiidae > Artemia > Artemia sinica. The sequence continues at coordinate 19,623,435 of CM051259.1, forward strand.
AAATTTTAGAGCCTTATCTATCAAATTACCATGCTTTTTCATTCATCAGGATAACGATAGAGATCAAGTATGGTTCTGGTACATGAGTGCTTCAGGAGGCTTTGGCACATGGCAATGGCGCATGTGGCTCTGACACATGGCTCTGGCACGTGGTTGAATAAAGTTCTTTAGTATTGTCCTGAAGAACTGTATAATGACAGCTTAAGGTACTCGTTTGAATCACCGCATAAAAATAAATGATGTACCAAAATTACAGGAATGTTAAGATGGTTAGATATTTTTTTTATGGATGACGCGTTGCCGAAAACCTTACCTTAAAAAGAGTGGATGGAGAGGGAGTACGCATGGCTGTGTCAGTCTAAGCCGGCGTTGAGCTACAAGATTTATCAGTAACAATTGTATTGCTCATTTAATCAGAATAACCATTTCCATGCATTTCTAATCATAATTTGCAATCCAAACATGTGTTCATTGTCATTGCTGCCAGATATCAGCTCCAAAATTCGGGATCTAGTTTGGGCCTAGTCAAAAACAGAGTGAAAACACCATTTTCGGATGTTTCGTTTTCGGGCAACAACCAATTCTCAAACTTTATATCTGTACATTTTCCATAAGAATGCATTATCCCAAATAAAATGACAGAACCATAAACAATATGGCAGAAAGTATAAATATTGCAAAATACAACAAACAAAATTATTTCAGGAAGAGTAGAAGAGGGGGGGGGGGGCTGGGAATAAAAAATAAGCACCTCTATAAGTGTCTGATTTACAAAGAGGAGTAAATAGAACGACAGATACGCGCTCAAAGTGCGCAAAAATCATACCTGATAAAGTGATATAGCTACGAATTGCTAAAGAGAGAAGTAAATAAAATCAGATTTGTAGAAAAAGAAACAAAGAAAATAGTGATTCAGTTGGAATTATTAGATAACTAGACATTGACAATACAATTTCTCCAGCATTTAGATTCTAGTTACAATAAGGCCTTTGAATAAAACCTAAAATTGTACATACAATCTAGAAGCTGATAGAGATAGATACGACCTATACTACTTAGAATACTTACTGCTGTTATTTTATCACCATCATATTCTTCTGATTCCGTCACTGAAATTTGACTCAACCGGTTCTTGATCAATTTACCACCAGACGGCGTCACAACTCGTATTCTCATTTGCGCTCGTTGAATTGGCAGAACATCCTTCAATAGCTTTATTACTTCTAGTGCCTACAAAAGTGATTACTTACAGCAGCTTCAACCTTTGGCTATTAGATTTGAACTGAGTTAGAGAACGCAATAATTGGTGTAGCAATAATTAGGTTTCATAGTGAAGTTTACTTTATTCATAAATAACATCCCAAAAGGTTCATACTTGGGTGAAACCCCATCTATTCTCAATAGATAGTATTTAAGAAAGTAGATAATTCTTTTATCCACGAAATAGGCACACAAATTTGAATAAGAACTAAAAAAAGTTCTTGTATGACAGTTTCAATTATGAGGAAGTTTTATCACTGAATATGGCAACATTACAAATGAACAATGCTCAATTATTATAGGCTATTAAAATCTATTATTGCTTATTTTAGTCTGGATTTGAATAAGAAACTATTAATTGCTTTGAAGTTCTGAAATACTAATAACATATAGACAGTGGCAAAACGTCTTTAAGGGCTAATGGTAAAAGTCTATAAAATCCATCATCTTAGAAAATTGAATAAATTTCAAGAAAGGAGGCTTGATTAGTATCTTTTGAAATAAATCATTATACCGTACCTAGTACTTGAACCTAATTATTCATGTTTAGAAAACTTCATATTCTGTTTGGTACTCAATATTCTGTTTAAGGAAAACAGTGAGAACAATCTCTGGTTAATATTATTTAACTATATAACCATTTATAACTACTAATAACTACTAATAACTACTATTAGGATGAGTATATTCATTAGAAATAACAGCCATTATTAACGTCGGTTACCAATAAAAAAAAACAAAAACAAAGAAGCGAGTAAAAATCTGAACTTTCTCGACAGCCACTGCATTCGGAGAGAATCTAGGGGGAAGAGAGAGCTCAAAAGAGACTCAATTCCATTGTTTTTTATCCGATACGACTTCAGCGAAAAAACACGCCCTAATCATTAGTGAAAACATGGTATTTTGCGTAGCCATAGCAACGATGTATTTCGCTTTTTGAGTAAAGAAACGCCGAGATTTTCAGAACTATATAATCATTTATGGTGTTTTTTTGCACGACAATTCCTAAGTGAAGGATCCCCCCCGCACCCACCTAAAACAAAATTTTTAATAATAGCTCCCTATCTAAAAAACTTCTAAATACACCCAGGATAGGACAGTACAATCCTGTGATTATTATGCTACGAATGTCACGCTATATTTATATATACTCTTATTTTTTTCTATATATATATATATATATATATATATATATATATATATATATATATATATATATATATATATATATATATATATATACTTTATTTTTTCTAGAATGGAATTTCTGTTTTCTAACATATGACGATGTACCTTGCTTTCGACCATTAATATTTGTTATTATAGATAGATTTTCATTGTTTTCAAGGAGTATTCATCTATATTCCTTTTATTATGTTCGACTGGAAATATATTACAAAACTACATGGATTGTTCTAATCGAAAAGACACCTTAAAACTATCTTACCTGTTGTTTGGCATTCCGATTTGGTTTTAAAGAGTAACCCGTTTCCTTAATAGCTTTCTCAATTATTGAAATAGGATAAGGTCGTTTTGTATCCGAATTTAGACATTTATCTGAAAAAGAGTGTAAGTGGAGTATAAATCATCAACCAAAAACCTAGATGAACAGAAATTTAAAAGACAAAAATATTGTTAATCCCGGAAACCATTGTAAGATCTCCCAAATTTTTAGAATAAACAATCAACCAGTATCTTCCAGATGAAACAAGAGGCACATGCTACAGGAACTTTTAGGGCTTTTCCCAGTGGCGTAATTTTGTCAAAATCCTTCGGGGGGAGGGGGGGGGGGCAAATTTGGAGCCAATTTTCCAAAGCAAGTGAGAATGACAGTGAAAACCGAAAAATGAGTCATATATTGCCATAAAGGCAAAGATATAGTAAAGAAAACTGACCTGTTTCTCTGGATACTTGAATTATGCAGGCTTATCTTAATTTCGACAAGATTTTTTGAAGAAATTAAATTTCAGCTGGGGGGGCTGAGGTCGGGGGGGGGCTTGGGTCTGGAAGGGGCAGTTACCCCCTTCCCCATAGCAAAATACGCCCCAGGTTTTTCCTGTATCGTAGGAAAAACGAGTTACTGAAAAGACGAGCATTTTATTTTATTTCTATATAGCTTGTTTCTAATTCTCCTCATATTTCCCATCACATTCATCCACGGGACATCAATTCTTTCATACTGATTCCCTTTCCGATTCCGAAAGCGTCTGCAAAATGTATGTATACCCTCATTTATATGTTTCGTCAAAATAGAAAATTCATTTTCACCCTCATCTGACTCAAAGACACCAGCGAACAGATAGAGGAAAAAGGTAAGCTTTTGGTTATTTCTCTCAGAAAAATCGGTACTCTTGCATTATGCGGGCCTTTCTAAAAAGTCAAGTTTGGTTAATGCTAATGAAATAAAATAAAATGGGATGAATATATAATAGTTTAGAAACAAATTTGGGCTATATATTTGCACATTAGGGGGAGTGAGGGGTGGGTAAAGCATATATTAAATACGTAACCTAACCTAGGTACCTCCCCCCCCTAAACCCCCAAAAAACCAGTTTAATATCGTATACGCAATGAAAACCACGCTATCATTGCCTAGTCTATAGCAGTAAACATGCCAAAAACGGGTTTTATCATTGCCTACTCTATAGCAGTTAACCCGAGAGGTCCGCATTATGCAAGAGTACCGAAAAATCAAATGGGTTAACTGATTTATTTTTACATGTTCTTTAACATTTTTGAAATTTGGAGTAACCTCCTTCTTTAATATCTAAATCCACAAACACAAAGAAGTGACCAGAGCCAGGTGCTACATGAACTCTAGAGTAAATAACGACAGCCAGATACATTTCCGGGATAAAAACCTTATCAATTAACATTGCCGTATTTGAATTTAAAAGTGAAGGTATATTTACAGTTGGTAGCAGGGGCGTAATTTACTATGGGGCAGGGGGACAACTGCTCCTCCCAAAATATATAAAAGAAGAAAGACTCACAACAATATGCGACCAATAAAACTAAAAAGCAAATTTTTCAAAACAGTCCCAGCAGCCTTACCTCAGCAAAGTTCAACCAGGACTCTTGGTTGAACTTCGCTGAAGTAAGGATGCTGGGACTGTTTTGAAAAATTTTGCTTTTTAGTTTTATTGGTCGCACATTGTTGTGAGTCTTTCTTCTTTTATATATTTTTTGTCTTGCTGAGGGCGGCCCTTGGACATAGGGCCGAAATATTCATTCAAATTATCTTCACTGTCTTACGAAAAGAATTCCCTATTGTTCTTTTTGTTTGTGATGGAAAGGCAGTGTGGTCTTCGTCGCTAGTTTTCAATGATCCTTACTAGGGCTAAGCAACCTACATTTGGACCATGTATTTTTTTGGCCAAGTTGTAGGATGTTAGGGGGCCTGGAAATGGACAAGGTAAACTTGAATCTCTTTGTACAAGAATCTCGTTACTAACGGATAGTTTTCTGTCCATGAAAACACCTTACAGAAAGTAAATTTTTAATTTATATTATTATGATTAATTTTTGACTTTGTTGTGTTTTTTTAATTTTTTATTTTTCCAATCATAGACAGTGCAATAGTACTGCCTGAGTAAAGAGCGATGTGGCCACAATGTATTACCTTTTTGGTTTTTTTTTTTTTTCACTTAATATAGAAGGAGTTGTTGCAGAAACTTCGAAAGGAGCTCATTCGGTTGGAAATTGAAAGTTCTAGTGTCCTTTATAAGAGTCAAACGTGATGGAGGGTAACCAGCCCCCTCCCACGTCCATCATTTCCCCAAACACATACAATCGAAATTTCAAGGAAGCCATTTTGCTCAGTATAGTTGAAAGGTTCAGAAACTATGACTTTAGGGTTGTTCCCCCCCTAAACGCCCTTGGAGCAAGGCTGTAAGTTATGCATTTCGCCCATAGTTTATATATAGTCTTTGCTATTGAGAAATGTGGTAATGTTTGACCTTTAGCTTCCAAAAAGACAAAGAACATTCAGATGAACATTTCAAAGAATGTTGAGGGAAAGAATGTTTTTTGTTTTTTGAAGCCAATGGATTTTCCGTGTTGTCCAGGCCAAGGGACTGTAAGTTTCCATTTTAGGGGGTTTCGGCTAAGTCGGTTCCAATGGTGTAGTTTGTATTTCGATCTAACACCATATTTTATGGGTTTAAGGCTATTTTTTTTTTATTATGGGGCGTGTTCGTCTTTTACTAGGTTGCGAACCATGGTTGCACAGCTAGCTGCGGTCTATCAAAAACCAAACACGTTCCATAGCAACCGAAAAATGGCCCGAAGCCCCCCCCCCCTAAAAATGGTGTCAGATCGAAACACAAAATACACCATTGGAACCACCTTGGCAAAAACCCTAGTATTCTATATTAAAGAACGAACTATAGCCCATTGTAAGTGAATTATTAAAATAACTACAGTTAAAACAAACTATAGCCCCTAGACACTGTAATATTAAAAAAAATACTTCATAAGAAGAAGCAAGCAAATAAAAAGAGAAAAAGTAAGGGAAAAGAGAAAAGGTTTTTTCCCTATGCAAAAAGCTCCATTCTGGCCCTTGTCAAAGAAAGAAACTAAGAGACAAAGAAAGATATGAAAATCGAGCTAATTTTTTAATAACCCTATATATCTATCTATCAATACAATTAAACTTAAAATAATAATGTATGGTCATTTTATCACAGTGCTGTCTAGAGTCACTCATAATTCTTAAAATTTGGCTTATTACGACTTTGTGTTGAAAGATATATTCTCGTACTAGCGTATTTGCTTATAGATGCAACAATCAAAAATCCTATTCCATTATATTTTCAGAAAAGTGTATGCCGTTCTATATTAATAACTGCCATTTTATGCCCTTTTGTGCCACAAAACAATTTAATGTAATACAGAAACTCAATTAAATCTTAAAAATGTGACAAGAAAACATTTTTTAAATAAATATTTCCAAAATTTGTTGAACAAAAAAAATTTTCTATTTTCTAAAAATTTTCTAAATTTATCAACAGATCTATAAAATATAAAAATATTTCAGTAATGCAGAAACAAAGAAATTAAAACAAAAGTTAAACGCATCCAAGACTGAGATAGTCATCTCTCAGAGTGAGAAACCTAATGGAGAATATGATTTTTCATTTACTTATAAAGGTGAGTCAATAAAGGCAGCCCCAGATATAAGTACTTGGGAACTGCGCTCGCAACAAATGGGAACTGGACTGAACACATGATTTCTTGTGTAAAGACAGCTGCACATGATCTACTCTGGCAAAAAAAAAAACATAATGGGAATAAAGAATATGAAGATGCATAATTACCTCTTCATGACTAAGGTCATGAAGAGGTAATTATGGTAGGATCATGAATGGTAGGACTAAGGTTCTACCAGTTGCCCATTATGGTTACGAGTTTTGGGGGTCACTATAGTTAGACAATTGGAGTCTCTACAGTTTATATATTTTAAAGAAGTTGTTGGCTTGAATTATAATTTTAGTAGTTTGGTTATTAGAGGTGACCTGGCTTTATTGAATTTGCGTCATAAGAGGATTATACACATGATCATGCTTTGGTTACAGACATTTCATTTGCCAGATAACCGTCTAGCAAAGACGACCTAGAATGGGATGCTGAAAACACCTTAAAAAGGTAATATGGCCAAAGTGGGTTAAAGCCCTGCTGGATAAAGCTAGTTTCTCCTGGGCATGGAATAAAGGCCAGGATCCCGATTGCAAACCTAATGATTTCCTTAATATATTTGGATTCGAGCCTTGAGGACCAGGAGATTAAGGTTTGGCTTACTGGTGTTGAGAAGTCAGGTGCTCTAAGATTTTAGAAGCAGATTAAAGTAGTGTATGGAGAGAAGTTTTACATCCTTCTAATAAGAATATGAAAGTGGATAAAAGAACTATAAGAACTGGGAGGGGGCTTTGGTATTCTTCAATTTCCTTAGGGAAAAGACCAAAGAAGCTACTTTTTAAGCAAGTGGGAGGTCAATTAGCCCACCTCTCGGGATCGGCACCCTGTCAAGAACTTGTTATAAATCTTATATTGCAAATTTACCTGCAACAATAGTAGCAATTTCTTTCTTCAGGGACTCTAGATGGACTTGTCGTTCTTTGTCAGATATTTGTAGTTCTCCTTCTGACAGTATCTTCTTGCATATTTCAGTATGATCATCATGACCAAAGGCAGTGATCAGATCTTCTTTTTTGGCCACCTGGCCTTTGGACACATTCAAAAATACTGTATGCGTTTGTAGCACTTCGTCAATGTCCTTCTCTCTGTATAATAGGAAATTAATCACTGTTTAATAAAATCACTGATGTAACCAGGGTGGGGAGGAGGGTATAACAAACTATATGTAATGTGAAATTTTTCCTAGCCTAAACACAAAGACTCATAAATTTATGAAGTAAGTCATGTCTATGCACAGGCAGAGAAGGAAGGAGATAGGGAGAGTCTTTTCCCCTGGAATTGGTTGAAAAAATGTCAAAATTTGGAAAAAAGTAGCCTACAAGACGCATTTTGATGTATTTCATAAATTCTTTGAGACGCTTTAAGCAGTGAGGCCCAGTTTAGAATGACTATTTACAACTAGTTGGAACAATTCAATATAGATACAATTATATACAATAGTAAATAAGGGTGGTGAAATTAAAGTCTATATTGCTATAGTTATGTGCTATCTAATAAAAAAAAGGACACGGAAGTGCACAAGCTAGCACAATCCTAATACTCACCTACTTCTCACTTCACCAAATTTAGAAGAAAGATCTAAACGCTAGAAGATATAATTACATTGGAACACTGTTCGCCTTGTTGAATTTTATGTATAAATAGTGAGGGAAAAGAGAGAAAATTGGTTGGAAACGTATTGATAGCTGAAAAATCATTGATCTACTGTTTTGATCCTAAGACAGTCAGTGGCGTCAATCGGGGGCAAGGTGGGTATATACCCCCTAGATTAAAAAAAATAATGGTCTTTTTGGGGATATTTCACTGAAATATTCTTTTTCGGCATTTCATTGGAAAAAATGATAAATTTGCCTCCCCTAGATTTGGAAAAATACCCCACCCCCCACCTTCTAAATTTTCGTGAATCCACAGCAGTGAAGACAATATAGTGGAATTTTCATTAAACTTATTCCTAAAGAATTGCAGAACAACTAAAATGGGGGGACGCTGTAATCTTTTTTAAGTTGCCTCAAGATACCTAAAATCGCACGTTTTAACAATATGGACGAATCCAGTGAGCGCCAGTCAGGGAAGACTGACGATAAGCTGGCATTTCTTTATTTAAATGTTTCTTAAATAGCATAAGAAATGACTACGAAATATAATTCATGCTCCCAGAAAAATAAAATGTCTTAGTTTTAATTTCCACATGACAATCTATTTGTCATATGTTTAAATGTTATAATTTAAGTTTTATTTCAAAATTTATGGTGTTAAAGATAAATTAGTAAGTAATTGAAGCCCCAAAACTTCAATGAACCTTGCCAATGACGAAAAATTTTAATTTGATCAAGCAATAGCTAAGAGTAAGGGGAAAGATATTCATACCTGCTAATTTTAAAACACTGTAAAAGAAGCTCCTGAACTAAAGTTTACAATATACTTTGATTGCGCAAATACTATCCAATAGATGATAATAGTGAAAAAGTACTAAAACAAACAAATAATATTGAACAAGAACATTATATTTAGGCAGCAAAAATAATCTTTAGTCTTTTCACCCAAATTTATTCTGCCTTTTTCTTACAGAACTTGTTGTTCCTTACTTGTCCATTAATTAGGACAAGTTTGAATTACAATACCATATCTGTTATTACTTTCAGTTAATCAAGATTCTTAGTGCAAATCTTCCTGTAATTTGATAGGTTAGAATTAAGTTGTAAGCTGGGCTGAAAACGCAGTATGAACATGTTTTTGTTTGGTCTAGCCTAGATAAACTACAATTTGACCTGATATCTGGCCTGGTGCAATGGTGTCTTTGATTGCGCCTGAAAACAAGTTGTTAGAAAAACTGAAGAATACACCTTAGCCTTTTTGTCTGGTTGCAGTAATATCCAAAAGATTAATTCTACTGACCATAATATAAAATCGGTGACAAAGAGGAGAGATAAAGATCAGCAAGATAAGCATACTTAACTTAATTCATATTGCGCTGAAATTGTTTCCTGCCTTGAGACTTACTCAGGCTGCTGTCACACCTAGACAAAAGGTGCGAATTGGTACTGAATTTCAAATAGGAATCATAATCCTGAGCTTGTTGAGGTCTGTCTTGTCTCTAAGTTTTGGTTTAAATTGTGGTGTGATAATGGCAAGCCAAAGTCTGGTGTCATTAATGAAATCCGCCTGTTTGCTAAGGAAAAATTTGCAAAGAGTCTACAAAAGCATAGATCCTGTAGTATAGAAGAAACCAGTGCTCACTTTGTTTGGAATCTTGTACCGAATGAGAAGCACGATAAGTCAGGCAACCCTTTGCAGCTTAGTCCCTCTGAAGAAGATTGGATAGAATAAATCCCTTTTCAGTTCTCACCTCCCGACCCACAACTTAAAGCTAAATTTCAATGTAATTTTATATGGAATTACAAGAGTATGTTGAAAATTTAGGTTTTGCTGTATCCTTGTTCAGTGTTTGTGGGACTGCTTTAAAATTAAAAAAGAAGAATTCTGAAGGTGATGATCATATTTATGGTATGAATCTGGTTAATGGGAGCCTGTATTTGATGGAGCAGTTAACTTGACTATTTCAAATGAAATTTGCTACTGGTTTGGCGCCAGAGTCATTTAGCACTGGGCTTATTACCCCTGTTCTCAACTAGGGCAAATATCCTACGCAGTGTAACTCACACCAATCAATCCCTGTTGCTTCTGTGTTATGCAAAACTTTGAACTGTTAGTTATAGATGAAATCAATCAGGTTTGCTATACTTTTGAAAATCAGTTCAGGTTAAAGAAGGGTAGCAGAAGGGAATATGTGCGTCAACTAATGTGCAATATATTGCTAGAGTGTGACCATAATAGTGATGTAAAGACCAATTTTTCACTTATCTGCCAGTTTTTTGTGGAATTCCACAAGGAACTGTGATCGGGACGCTGGGCTTCCTCCTCATGATAAATGAAATTGCTGCTGGGTTGGAGGACAGATATAAATACGTTGACGACTTGTCCTTCACGGAAGTTGTATCTGAGAATTCGAAGAGAAATGCTGCTGGTTTCATCAACCAAGTTACCTCAGAGGCGGCTGAACTAAACATGGTCGTGAATAAAGACAAATGTTCGGCCACGACATTTTCTTTTCTTCGGAAAACTCAACCGTCTTTCGAACCTCCTATCGCTTCCGAGCTAATAAGTCATAAAATAACTTTACTTGGTGAGATGATTTCTTCTGACCTCTCATGGCGGGAGAATACAAAGACAATTGTAAAAAAAGCTAACGGCGCAATCCAAATGCTAGAAACACTGAAAAATTTTCGAGTTACTAAGGACAAGCTGAAACTAATATTTTGCACTTTCATCCGGCCCTTAGTTGAATATGCTTGTCCGGTTTGGCACTACCTTACTCCTTTTACCTCGAAGAATTTAAACTTGAATCCCTTTCTTCCCGCTGAGAAAAATCATGCCAAAGATTTGGCTCCTCCTTCCTCCAACATCCCATCTACCGATCATTCCTTCCCCCACCTTTTGTCCCTATAAGATCTCGTCCCCCCAGGGAAGTAGCTGAGAAGGTTCCAAAACTGACCCCAGTCCACTGTAACACCATGCGCTACAGTAAAAGCTTTGTGAAATATTACAATGATCTCTAGTGTTTTTATTCTTTAGTTTATTTTATCCTGACGAAGTTTTATCAGACAATTTTATTCTTAATCTCAAGTGTTTTTATCCTTTAGTTTATTGCATCCTGACGAAGTTTTATCAGACAATTTCATTCTCAATCTCAAGTGTTTTTATCCTTTAGTTTATTTATCCTGACGAAGTTTTATCAGACAATTTTATTCTCAATCTCAAGTGTTTTTATCCTTTAGTTTATTTATCCTAGCGAAGTTTTATCAGACAACTTTATTTTGCTATTTATGACTAAAAGACATCATATTTGGGCTTTGCCCACGAGAGCTATGTCTTGCTTTTGAATTAAATGAATTTGAATGTATTGATTGCTGCAGCTTTAGATATGAGACGGTCATTCAATTCAGGTGCACAAACCCACTTGTTGCTAAGTACCCATAATCGTTGCCTAAACAAGTCTGTTGCGGTACCTTCCTGTAATTTGTACAAGAAACTGAAAGTTAAGTTAAGATCCCTGTCCCACATGGAATGAAAATTTCTATATCATAAGAAAAGGGACTTGTCAAAGAGCTATTTTTCACCTCTTTAACATCTTGATAGTTTAATTTTTGGCCCAAAGAGTAAAAAAGCCAAGTTTTATGTATCTAAAGGTTGATGTGTCGATTTTGAATTATGCAGATGATATGTGTAATTTAAGTCAATCTTTTGCTACTATGGTAGAGAATTTCACAGCCCTTAGGAAGATATATGCAAAAATCAGACTATCGTTTAATGAAAATAAGATTGAGATTATTGTTTCTAATCATAAGAGTAATACCCCTGTTCCTGATATGAAGTTTGGTAATCAGACAGTTAAATTAGCTTCAAGTTTAGTGTACCTTGTTCTCCCTATTGGTTGTGATGTAAAACCGATACGTTTTTTAATAGTTGACTTTTTTTTTCAAGTTAACTCTACAGAGCATACGGTATACTTATATCTTCAAAGATTTCTTGTAATTGCTACATTTGCACAAGACTCATATTCTTGCTCTTTCTCCTTTTTGGCCTCTAATATTGAATAAAAATAAATGAGCACTCAAGTCTTGTTGTTATTATTTTTTAAAGTTTCCGCTATGTCTGACTCCCTGGAAAAGTAACTTCATAATAAGTGTTAAGTACTGTATCCTGATCCGTATCTGGCTACACAGAGAAGAATTCAGAAATTTCAGCATAGTTTGGTTAAGGAAACGTCCTCTAAACATTTTTATTTGTAATTGTTTTTTTTTTATTAGTGCTTATCTAGAAACTAGTATATTTTTTCTTCTTTTTTTTGTTTGTTACTCTACTTGAGATTTTGTAGCTTTAAAGTGGGCACAATAAAAAAACATTCATTCATTAGTAAAAAACAGAAAAATTGGTATTCCGAAGTTAAAAAGTTATGTGGCAGGAGATTTAACTAGCTTCAGTTTAACCTACTTGAACCCCCAAAAGGTATTGCTAATAACCTTAACAGGTTCCTTACTTCCATCATGTTAAGCCTTCCAGTACTGCCTCATCAAGTACCAACTGATGATTTTCCCTTGTGTCCCCCTTTATATCCATGCTGGAGATCAAAAGAAGAATTGGTAAAATAGGAAAACAAGCCTCTTCCCTTTGGTGTTACCATTTCCTTTTAAAAGTACATTGAGTGGTTTCATAGGCAGCACAATAGCTCTGCCTAGGTAAAGAGCAATGTAGGAACAATGTATTAATTTTGGGTGGGAGGGGGGGATTGGTTTTAGCCCAGCGCACTTTAAATCAAAGGAGTTGTCATAGAAACTTCAAAAAGGGCTCATTCGATTGGAAATTGAAAGGGTTAGTGCCATTTTTAATAGTCAAAAGTGATTGGAGGGCAACTAACCCTTCTCCCATGCCCACCATTCCGAAAACACATCCAATCAAAATTTTGAGATGGCCATTTTGTTCTACATAGTTGAAAGGTCTGGAAATTTTGTCTTTGAGGATAGCACCCCCCCCCCCAGATCCCTCAGGGCAAGAATTTTAAGTTATGCTCTGAGGGCATTTAAGGTTTCATAGGCAGCGCAATCGCGCTGCCTATGTAAAGAACGATGTTGGCACAATGTATTTTTTTTTCTTTAGACCAGGGCACTTCGTATCGAAGGAGTTGTCGTACAAACTTCGAAAAGAGCTCATTCGATTGGAAATTGGAGTGGCTTATGCCCTTTTTAATAGTCGAAAGTGATTGGAAGGCAACTAACACCCCTTCCACGCCCACCATTTCCCAAAAAACATCCAATCAAAATTTTTGATAGCAGTTTTGTTCAGCATAGTCGATTTCCAGATAGAAATTATGTTTTTGAGGAGGACACTCCCCAACAGCCCTCAGGGCAAGAGTTTTAAGTTATACCCTGGGGGCATTTAATATTTTTATAGAAAGTGTTGTATTAGAAAGTTCAAAGAAAATCGATTCGAAATTCAAAGGGCTAGTGCCCTTTTTAATAGTCGAAAGTGATTGGGGCGCAACTAACCCCCCTCTGACGCAAACCTTTTCCCCAAACACATCCAATCAAATTTTCGAGATAGCTATTTTGCTTGAGTAGTTGAAAGTTCCGGAAATTAGGTCTCTGAGGGTGACAACCCCCCCCCCCCAGCCCTCAGGGCAAGGGTTGCAAGTTATGCCCTGGGAGCATATAAGGTTTTTATAGAAAGCGTTGTCGTAGAAACTTTAAATAGGGCTCATTCGATTGAAAATTGAATGGCTAGTGCCCTTTTTAATAGTCGAAAGTGATTGGAGGGCAACTAACACCCCTTCCACGCCCACCATTTCCCCAGGCCCATCCAGTCAAAATTTTGAGATAGCCATTATGTTCAACGCAGTTGAAAGGTCCGGAAATTATATCTTTGAGCTGGACACACTCTCCACAGTCTTCAGGGGAAGGGTTGCAAGTTATGCCCTGGGGGCATATAAGATTTTTTATAGAAAGTGTTGTCGTAAGAACTTGAAAAAGGGATCATTCAACTGGAAATTGAAAGGGCTAGTGCCCTTTTTAATAGTTGAAAGTAATTGGAAGGCAACTGACCCCCCTCTCACGCCCACCATTCCCCCAAACATTGTTAGGGACTTCGTATCAAACTATTTTTTTTCCTATACCAGGACACTTCGTATCAAAAGAGTTGTCATAGAAACTTTGAAAAGAGCTCATTCGATTGGAAATTGGAATGGCTAGTGCCCTTTTTAATAGTCGAAAGTGATTTGAAGGCAACTAACACCCCTTCCACGCCCACCGTTTCCCTAATCACATCCAATCAAAATTTTGAGAGAGCCATTTTGTGTACCGTGAGTAAAATGTGATATATTTAAAATACAGAAAAATAAAATCTTTTTCTTTCTAAAGATAATCCCGACATAAATTAAACTTCCTCTAATTAAGTTTAAATCTCGTTTCAAAAAGAAAAATTCTTAATTGGCAAAAAGAGAAACTGCATTTTATCCACAACGGCGCTAGACGGTTTTGAATTTCGCTAAGATATTTGGCAATAAAAAAAACTAATAGATACATAGTTCACAAGAAGCTTAAGTTATGAACGTATAATCATCAAAAATATTTAAAACAAATTATTGGACAGTTAGTGAGCATAATGAAGTGAGTTTGCAAACATAAGTACTAGGTAGCGGTTCCCTCCACAGGACTTGGGCAAATCGTGAAAAAGCTAGTAGAGCGCCGAAGCTGTATTTGTGTGATATAGTGAAAAAAAAAGTATTTTTTCGAGGCATTCGTAGATCAGAATTATTATTATTGGCATTCAGGCATTGCAATTCAAACTATTAGAAACATTCTTTGTCAGAATTATTATGCAGTCATTGTAGAGACTTGGTCATTATTATCTCTGCTTCTATTTGTCGTCAATTGAAGTGAGCACTGTTGTACACCTAAAATGTAAGTCACAATAAATCTATTGCCTTTCTATTTGTGTTGTTTTATTTATAAGTCTGTATCTAATCGCACAGCAGGTAACTAGTTCGTATGTCTCCATGGTAACGCTCCCAGGAATCTGATTTCTACATAACATTAGAGGTAATTAACAAGAAGATAACTCGAGGAAGCGAGGTTACGCTCCCAGATTGATAGTTGGAGAATTTCTATCCTACTATAATTACGTATTTTATTTTCTTGCGTTCAGCGAGTGGCGCGGTCACCCATTTATCTACCCCCCCCCCCATTACAGCCGGTGCAGCCCTCAACGGCACGAGACAGGCTATAACGGCTCAGATGATGCGATCGTAAAATTCCCCGGCGGAACTTTTGCTTTACTCATTATTTTTATAGCTTGCTTAGCCTATTGCTTAGCTTAAGAAAAATTCACCTGGCAGAACAGAAAAATTCACCCGGCAGAACTGGCACTTCTCGTATCCACCCGGAGGCACTCCTCATTATTCACCCGGCGGAAATGGCGCGGTCGTAAACTTGGAGGAAAACATGCGAACTAGTTAGGCTATAAACTTTGTAATTTAAACTTATATCATTGAAGAGATACAGATTTATAGAAAAAAAAGTGATTAGACCTATTGTCGCTAAGCTATTATAGAAAAACCCTTTAGAATATCTCATAGGAGATAATAGCCTCCCCCAAATAGGTTAAGTGAAAAAATTAATTTATTTTGAGTTAATTTAAACGCAAAAATGTCAGAAGAATTAAGCGAACTATTAATGGCGCAAAAGTTGGTCGCGAAAAATGTAGAAATAGCAAAATATATCCCGCAATAAGATGGACAAACAGATATCGACGAATTTAATATCCAATTGGCCCAGTTTGTAGAATTAAGAAAAACAGAGCTAGAAATGTTAGTCGGCATGCTCCTATTAAGATTAAAAGGCCAGGCCCTAACCTTCCTAAAGCAAATTGAACATACTATAGGTGATGAGCTTGCCAATAAATACGGTGGACAAATTGTTAACGGCATTTAAAGATATATTTATCGAAACCAGCTCCACAAATAAATTAAAACAAGGAATGGTATGCTTTGACCATTCACAAAACGTAAGAGAATATCTCGATAATATACGGATTTCAGTAGAAGCAAAATACGGAAAAGGTTCAGGAGAACTGTATGAAAAAGTCATACTAAATACCTTTTTGCAAGGACTACCCCCAAAACTATATAGAATGGTAATATCCAAAAATATTCAAACGTTGGACCTTGCAGTTCAGGAAGTGGGTCGAATGATCGAAGTCGATACGATGGTGGCAAATCACAGTAAAACAAAAGTAAATAGTCTAGGCGAAACAAACGCAAACCTGACCTTCAAGGGCGATCAGGCGTCTCCCAATTTCTTTTTAAGGGATAACTCCCCAGTGCCACAAAGAAATAAAACGCAAGAACCCGCTAGGCAGAAAACAGTACGTTTTCAACCCATCAAACAATTTAGTTATGAAAATAACCCTACAATAATAAGATGCTATATTTGTAATCGACCTGGGCACATCGCGAGAGTGTCGTTATGTCCCCAATCGCACACCAAGAATTGCTGTCGGTAGTACGCAAAATTATGGCAACCATTTGTTCGGAAGAACAAATTTTAGCGCCAGTGGTGCACTAGGCTATAGCCAGGGAAGATTGCGGCAATCAGTACCTTACAACGCGTACCAACCAAATTTGTACAATCCTCCCCCCAATAAACAAATTAATTACCGATTTGAAAACCCAAATACTCGCCAAAGCCAATATAATGCGAGAATGGTATATAGAAATCCCGAAAATTTGCCGACGGGAAATGAAAATTTTTCAAGCCAACGGCATTTGCAGTCAGCGCCAGCGACGGCACTGACCCAAGAAATCAAAACTACCGTAATAATACATGGCGAAGGCAGACAAATATAAATCAAGTAGATATGCCTACGGAATCTCACATGTCTGAATCTCTATTGCAGACACCGACGTATGAAATAAATCCACGGGGAAACGTGTCAGGCCCCTCAGAAGAATAAATTGGACCCAGAGGGCGCCTAGAATGTTTTATAGGTCCAAACCAATAGTAGTACCGTCTTGTAGTGATAGTAATAATAAGTTACCTTTATCTAATGATTTTTGTGTGGCAAATATTTACTTTAAGGCTTTAATTGAATCTGGTGCTACCGCGAACATCATAAACTAATGCGTATTTAATATGTTGCCTCCGCATATTAGGCAACAAAGAAATTTTAATAATCCCAATTTAACTAGCGTGACAGGGCATAAATTGGATGCAAGAGGTTCAATTTGCCTAGACGTAAAAAGGGATAATAGAATTTTTCCGACCAATTTTATAATATGCGATAACTTTCCGTTTGAAGCCATTATCGGCGCAAATTTTTTAAGGTCTAATAGGGTACTATTAGACGTAGCAAACGAAAGGCTTGTCTACCCGGCTAAGGTAGGAGAAGGAAGTTATACCTTAAGAAATTGTAACAGAGGTTATGAAGACAACGCAACAGTAAATAAAATTTCTGGCGGTATAATGTTGCAATCTTTTGAACCTCATGTCTCGCAAGGAGGACATCGCATAATCAGAAATTTGTTCAATTATTCTGAGAGACACTGCAGAGATGAAGTAAATTTAAATAACAAGTGTATTGAATCTGCAAAAATAAAAATAAGAGATATGCGACAGTACAGGTCAAACGAAATCAAGAAAATAGCGGAATTATGGAAAAACATAGTAAAACCGAATGTGACGCCGCAAGATGCCTCAATGACGCAGCATAGCGCCAGTATGAATCTAATAGACAATAACAGTGAAGAGAAATTGTACGGGTTCGCGATACGGAAAACAAAGATCCCTCCCAAAACGATGCAAAGAATTCAAATATCACAGATGATTGAACCAGTAGATAGCAAATCTGAAATATGGTTTGCGATTCCGTCAAATGAAATTCCTGAAAATCTGTTATGCGAGGAACATATTATATCCTACGACAAAGGAGAAAGTTTTATTTGGGTTTACTAATAACCACGAAAATAATACAATTACAATAAAAAAGGGGACGTGTTTAGTTCAAATCCAAGTTATCTCGGAAAGTGATTTAGATAGATGGGAAAATTCCAAAAGAAACCTAGTAAATTGCATTAAAACCTCAATTAACAAATACCCTCTAACTAAATCGCAATTCTTAAACAAATTTAATAGTGGATCATATTACGGACTTAGAACTTAAGAAAAAATTATGCGAATTATTATGGAATTTTAAAGATGTATTTTCCGCATCTGAAGATGACATCGGACTGATACCATTTTATGAACATTCAATTTTAATGACTGGTAATCCTTTAGCAAAACAGCCATATCGTGTGCCGTATAAGCACAAAGAATGGTTAAAAAATAAAATTCATGAATTAGAAAAAAAATGAAAGTATACCCCCAAGTATAAGTCCGTATTCTGCACCAGTGGTCTAAAAAAGAATGGTACCAAAAAAGAATGGTGATCTTAGACTTGTTGTAGATTATAGAGCCCTTAACAAACAAGTAGTTACCGATAAATTTCCTTTACCAAGAATAGATGAAATCCTTGACTCTATCTCGAGCAAAAACAAAATTTTTACTTCTTTGGACCTCACCCAAGGCTACCACCAAGTGAAAATGGTAACGATTGATACCATTTAATCGTATGATAACGATTTTACTTTTAAAATGGTGAACCCCGATAGTGGAAGAACTTACAAGGCACATGTTAGCCGAATATAAAGAGCAATTTCCAGAAGGATGGGTATCGCGTCCCTCGTCTACTGATTCTTCAGACGCAGAAAATGAGCCCCCTAAATCAACATTGGCAGAACTAAAACCCTTCAATTTCAAGCAAGACTATTCCGAGAATGAGAGTGATGAGCAAAACTTCGAAGAAGTCTTAGCTATGAAAAATCTAGTTATTCCTAAGGGAAAATCCCTAATACCAGAGAGAATAAAAACGCCAAAAGAACCAAAAAGTTCATCATCAGAGAGCGCAGGAGAATTAGATTATACGATATCTCCAAAAACCCAATTTTTCCCTGATAGAATTTCAACCCCTTGTCCCCCAAAAAGATTTCCAGACGACATGGTTTCCCCTGCAACACCAATAGAGAGGCCCCTGTCATTACAGGGGGAATTGAACAGAGCTTTAGAAACTCCGGGTATTGCGGTAAAGAAAACTCCTCCCAAAGATTCAATTAAAACAAATCTGCGAGAAGCTATGGATTTAATAAATTTCCCAATAAAAAGGAGTCAAAGTACATTGCCTAGGAATCAAACTCCCAAGGATGACCAGCAAGGACAATATCATGATATAACCGTGTCCAAGGTCAAGCCTAAACAGTGGACTTCATGGAGGGAAACACTAGTGCAAAGAATGCCCCATCCCCCTGAAGACATGGCATTTAAACAGTGGAGGAACCCCGCAAAAACTTTTGACTCCTCTCAAAGCTCTCAAGAATCCTTCAAATCTCCCAATTTGAAAACTCAAAGCGACGACTTAGAGAATTAACCCTCTACTTCCAAAGGAGTAGAAATTTACGAAGGAAGGGGAGGTGATACCTCAAAAATGCGAGGTGTAACCTCTAAAGTTCTAATGCGGAATCATCGGATACCAGTTCCGAAGAGTCTGACGACGAATCAGAACATGTATTAGTTAAAAAAAATAGGGAAATCAAAACCGACTTCAGCGGCCGCGCACGCGAAAGAAACAAAATTAAAAGGACAAGAATTTTTGAAAAAACAATTCAAAAATTTGATCTCATTTCGCTAGCAAAACCTAAAAAGAAAAAACCGCAAGAAACAGAAGAAAAAGTAACAACACAGTTAGGTAGAACGCTTAAGAAACAGGACAGATTAAAATACCCTTAAAAATAAAAAAATATATATTTTTATGGATAGGCATCACAAAGGAATAATAATTTAAAAACTTTTAGCTCACAAGTGAAAATCATACAATTATAAAAATACTGTAGAAAAATTTTGTTCAACATATACCATGGCTTCGCATGAATCAAAACCGTCTGATACCGTCTGTTCAACATATATCAGTTCCCGAAAACAAATTCTAATTAAGAAGTCACATTGCATATAATTAATTCGAATAATTTCCTTTAATATAAAAAGTCTACCCGTACCATTCCAGTATGATGTATCCAGTCCAACTGAAAGAAGCCATGATAGGAAGTACTAAACGAGGTATATTCATACACCTTAGAAATGATCTTTGGTTATTTTCTGTTCCAAGAGAAACTGTTGGAACTTTGTCTTGTTATAATAATACAGAAAGAATAATTCCAAGTTAAAGGACAGAATTACTGTTACAAGATGTGGGTACGATAATCTTAAAACAAGGATGTCGACTTGTAACTAAAGAGTCAACTGTTCGAACGCCGTTAATTACCACGAGCTCAAATATAATAAATCCTAAAATAATGAATTTTAAGGCAATTAGCCTGTCGTACACTATTCCCAATATAGAGAGTGAGGAAATGAAAACCTCGATACGGTCCAAAATAGAAAAAAACAAAGGGACATTAAGGCTTACAAAAATAAGAGAAGCATTAGACTCCCAGATCCCTCTATTTACAAATGAGGACCAGAGATTAACGTATGAAGATAATAGATACGGATTGTTCTCAACCAATTTTTGGTGGAACATACTACTGACCGTATGTTTCGTATTCGCGATTTCCCTGACCATGAGAACCTTACTGACTTTTAATTATGGAAAAATCCTGAGACTAAGAAGGCAAAACCCAAAGGAAGAACACGGGGAAACAACTGAAATGCAGAAGTTAAACCCGGATCCCCATGAGAACGCCTAAGCCAAGAAAAGGGAAGACATTAGAAAACGAGTGGGTATAGAGGTCTCCACTCGTCCTTGCTATGTCTTGTTCCCTCATTGTAAGTGTCGTTTACGTAAAACCGTGTGGCTATGACGCTGCAACATGCGTTTCTTAAACAGCACGGACGTGCGTGAAAAATGAAGGCATGAAACATGTTGTAAACTGAGACCTCAAATTTAACAATGTAGAGTAACTTATGTTTAAAGGATTGTTTTGAATCTAAGGGATAAGTGTTGAAGAATTAAATAAGCCTTGTATTGTTGTTTCCTTTCTTAAAACAAATTTGAAGACATCTCTGTTTTAGATTTCCCAATGGGAATTATATGTATCTGAAACCAACATGATAAGAATGTCGTTTTATTAAAACCAATGTTTATGTAGTAATATTAGTGTATCTTTTTATATTGTCTTGTAGGGTAATCTTCACCCTAAAATGCACCTAATCGTATTGTTTGTTAGGTATTAAGACTACTTGATTTTAAAGAACGTGTGATTCTGCCTCGTTATTTTTATTACAGGGAGTAGATTGACATATTGGAAATCGATCATTACAATGCGTTGTCCAGTGCATATACAACCTAGTAGCATCTGTTTTCATCATACCTCAACCAACGAAGAGTACTCACCATAGACTCCCGGCAATTTTCATCCCAGCTTCGTTTACGAAAATTATAGTTACCTTTGATCGTTGTTTCGTCGACCACAAACCATATTACGTATCAGGTAACACTATATTTGAACCTCAGTATCCAGTGCATTATCGAGCTATATAATCACATAAACCCTGAGAACCCCATCGACCAGTACAAGATATAAGTACATAAATATCACCCTTGATAATCCTTATGGACCCCTGTACCATATGACTGTATAGTTATGATATTTGATGAACCCAAAGATTATTTATGTGTCGCAGATTCACGCGTCGAATCCCTTTCGACCATTTCTCGGAGTCCATTCTATCACCTCTATCAAATGCGAAAAGTTCCTATCTCTGTTATCCCATAAATGTTACGAGATAATTTCTGAAAAATGGACCTGGAAACCAACCATTGAATTACAGAAACCAAAATTAACCCCAGTCACTAACCCCTCAGTGACAATATAGCCCTCCCACAAGTTAAAGACAATATGTTGAAGGAGTCACTAAAGTTTGATGTCGACCCATTCCAAATCCAAACACCAATTCCCCCATGATTAACCAAGGAATCACCACAAAAGTTAATAGACGCAAGCCAGGCACGAACAATTTTATAAGAGAATTGTGATCTGTTATTGAGAATGGTATGCATGTTTGAACTTTACTTTCTAAAAAGACAAAGATTATTCAGGAGAGACTTTCAGAGAATGTTGAGGGGAGTGTTGAACTAAATCAAAACACATTATGTGTATACAGGTTGTCACAAGGGTGCAACACAGGAATAGCTGAGTATATTAATTTGGAAAATTCAGGAAACAATAAGGGAGATGATCAAAAAGGCAATATTTGCAAGCTACCAATACTACTACGACTACCACAACTACTACTACCACACTACTCCATTTTCAGTATTAAGGGGAAATATGAACTAAATTAAAAGACCCTATGTGCATGCACATTGTCAAAATAGCATATCTCAAGAATTGATTAGGGTATTAAGTTGGAACTTTCAGAGAATACTTAAAGGGGAAGATCATCTCATCAAAAGACAATATGTGCACACTAATGCTAATACTACTTCTACTGTTACATTTACTACTACTACTACTACTACTTCTATTGCAACTACTTTAGGGCTAAGAGAATTGAGATGAAAAGTTCAAGAAGTATATGAACTTACAGGTTATTAAAAGGACATATCAGCAATGGCGAATTGTATTAAGTTGAAATTTCCAGGATTTGATGAGAGGGATGTTCAACTGACCAAAAGGCAATAGGTTAAGTAATATTACTGCTGCTAGTAGTGCTACTGCTATTCAATACTATTGCCAATAATAGCAATGCTACTACTATAACTGCTATTACAACTATGCCTAAGGGTATGAAGGTGAAATTGTCAAGAAATTTTGAGGGAGGAAGATAAACTGAATCAGAACATGTCCTCTGTATGCAGGTTGTCAAAAGGGTGCAACAACATTATCTTAGGAACTGTTTGGGGTGTGAAGTTGTAACTAACAGGGCTTGATGTGAGGGATGTTGAACTAACCAAAAGAAAATATTTGCATTCTAATGCTACTGCTTCTACTCATACTGCTGCTACTTTTACTATTATTACTACTACTGCCACTGAAGCTTACACTACTACAATTAATTTTACTACTACTACCACAACCACTGCTATTAAAACTAAGGATATTAAGGTGAAAAATTTGGGATACATAGAAACTGATGGAACTAATTCAAAACACACTATGCCCATACAGGTTGTCAAGCAGATGCATCAGAAATGCTTCAGGAATGGTTGATGGTATGTATTAAGCTGAAACTATCAGAGTGTGTTGAAGAAACCAAAGGTGCTATGTACATACTGCTACTAATGCTGCTACTGCACAAGCTAAGGGAATTAAGGTGAAGCTTTTAAGAAATATTTTGGTGGATGTTGAACTAAATCAAAACAAACTATGAGCATGTGGACTTTCAAAAAGGTAGCAAAGCAATACCTGGAGAGCAACTTATAGCATTAATATAGACCTTTAAGAGTAAGTTGTGGGGGACTTTGAACTTGCCAGAAGGCACTATATGTATACTTTTAATACTACCTCTACAGTTACTGTAACTAATGATGCTAAGGGTATTAAGATGAAACTTGTAGGGAATGTTTAGGAATTTTAATTAAACAAAAACTGCCTGCAAGCAGGTTTTCAAAGGAGCATATAAACAGTATCATAGGCAGCATCACTCTATAATAGTTAGAAATATCATTGAAACTTTTAAAGGAGCTAATTCAATTCAAAATGAAAGGTTCTGGTGCCTTTTTTAAGAGTAAGAAGAAACTGGAGGGCAAGCAGCCCTTCTGTCAACCCCATTCATTTTCCAAACACATCCAGTCAAAATTTTGAGACAGCTTTTTAGCTCAGCATAGCAGAATACTTCAGCAACTATGTCTTTAGAGATATTTGGCATGTCAACCACCCACAAATATGCAATTGGCACATAATTCCTAAAAACTAAATGTTGCTTTAAAATAAATCAAAAGTCATTGTGTTTATGGTTGCCAATAAGACACCTCAGCAATATATTGAGAACAACTGGGGATATTAAGTTGAAACCTTTGGGGATACTACTTTTACTACTTCTACTCTTACAATTTTAATAAATGAAAAGAGTGTAAGTGGATCCAGGTGTAGGATCCACCAACGTGAGTAGGGCTGATAACCCCCAATGCGTTCTCAAGATCAGAACATAATTTGCACTTTACTGAAAACAAAATATGTTTGAAATATTTTCACTTCTCTTACTTTCATAAATAAAAAATTATCAAAACTTTAAGGAATAAATATCAGTATAGGTCAAGTAAACTGACAATCCATGGTCATTTGTTTTTTGTTGTTTTTTTTTCAGTAAAGTGCAAATTATGTTCTGGTCTTGAGAAGGCATGGGGGTTTTCAGCCCTGCTCATGTTAATTTTTGCTTGTTTTGAATTTGACTGAGCTATTTATAGTAACTTCTGTTTGTTTTGAGTTTCATTTTGGAAAAAAAGTTTTTTTAATTAATCCAGTCAAAGCCCTTGTCTGTCATTCCCAACAATATCACCATGTCTGGAAAATTTTCACAAATATGGAAACAGGGCTTCATAAACTTCTCAGAAAGGAAACAAGAAGGGCCAGTTTTGAAGGTGTTTGCCACAAATTTCTCAGCCCTATATTTTTGAAATTACATAAGGGATTCTTTGCAGATTGGCAAAGGTAAAAGAAATTCTCCCTCTTGCCTTAGGAAATCAGGAGCCTCAAATGCACTTTGGCTTCACATTACCTTTTGTATCTTATTGACTCTACTCCCAGAAAAGCCCGGTTTCAAAGGTATTCCCTCTATACATAAAAATCCTGCCTCTTGCTGACTTTAGGAAATTTGGGAACCTCAAAGACCCTTCAACTTCCCATTACCTTATTTATCTTATAGACACCATTGGGATATTTCTTGAAAAGCCTACTCACCAGCTAAATTTAACTTCCATTCATCTTCATAAAGCATTTGACCTTGCTAATCATGATATATTAGTTGAGAAACTTGCCACTTAATTCAATATTGACTTTTTTCAGATGAAATTGGGTGGCTCCATCTTATCAAATAGACCTCAAGTATTCAAATATCTGAATCACAATTCTTATCCTCACCCTGTCCAGAATAGAGCATCCCAAGGTATTTTCCTTGGTTCTCTTCTTTTTCAGTTGATGAAAACCCTTGCTAAGGAACTTCTGGTCAGAGTAGTAATTTGCTGATTATCTAATGGTCATTGAAACCAACTAGCCTATAGAAATTTTATGAACATCCTCAATGATACTGTGCATGATGCCACTGACTATGAAAGTAAGCTCTTTTATATCCAAGATAATGCCAATAATTACCATAAATCTATATACCTGTTTCTTAATCCTATCCCTTCACAGCTTCTGTTTCTTCCTTCAAATTACTTGGTATCACAAAATCTTCAAAATTAAGGGGATCTGATATCTTAGAAGTCATTTTGTGAGTCTCAATTTTGGTTAAATGTCTCCAAGATAAATTAGCTAGACAAGTTGACTAAACATCTTAAAGATAACAGCCCCAAAAGCAGTTTTATTAAAAAATTAAAAGGGAATCATAAATGTGTCAACAGTTCAAAAATCTAACAAGAGGCTAGTTTTAAATAAAGAAAACATATAATCTCTAGCACTGTCCATTCAATGTAACTAAAGCATAAAGCAGTTGTCAAAAGAGGGAACTCTCAAAGCTGTCAAATTATTCAAATAATACTTTTTTTAAGCTGATTTTTAATATTTTCAAAGCAGGTATGCAAGAATATTTTTAGGGCCTGCCCTTTCCTGAACTAAAAAAATAAAATAAAATATGCTGTGTTCAAAAAAAAAAACTTATACTTTCTAATGATATAAGTTTTCTCAAATCTGAATATCTGTATCTCTGGCACAAAATAGGAGAATTTAAATGGTTTTTTCTAATATTCCTGGAAAGTTGGTGCCAGCTTTTAGTTTTCTGTCATTTTTTTTTCAGATCTCTTATCAAACCTCTAAAAGTTATGGTAAGGGCACCCTATAAATTATATATAGTTTTTCTACACAAACTAAAAAGGATTATAATGTACAAGATAGTATAATCCTTTAAGCATTTTAAGGTATTGAATCCTCTTAAACAGGGATATCCATGTTAAAAATATCATCAATAAAGCTGATGTGTTCATCTTTCTACTTAAACTCCTAAATGAATTGTGCTATTATGTTTGGCTTTGGACAATTTATTAACTTTGTTTACTGTCACCTTGAATATGCTTGTCCACTTTGGCATCCTGGCATCTCCCAGGAAGAGTCAGATAAGATTGAGACCATCCTAAAAAGAGCCCTGTGAATAATTTTTAAAAAAAAGTCAAGTTTCATATTCTTGTCTTCTAAAAAAGCTAGGTTAGAAGGATGGAGTGCAGGAGAGTTATGTTATGCCTTTGTTTTTC
Source organism: Artemia sinica (assembly GCA_027921565.1). Classification (NCBI taxonomy): domain Eukaryota; kingdom Metazoa; phylum Arthropoda; class Branchiopoda; order Anostraca; family Artemiidae; genus Artemia; species Artemia sinica. Next base: position 19,649,937 of record CM051259.1, read on the forward strand.
AAATAATGCAATAGCAAATGGAAAAAATTCTCCCAAAAAGAAACTCCCTACCCTGATTCTGTCTACCTCAGGCTGTTTCTCAGCTCCTTTCTGTCTTGTCCCCTATTTGCCAATATACCTCCAGATATGAAAAAACTTTTATCCACCACATTGTCAAAAAAAAAAAATCTCAGTAGCTTGTCTCATTCTATTACTTGTATATGCATTGGCTGTTTTTTGCCTATCTTTCTCATTTTCCTTCCTTTCTATGTTTTTGAGACATTTTTAAGTGTTTTTTTTTGTATTTTGACTTGTTTTACATATTTTTGTTTTGTCCTTTTTTTAATTTTTATTTTACTTTGAAATACAAATTTGGTTGTTTAGGGGTTGTGATAGTGAGTTTTTGAAATAAGTAATTTTAACCCTTTTCTGATTTCTTAGTCTTTGAAATTTGTCTACTTAACAGGTCTATAACTATTGGAATTTTGAAAAGACAACATTATACTTTATTTTCAGTTTCTTTTTTCTGTTTTATTTCTGAAAACATAGCCTACTTCCTGTTATTTGAGTAAAATTATTAGCCAATTCAATGTTGTTTTTTTTTTCTAAATTTAGGAAATGAATTTGCAGATGTTTTGAAACCTCATAAATTGGGATTGAGCAAAGTTGTTAAGCTGAAAATACTGTTTTTGTACTTTATTTAAGCAGAAGATCAATTTTGAAAGGTCTCACTTTTATAACACAGACTTTTTAGGTCATCAAAGGTCAGTGAGTGATTAGGCTATTATATTTGTAAAAAGCATAAAAAGGCATTGAGTGGTATATTCACTTTATTTGTAAGTCAATAATATGATTTGGTAAATATTTACCATTGGAGGTAGCCTAGGTACTTTGAAACACCTTCCCAGGACATGCTAGCCACTTTTTTCCTAATCTAATTAGCCTACTTTTCAAAGATAGCAAAAAGTAGCTTATCTAAAGTTTAACCAAGTCCCATGAGCTAGAAATTCTAATTCATAGGGAGCCCTAGTAACATAAAGGTCGGAAACCTGTGCCTTTGCCCATCAATTATCTAGGCTACCCATGGCTAGACAGCCTAACCTAAACTTACAACTTTTCTCTCCAAGAAACGACTTTATTTCTGTAACAAGCTATTTCAAAACGTTTTCCAGCCTTTTTCATCCTTACAACGGCTACATTTGTCAATCTAATTTGGTTTGTAGGTGTAAATATTTTTGAAGACATTTTGTGATATACCGTGCTCAAAATTTAAATTTTTCTGTAGAATGTGCCATGTATTCAATGCTTGCATTCTGCTCAGGGTTGCCACCCTGACCTGGAAGAATTTACTAAATTGGAGAGGAAAAATTTACTAGATTGCATCTGTTTTTACTAAATGCTTAAAAAAAATTTTTGCACCATCAAGCATCAATTTTTACTATAGGAGGATAATCAATACGATTTTCACAATCTTTTTTCCTTTTTTCTTCTTTTTTTTCACTTTTCCTCTTTTCTTTTGTTTTCATTTTATGATTGAAAAATTCCGGAAACCTACAAGTTAAAAAAATCCTTTTTTTTACATTTGTACTTACTTTTAATTTCTCTCAGCAGGCTCCTTTCTCCTCAATAAAGGTTTTCAAACTGAGGAGATTCACCTAATCACCTTGGGTGGTTGGCTTTTGTTTTGTTTACAATAGATTCCCAATCATCACAAATCCAAGTGTCATTATAGCTTCATTTTTAGTTGGTAAGATTTGACACACAGAAAGCTGATTTTGTCAACCTTTAGACGCCGGAAGTGAACTGTCTGTTTATGAAAATAGGTGACTGCTTGTCTGTCTCTGAGACAGACAAGTAAAAATTGTAAATTGTCATATGTTTACGATAATTTTGTTCCCTGAATTCATGGAAAATAAAAAAAAAGTTTTGTTTACTATAAATCATGACTTTTTAAAAGTTTTTACTAGATTTCGGGAAATTTACTAGATCCTCTAAATTTACTAGATTTTTTTTTTTTACTAGATCTAGTAAAATCCTACTGACGGTGGCAACCCTAATTCTGCTCCTACTCGACGCTTTTCCTGGTAAACCAAATTTCTTGTTAACTATGTTGACCAACAATATTGTAAGAATAATTTTTTTTTGTGAACAATTGCGGAACAACAATAGCTTTTGTGAGAACACAATTTTTTTATTTTCGATGGAAATAAACGTTAATATTTTTGGTAAAATTAGCGCAGTTTATGCTACTGACCTATACGATCAGTGTTACCAACACCTCAAAGCAAAATGTACCACAAATTGCATGAAAAATGTACCAAAGACAAAAAAATATACCATATCCCAAATTTTTTTTTCCGCGTGTAACGCGGTTGAAGAAATTATTCGGAATAACATATAAATGTTATTTCAAGATATTTTTCGGCAATTTACGACCATCTATAAAGTTGGCAAACTTTAGCAAACTTTTTCAAACTCAAAACGAGCAGAAATTAACATGAGTTGGGCTCAAAACCCCTATGCCTTCCCAAGGCCAGAACATAAACTGCACTTTACTGAAAAAATATAAACGCTTAATTTAATAAATCAAATAATATTAACATTTTGATTACTAAATATCAGTTTAAGTATATTAAACTGACAATGCACATTCATTTGTATTTTTTTTAGTAAAGTGTAAATTATGTTTTGGCCTTGGGAAGGCATAAGGGTTTTGAGCCCTAATCATGTTAATTTCTGCTCGTTTTAAGCTTGACTCGGTTATTTATTGTAATTTCTGTTCGTTTCGGGTTTCATTTATTTATCGGGGCTGATTTGCGGTAGTTTCACGCTTAGTAGATTATTTGATTATATTTTTGCTCATTTTTGGTTTAATGGAGTTCTTTGCTTTTCTTTGAAAAACTTATTTTGTTGAAAAAGTTTTTAAAATTAATTTCTCTTCGTTTTGTATTGACACAGTCTTTTCAGAGAAAAAGAAAAATACCGCTGACATGCCTTATTGGGAATTAGCATTAACACAGTTCATTTTGATTTAATCTTAAGGCAAAATTTAGTTTTTGAACATAATGGGCAAATGCGAAGGTGGGCGTGGGAGGGGGATGGGTTGCCCTCCAATCACTTTCCACTATTAAAAGAGTATTAGCCATTGCAATTTCCAATCGAATGATCCCTTTTCCAAGTTTCTACGACAACTCCATCGATACGAAGTGCCCTGGTCTAAAGGAAAAAAAAAAAATAATACATTGTGCCAACATCGTTCTGATTTAATCTTAAGAAAAAATTTAGTTTTTAAACATAATTGGCAAATGGGAGTGTGGGCGCGGGAGGGGGATTGGTTGCCCTCCAATCACTTTCCACTATTAAAAAGAGTATTAGCCATTGCAATTTCCAATCGAATGATCCCTTTTCCAAGTTTCTACGACAACTCCATCGATACGAAGTGCCCTGGTCTAAAGGAAAAAAAAAAATAATACATTGTGCCAACATCGATCTTTACTTAGGCAGCGCGATTGCACTGTCCGTGATAATTTCCGTTCGTTTTAAGTTTTAATGTTGCTCCTTACTTTCAATTGAAAAAAACTTGTTTTTTTTATTTAATCACTGATACAGGTACAGCCAAATATTTACATGAGTCTGCAATTTGCCTGAAATAGGACACCTTTCCTGTTGCAGAATCTGAATAATAAAATGCAAACTGAAACCATATGTCACCTCATTCAGAAGAGAAGAGGCACTCAAGTTCACAGCATTCACCTAACACAGTGGTCAGCAGCCATTTTAGTTAAGAGACTCAAATATCAACAATGGGACGATAATTTTATATCTGACAACAATATATGTTTGTTAATGTTTTAAATCTATACCCTAGCTTTAGACCTTGACTCAATTGCGAGTGCCCCACCCATTATTGCCCCCACCCACAAATATTACTATTTACGTTAGTTCTACCCTAAGATGAAAGGATGATAAACTTTCTATCTACAAGTAAAATGAATCATTTTATGTAATTCTGAAAAACAAAAACTTTCACTGCTTTCAAAGTTTGGTAACTACATTTACCGTTTGGTATATATATATATATATATATATATATATATATATATATATATATATATATATATATATATATATATATATATATATATATATATATATATATATATATATATATATATATATATATATATATATGTAGTTGAGCTAGATCGCCTTATTTTTAATTTCTACTTACTTGTAAGACTTGTTACACAGAAAAGTGTTTTTGTCGACCTTTGGACGCTGGAAGTGAAGTGTGTTTACGAAAAAAGGAAAATAGGCGACTGCTTGTCTGTCTCTTATCTTGACTATGCTGAACAGATCTGGGTGAAATAAAACACTTGTAGATGAAAGAATACAAACATACTGAATTGTACCACATTGTACCATAATTTTGTAAAACGTACCATATTTTGTGGGATTGTACTAAATTGTACCAGTAGAGGTGAAATGTACCAAAATGGTACAATTGTGCTACGTTTGGCATCACTGCATACGACTCAATGCCTTTTTCCTTGCTTTTTCCGAATATAATATTCGCTTTACTCGGAATTTCAATTTTAAGCCCATTACATGACTTCAAAGATGATACCCCATTTCTGTTATTTTTGGCTATATCTCTTGACTTCTTGGCTTCATCGCACTCGATTCAATTTACGAATGAACCGGTTTAAACAAAAGTGAGGATAACAGCGGTAAATAAAAGGTATATAAAATAACAGAGAAAACTGTAATAGTAAATCAATTTCTCAAAGTTCCATCAATTGTTTTATCAATAATCAGATAAAAAGATGTCAATCTCCACTTATCGCGTTAAATTTGATCGTAGTTTGATCCTTAGACCTGACTATTTATATTTCTCAAATTTTGCTTGCCGAGCCTGATTTTTTTGACATCAGACTTGCGTGTCAAAAAAGCCAAAGGATTTTTCTACAAATTGCAAAAGAAGGATATTTTTGACATTAAAAGCAACAAACTTTGCTTTTAGAGTTGTCTTTTTGGTTTCTGTCTTTGTGATACGGGCATGATCCATATTTCTGCGGAGCTTACCCAAAGTTTTAATTTCCTTTCACTTTGTTTTACACTTTGCACGTATTCGAAATTTGGATTTATCCCAGCAGAAGGACTGGCTGCATCAGAAACAGAAAGCCACTTAATTAGAAGATTTGTTTTCAAATATATCTTTTAAAAGGAGATTTGTGCAGCCAGGAGTACCTGAACTTGACATTTTCCCTCTGTACCCTCTTTCTTGGGAAGGGTCTTTTTTCTTGTCCCCTAATTTTTGTCTTTCTTCGCCACTAAAATTTCCAATGATAGTTTTTTGAAAATGACAAGCTTTTCGGCACGACATAATTTTCCGTATTCAGACCTAATAAGTAAATCACACTAAATATTTTTGAGCAAGCTATTTTCATGCGATTTACTTTATTCAAAAAGATAAATATTCAGTGTCTGTTCACTGGTCTTTACAAATATGTGCAAATATTATGATGCTATGATGGTTCAATGCTTCACAGGTTCAAAATGCTAGAAAATCTAAAAAAATACTAAATGCAAGTATATCTAGCATTAAAAGAATAATACACATGGTTGACACCTTAATAAGTTGCCACAATAGAACATAGATACCCTATACTTAGCTGACCATGACAAGCCAATTTGTTCAAACTTTTATCTGGTCCTATACTGCCTTAAGTTGGACCTTGATTTTTTTTACATTTTGAACTGGCCGAACCTTTGGAAACTCGTGGCAAGTATTTTTTTTTCCGAAGAGAACAGCCTTTTGATTTTGCTAGCTCTAAAATTCTTCTTCAGTACAAAAATAGGTCTAGAAAAATAAAAAATTGGTCAATATTTTTTTTACTGAAAATTTCGAAGTCCGAAGCGATTTTGTTTTTAGCAAGAGGACGGGAAATTCAAAGACCGTCCACAGACTAAAACATGCGAAAGTGCATGCTTAAAACATACAGTGAGTTTTTTTTATCACTTAGCACTATAGCACGATCAGGGTAAAAGTCGAATTCTTTGGGAAAATCTGTAAAAATGCACTTTAGTTTTACTATAATTTTCTGGACACAAATATAGGACCAAAGAAGCAAGTGAGGGAATTTAAAATCAAAGAGGAAGGATCTTCTGCAAAGCTTTTTGACGAGTTTTTTTTATAAGGGAATTTTAGTTCCAATTGGAGCAGCTGTGCTCATTTTGAATTCTGATCGGAGCATGGAATTTTGAAGAAAAATTTCAGTTTCAGCTCAGTTTTTTAAATTGTGGAGGAAAACTGGTGAAATTACTTTCAGTTTTTGGAAAATCTATAGGTTAGTTACCCTTGCACTCTGCAGTGTAGAATGCAGAGATACTGTCAATTAAACCGTGGCATTATGAGTTGTTCCTATCTCTCATCTACTGAGTAGCCTGGTGCCTGGACTACCTTACAGCTTCCTTGACTGAACAGTAGGAAACCCAAACAATAGGCAATGCTATTGCATTGCCTACAGTAAAAGGGCTAAAGCAGAGTAAATGTACTATTGTTGGCAAATTTCTATTTGACACTATAATTTAGCTAGGATGAAAGTGAAAAATCATTTGATAGCCTACCTTTTTTTTATGTTCTTTCATTCTTTAACAATCAATTTTGTTGCAAATTGCATCTTGAGCCCTTAAAGGGGCACCGAATGTAGGCTATTCCATATGAATTAGGCTATATAAGAGCATAGGCCTAAACAAAAACCATCAAATAATGTTTCCACTTTCATCCTAGCTAAATTATATGGCCCACTGCAAATTTCACATTAACTTTACCCCCCCCCCCCCAGGGGCAGATCCAGGATTTTTTTTAGGGGGGTTCAAATTAGGTTGATCCAAAAAAAAAATAGGGGGGGACACAAAATAGATTGATCCAATAAAATTGCATTAGGAGCAAGTTTAGTTAATGCAAACTTGAGTTAATCAAGTAATTATACTACTTTAGACTATGCTAGGGGATGTGTATGCCCCCTGCACCCCCTGGATCTGCCACTGCCCCCCCCCCTAATGTGGAAGCATATATCTTAAATTAGAATCTACCCTGAATTGTTGACAGCAATGTTCTGAATCATAAAATTCAGTGCTATTTGTGTCAACAGCATTTGAAAAATTTGAAATGGGAGGAAAACAATTTAGGCCTATATTTGAGTTGCCTAATAAATAAATTAAAATTGTTTTAAATAAGTATTACTTGGATATATTACCCTTGAACAACTTATTTGTAAACTAGTGATATGTTTTTACCACTTTTCAATAATTTAACTAGTGTTAATAACTTCTTTATGTGGCTACAAAAATGAAATACCTTTGGGGCCCCTTTAAGGGCTCAATATGCAATTTGCAAGAGAAGCAATTATTGGCCACCTAGAAATTTACTCTATAGTTGTTGTTTTTTCCCCTGAGGTACTCTGTATAGAAGGTGTGATAATATAAGAATAGGAGAGAAATTGAAATTTGATCAGAAATTGGAAGTTCTAGTGGCCTCTTTAAGAGTCAAAAGTGATAGGAGGGCAACCAGCCCCCCCATGCTTTCTCCCCAAATACATCTGATCAAAATTTTTGTAAAATTCTCAACAAGCTACTTTTTGCTATCTTGAAATGTAGTTAGCTAGTTTAGGAAAATTGAACTTGGTAAAATTCTAGTTTAGCTACTTTTTGCTATCTTGGAAAGGGGCTAGGTTAGGAAAATGAACTTTCAATAATGAATCCAGGGCCAAAAATATACTCTGGGAAGATATTGCCAAGCTTCTCTATTAACCCTCTTCTGATTTCTAAGTCTTAAAAATTTGCCTACTTGACAGGTATGTATTTATTTATTTTATTCAGCACAGGAGAAAGCCATAGGCTTGTTATAGTACAAAAACAAGAGATAACAACTCAACAGCAAGACTGCAAAACAAAACAAAAAATATTCTTAAGTGAAACAAGTATGCAACTAACTATATCACAGAAACTGTTTTTTGTAGAACTCAGTTTCAACAAGAGCACTCTTAAATGTTTGCATCATTTCCACAGAAACTATGGTATCAGGTAAACTATTCTGAAGTTTTGTTACTTGGCTAATAAAGCTACATTGACCCATTTTCTTGTCAACTTGCAGCTGATACAGTTTATGCAAGTTTTGTCAAGTGGCTAAATAATGACTGAGCTTGAAGAAATCTGCACCATTCATAATATGGAATGTATTGATCAGGTCAATCATGTCCTGTTGAAACTACTGGGAAGGAAGTCCCAAACATTGCAGTTGGTGCTGATACTGGAAATTACTCAAATATGACACAAACTTTGATGCCCAATGTTGCACCTTTTCAATTTGCTTTTCAATGTTGGATACCACACAGAGGAACAATATTTTACCACTGGGCATACTATTTTCTTGTATAGGGTCATAAAAGTTTGAAGGTTAAATTTCCTGATACTTCTCTTAATTCAAAGCAGAGTAAAATTAGCATTTTCCAAAATTATTGACACATGCTTGTGAAACTTCAACTAGTTATCAAAGTGAATATCTAAATCTCTTATTGAATCTGCAGATGAAACAGGTATATTGCCAAGAAAATAACAATAAGTCAAGCTTTTCAAAAAGTAATGAAGTACAAAACATTTTGATGGTTTATGAACATGGAGTTCAATTTACACCAATCATTTAGGGCATTCAGATCCTCTTGAATAAGGGCAACATCTACTGGGGAGGTGACACTTTTATACAGTTTTACATAATCCACAAACAGTTTGACAGTAGAGTGACAAATTACTTCAGGCAAATCATTGACAAACAAACAAGATAACATTGGGCCCAAAAAAACTGCCTTGTGGCACACCACTCAAAATTGGGCTCTCACTTGAAAGTGCACCACCAACTATATCTTGCTGGGAATGGCCTGATAAGTAATCTTTAATCCACATTAAAATTCTACTGCCAAGCTCATACTTTCCACATTTTTCAAGCAACAAACTAATTGAAACTTTGTCAATAGCTTTACTGAAGTCAATGTACAAGCAATCAAACTTCAAAACAAGATCAGCCATGTTTTGGAAATCTTTTATAACTGCTAGCAACTGCATATTGCATGACCTGTTTTTTTTTTCTGAAACTATGTTGTGACAGATGCCATAATTTATTTTGCTCAAAGTAGTCATGTATCTGATATACAATAATCTTTTCAAGAACTTTCAAAAAAATTGAGGTGTTTGAAATTGGGCAATAATTTGCAAATTGGGACTTAGATCCCCCTTCATAGAGTGGCTTTACAACTGCTTTTTTCCATGCTAAGGGACATTTACAACTCAATACAACAGTTAAACAAAAATACAGAAGGCTCAGCAAAACACATGGCTGTCTTCTGAAGAAAATTGTGAGAAATACCATCTATATCTGGAGCTTTATTAACAGAAAGATCATGGAGAATTTTTAAAACCCACTCTAAAGAAATATCAAAGTCATCAAAAGGCACTAACTGCTGAAACAAATTTGGTAAAATGGGGTGGACAGCATGCTTGAACATCATTTGGATTTACAAAAACTGACAAAAATGCTTGATTAAACACATCAGCCTTTTTCTGATCATTGGTCATTAATCCACCAGTAGCTGGGTCATCAAAAATGCACGAATCAGTCAAGGAATCAGCCCTGTTTCTATTAACATATTTCCAAAACTTCTTTGGACATCCTCAAATGTTAGTAATGATTGACAATTTGAGTGATTCCTTATTTATGCATAGAGATCAAGTGGCACAATTCCAAGGCCTTTTATATGTGCACCACAAGTCTTTGTTTTTTTTTCCAACATATACTGTCTCCATTGTTTATTTTTATCACTAATAGCATCAAGTACAAATTTTGGCAGTCATCTTCTTTTTCTTGTACCTTCTTTTATGTAATAACATGGAATGAACCTATCACATGCTTCTTTTATAACATCTTGGATAAATTCAAAAGCAACATCCACATCTGCATTACTAGACTGAAGCTCCTCAACAATAGAAACAGAATGGATAAAGTCTTGAATTTCATTGTAACAACCCTTACTGTAATCATAATAAAATTTAGAACCAGAGTTCACTGCTGCACATGCATTCATTGATAGAGACTTAACTATATGGCCACTTTTACCTAGAAGTGGCAGCATCTTAAGGTCTACTATGTCATCTGGAGATTTCGTGATCACCAAGTCTAGTACATGGGGAGTGGAATTACTTCTGAGTCTTGTGGGATCAGCAACATGCTGGTACATAAAACTATCCTGTAAGGTTTGCACAAGTTTAAACACAAAACTCTGTTCCACCCTGATGTAGCTTGGGATGACCAGTCAATATTATGCACATTGAAGTCACCAAAAAAAAAAAAAAAAATTTGAGGGAACAGACAAAAGGTACAACATATAACTCAGCAGGTGGTTGTCATTTATCATACTACATTCATTTCTAGATGGAATTAGATGTATGCCCACAATCCTCACATTTTGGGATACCCCTGGCAACTTAACTTCTACACTCATTACTTCACTTAATTCACTAGTAAACAAAATATCACCTTCTATATATTTCAATTCTGATGATGACAAAACATAAATAGCCTACAAACTCCTCTTTTTGAATGGTTGTTGTGCACAATTTTATAACTACTCAGTTGACAGAAATGTGCTTCAGGATTGAGGCAGTACTTTGGAAGAACCTCAGTCATGATAACTATATCAGGTTTCTGTAAATTTACCAAAGAATACAGTTCATCAAGTTTGTTTGAAAGTACATTAGTATTTGTATACAGCATGGAAAGATTATTCTTCCATTTCAAGCCTGGAGGGGGCTGCTTGTCCCTGATTTCCAGGCAGGTAACAAAAAGAGTCAATGCAAACTAGCTCAGGACCAAATCTACCATGTCTGATTTTCTAGCCAACCTCTCCAGCACTAACTTTTGTACTCAGTTCTTCTTTGAGCATGTCATATTTTTTCTTTTCAGCCACCTCAATTTTTGAATGGTTGTGTACAATTCTAAGCTCAGGAAATCTTGCCTTTGTTGCAGGGAGATTCATGGCTAAAAACAGACAAGCCATGTCTCTCTCGATAGTTTTCTTAAATATGAGTTTCACAAGCCTGCATTTTCCTGCTTGACGTTTACCTAAATGGACTGTAAAACTACACTTTGACATGCAACCTTCAAGAAAATCTTCATTAATCTGCTTCAAGTCAGATTTGTTCTGCTGCTTTTTGAGTTTGGGTTCTAAAGCAAACCAAAAGCAATAAGATTTTTCTGTGTTGAGATCAGGTCTGAAAGAAATTCACCAGCAGCTCTGTCACAATTTTTTCAGAGAGCTCCTTTTCCAAGGCACCAAATTTTGTTCTAGAACAGCTGGCAGCATGCTCCCAAACCTCTGACATACAATATTTTGCTTCAAGTTCTGCTTTCATTTGCTTGACTTTTGCACATATTGGGGTAAGCAGCTCATTAAACTTCTCCTCAAGAATACTGAACAAACCCTGTATTTCAGGCTTGATTATGTTCTTCATTTCAGAAGCAGTATGCCATTGACTTTGAATACTTTTTGTTTGCACACAGGGCAGTGCCATACAGACCCAAGCTGGAAGGACATCTTTGTAAAAAGCATGTACTCTGGCTTGGTCATTTTGATGCAAGCTATTGCAAAGCCACAACTTGCATGAGTCACAAAGCAGTGTAAAACTATTTTCTTCTAAACTTTTGTTGCAACTTTTGCAAATATCAAATCCTTTTTTGAAAACTGTCTCTGATGCTTCACTGGTCCACTTTTATTCATTTTGCACAAAAACAGTTCAGGCATAGTGGCAACACTGCACACCACCAGAGTTCAAAAATTACTCCACGCATGCTTGCAGTTGGAATAGCAGTGTTCAACAGAATATATAAACGACCTTTTAACACTGTTTATCACCAAGTAACAACAAAGTCAGATGGCAAGGAGAATTTCTATATGAAGGTTGTATTGATTTTTTCACTTATGCCATAGAAAATATGATATTTTTGAGAGCTCACTGACAATGTGTTTTTCAACCTATTCAAATTTCGACAAAACATTTTACTTTAATCTTCAGTTATCAGTTTCTTTGTCTATGGTTTTAGTCCTGAAAATGCATTTTCTGTTATTTTGAGTAGAATTTTAAGCCATATCAATTGTTTTTTTTTCTAAATGTAGGAAATGTATTTGCAGAGTTTTTAAGCCTCATAAATTGGGATTGAGCATAGTTGTGTAGGTGAAATCAGTTATGTTGTACTTCATTTAAGCAGAAGATTGATTTTTCAAGGTTTCTCTTTTATTAAATATTTTTTTAAAGGTCATCAAAGGTCACTGCCCTCTAAAGGGAGAAGGAGTTGAGATAGGAGTCTTTTGTCTGGGCAAGTGCCAACTTCTTTTAAAACAGGGATAATTATGCCAGTTCCAAAGCATGGGAAAAGCAAGCATAAGACATGCGATTCTTTTTGGCCTATTACTAATGGCTCTCAATTAAGTAAGATGTTTGAACTTAGTGTTAAATCTCTTTTTGTTTTGCTTGATTTTGGTTCGAGTCAATTGGGGCTCACTATGGGTATGGGCTGTGATCATGCACATACTACCATACTACTTTTTTTCAAATTTTAAATTCTTTGTGGCTTAAAGGAGACCTGTTATATTGTTTATTAATAGATATTAAAGGAGCTTTCAATAATCTTTCCCATGCATCTGCTCTACTTAGCTTACTAAAATATGGTTTACTACATAACCTGGTTAATGTTTTTGTTTGTGGTATTTTGGACTTAAAGTTTGCATTGCCTCGGGATCTATAATTTCTGCTGATGAAGTAGTAGTTAGGAAGGGGAATATTATCATCATCTTTTTTTCAATTTGTGTCTAAAAGATTGTTTTGCTTCATTAAAAACCTCTCTGATTTACTTAGCAGTTGAAATTAGTTATTTGGCTCATGCTGATGACATTATTTTACTTAGTCGGTCAAAGACTGTGTTGATTAAAAATTTTAAGATTTTAGCAAATGAGTTGAACAAAAAAGGACTAGAAGTTAACCTCACGAAATGCCAGTATTTTGTGATTAATGACCCTCTTGGCTCTCCTCCTCTTGATTGTGGTAATGATCAGATTTTTATGCTTTGGACTCGGTGATATACCTTGGTGTCCCATATTCTTCTGGAAAAAGACTATAACCTCTTTTAATAATAAGCCATCTGGAAGTTAAGATAAGAAAGACGTTCGGTTCCCTTGTTCATCTGGGGGGTAATATGAGAAGGGATATATTAGCTAGACTTTATCAGTCAATGGTTCTACCTTTGATTAGCTTTCCAGCTGTGATTTTGAAAACTTTTCCATCTTCTACTTCATCTCACATTAAAGTTGTGTATTTTAGATATCTTAAATTTCTACTAGGTTTTCTGCTAAATGCTTGTAATACTTCTTTAAAATATATGTATGGAATAAAGGACCTGCTTGATGTAATAAAGATTAAGTGTGAGCTTTTAGTTCAAAAGGCATGAAATTATCTTGAATATAGAAATTTATTCCCGTTTCTTGAAAAAATCTAACCAATGTTAACCCATTGACATAGATGGTTGTATTAATTGGTAGTTCTGGTCTTGTTAATTGTAAGTTGGGTCTTTATATTTTATAATTATTGAATGTACTCCTCATAGTGTATCCTGAGGGAAAATAGAAGTATTATTATTATTATAGGTACTTCAAAATACCTTCCCAAGACATACTTTGGTACTTGTGTCTTATAGCAACCAAACTCAAGTTCTGTTGAGAAATGAAGTTTGGTTAATGCTAATGCAATAAAATAAAATACTGGTTTTTCAGACCAAGTGGTGAAATTCATTCACTTTGTAATCTGTAATGATAGGAAATAGTGTCTGACCATGGATGTTAAAATGACAATTTGGGATTTGCCAAGGACTGAAGAAGAGAAAATTCGACTTTTCCAGGATAAGGGGGTGTTGCCCAAAACAAAACAGTGCATCAATGGACACAGCAAGACTGTATACTCTTTTCTAGGTTGTAGTTTTCATAATTTTGTTGATAAAGAATTATATTTTCATCATATTTTGTTTTATTTCATTAGCATTAAGTAAACTTAACTTCTCAACAGAACTTGAGTGTGGTGGCTGTAAGATGAAAGTACCCTTACTTCAGTCTATAGACCCATCCCTGTAAGTTTCATTTCCCTAACCTAACCCCTTTCCAAGATAGCAAAAAGTGGCTAAACTAAAATTTTACCCTTTCAGGGATGGTTGGATGGATCCATGGACTAAAGTATATCTCTAGAAGGTATTTTGGAGTACCTACCTCTACTCCTTCTAGAGGGCACTGACATTTAAAAACATTTGTTTTATAAAAGTTAAACTTTGCAAAATAGATCTTCTGCTTAAATGAAGTACAACAAAACTGATTTCACTTTCACGACTTCACTCAATCCCAATTTATGAGGCTTAAAAACTCTCCAAATACATTTCCTACATTTAGAAAAACAATTGACATGGCTTAAAATTCTACTCAAATAACTGGAATTGCATTTTCAGAACTAAAACCAGGGAACAAGAAACTGAGAGCTGAAAATTAAGCTATAAAGTTGTTTTGTCAATATTTCAATAAGTAGGCTATAGACCTGTCAAATAGACAAATTTCTAAGACATAGAAATCAGAAATCGTTTTCATGCAAGCCTGTTAAAATATAAGTGAATTATTCACCTGTTGTGACGTAATAAACTTGATGCTATTAATGTTATTATCTCCCTGGATGGTGCTAATTTGGTCTTACAACTTAAATGGACATAATTGATAATGGATTAACAACTAATTCATAATGGATATAACAGCTTAAATGTAATTGAATTATACACCTGTTGTGACGTACTAAACTAATTGCTATTAGTGTGATTGTGTCCTTGGCTGGTTTTTGCTAATTTGCTCTAACAATTTAAATGGGGAAAACTAAGAAACAACATATGGATCTAGAATTCACTTGTGAATCCACTGATAGTGCAATGATACACGAATCAATTCAAAGCCTCGTGACAAATATTCAACAAATATTATCAACTGTGACAAACATTCAAGCAGAAATACAAGGACTGAGAAGTGAAATGTTAGAAATCAGAGGTTAGATAAGTAATCTATCATCAAGGACCCAAAATTTGGAAAATTCCAAAAAGTTCACAATGCCCCAATCGCTAATCTACAGAAGGAGGTTAAGGACCTCCAGCTATCAACAAACCAGTCCTATGATAGCCCCAGCCTTGGACCCTTGAAAAATAAGGTACCAATCTTAGAAAATGCTGACCAACAAAGTAACGTCACAGCCTGGAACCTAAAGTGTTTGACAAAAGAAGAGGGAGCATGGAAGAAATTGGTGAATTATTGTGGAAATTACATATTCAATGTGAATTCCTGGTCACTGAATTATATGAAAAATTCACTAAAATCCAACTCCACAACTTTAAGGATAAGTTTCTGATTTTGCAAGCAAACAAACTACTTCACAATCAAGCTTTTAGGGAATTAAATAAAAAAAACAAGTTTTTTTGACTGAAAGTAAGGAACGACGTTAAAACTTAAAACGAACAGAAATTATTCCGTATATGAAGGGTGCTGTCCCCTCCTCAACGCCTCGCTCTTTACACTAAAGTTTTTTTAATTGTTTTAAAAAATAAAGTTGGGAGACAAAGTAAAACTTTAGCGTAAAGAGCGAGGCGTTGAGGAGGGGACAGCCCCCTTCATATACGGAATAATTTCTGTTCGTTTTAAGTTTTAACGTCGTTCCTTACTTTCAGTTAAAAAAACTTGTTTTTTTTATTTAATTTTTGAACGTTTTTGAATTAATGCAGGTTTTGATTTTGGCTCACCGTACATGAATAATTAAAACAAAATTTGCATATCAATTTTACTTTTATTTGCTTAAATGGCTTTCTCGAAACTTGTTTAATTTTATTTACGAACGTTTTTATCAGTAATAAATATACGTAACTTACGAATTAACGTATGTAACTAACTTCTATGTTCATAAATTTTACGTAACTAACTTCTATGTTCATAATTTCGAAGCTAAAGTTCGATTTTTTTTCCAATTCTTTAAAAATGACCCCTTAATCACAATCAGTTGATCAGTTGAAATCAGTTGAAAAACTTGTTTTTTTATTTATTTAATTTCTGATCTTTTTATCTAATAATGCTGGGAAATCTTGCGCCCCCTTCATAGCAATGTCCCTTCCCCCATGAAAACTTCCTTCATGGAAAGATCCTCCCATACAACCCCCGATCGACCCCCCCCCCCCACCTACCATAAAAAATCCCCCCTGAAAACGTCTGTAAACGTCCCAATAACCAATACTATATGTTAACATTGAGTAAAGTTCATAACTTTCAGCCCTCCCCCCGGGGACTTCGGGGGATTAAGTCATCCTAAAAGACATTTTTATCATATTTTGACCATGCTGAACAAAATGGCTATCTCAAAATTTTGATCAGGTGACTTTGGGAAAAAAAATGAACGTGGGAGGGGGCCTAGTTGCCCTGTAGTTTTTTGTCACTGAAAAAGGGCACTAGAACTTTTAATTTCCGTTCCAATGAGCCCTCCCACGATATTCTAGGACCACTGGGTCAATACGATTACCCCTGGGAAAAAAAAACAACAAATAAACACGCATCCATGATCTTTCTTCTGGCAAAAAATTGAAAATTCCACGTTTTTGTACATAGGAGCTTGAAACCTCTACAGTAGGGTTCTCTGATACGCTGAATATGATGGTGTGATTTTCATTAAGTTTCTATAACTTTTAGGGGGTCTTTCCCCCTTTTTTTGAAAATCAGCCAAATTTTCTCAGGCGTGTAACTTTTGATGGGTAAGATTAAACTTGATGAAACTTATATATTTGAAATCAGAATTAAAATATAATTCTTTTGATGTATCTAATGGTATCAAAATTCCGTTTTTTAGAGTTTCGGTTACCATGGAGCCGGGTCGCTCCTTACTTACAGTTCGTTACCACGAACTGTTTGAAAAGCCTGCATGGATAATTGTCTGATATTCTCTATAGTGTATTTATCCGACGATGTGAGCAAGTCTGTCCGAGAAATTTGCTCATCCCTCCTGAAGAGGAAAACTGAACTTAAACAAAAGGGATTTCAGGCTTGGATTCCTCCAGTAGTCCCACCAATCCTATGCTATATTGACCAAGTTGGAGAGAAGAAAAAGATGGATTGGTTCCAAGTAAAACCAAATTGACTTTTTCTTTGTGTGGTCAATCAACATCACTTAGCTGATAAGTAAACATTTTCTTTATGATATATTTTTTTTCCTGAAATGGTGTGATCTAACATTACAGGGGCTCGTAGCTGAATGGCATGATATCGGAATTTTCTGGGGGGGGGGTTGAACTTTTCAAGGGAAATTTTTAGACTGGGGGAATTCGCCAGAATTCCTATGAGAAATTATTTTTATTTGCAATACTTTATTTTTGCTGACTCAATTTTACATGTGGAGATGCTAATGATAATTGTAGGGGGTAAATTTTCACTGGGATTGAATTGTCTAGAGAAGATTTATGTGGAGGGGAAGCCGGATTTCCTGGCATTATTTAAAAGACGATCAGAAATTAAATTAAAAAAAAAACAAGTTTTTTCAACTGAAAGTAAGGAGCAACATTGAAACTTAAAATAAACAGAAATTATTATGTATATGAGGTGGTTATCCTTTAATTACTACAATTTATTCCTTTACTATTATTCTTAATCCTTTACTCTTTATGCTAAAATTTCAATTTTTGTCCCAATCCTTTAACAGTGAATCCTGAAAAAAAGGATCATTCAATTAGATTAATAAAAAACTTTTTTAAAAGTACAAAAAAAACTTTTGCATATAAAGCAAGGGAAGGGAACAACCCCCTCATATATCAAATAATTTCTGTTTGTTTTAAGTTTTAATGTTGCTTCTTACTTTCAGTTGAAAAAATTTATTTTTTTTTATTTAATTCTCTATAAGAATCCAGATTTTGGCTGATTATTTATATGTTAGAGAAATTTTTTTAACAATTTTAAACAACTCATGCCCTTTTGAAAATATGGATACACATAATGTATCTTGGTTCAGTTTTACGCCTCAACTTTGCCAGAAAATACTTATTTTGTTCTAAGACGTTGTATCTATGATATTTTGACAACCTAAAAGCATCTACTCCATTTTGATTTAAATCAATAGTAAGAGCAAAATTTGTAATTGTAGTAGCTCTGAAAGTTTCACTTATACTCTCAGTTGTTCTCGAGGTATTAATGAGATATCTTGTTAACAACCAGCATGCACATAGTGCCTTTTGATTTAGCTCTGAAAGTTTCTACTTTATACCTTATCTGAGTCCAAAGATATTCAGCATTGATATCTTGCAACCTGGTCTATTTGACAACCAGGATGTATTGAAACTATTTTGATTTAGTTCAATATCAACAGTAATAGTAGCAGTAGAAGTAGTAGCAAAAGCTGTAGTGATATTGATAACCCTGGAAGTTTCAGCTTAATATCCTAAGAAGTTGCTGGGATATTGCTAATTGACCCCTTTCATAACTCATGTGTACACAGTGTGTTTTGATTCAGTCCACCACTGCCCTCATGCTTCCCTGTAAGTTTTGCTCTAGGCTGTCCATGAGTTACTCCTGATATGCCCTTTTGATAGCCTCCATACACAAATCATATTTCAATTTATTTCAACATCCCCTCAGCATTTCCAGAAAATTGTCCTTAATACTCTTAGCTCTAGTAGCGTTAATAGTAGCAGTAGAAGTGGTAGTATTAGTATGCTTATAGTACCTGTTGGTTGGTTCAACACCTCCATCAACCTGCTCTGAGCTGCAGGCTGATGGGGAAGTGCAGATTTCAACTTAATACTCTAAGCGGTTCCTCAAATATAGCTACTATGCCCTTCTTACCCTTAGGTAGTAAGGTATTAAGTATTAAGGTATTAGGTATTAAGTTTTACCTTAATAACCTTAGCTTCTGACTAATTTGGATAAAGTAGCTATTTCATAATTTTGACCAGAGTTAAGGGGGGTCTAAAAATGACATCTTTCCCCTCCAAGCACTGTTAAGCATGCCTTAAGAGTTTCAACTTAATACCCTCGGCCGTTATTGATATGTTGCTGATGTGCCCTTTTGACAATCAGCATATACAAAGTGTGTTTTGATTCTGATCAACATCCCCCTCAACATTCATTGAAATTAGCCACATATAGATGTAGTAGCAGTTCCAGTCACGGCTGTAAATTGTCAATATGAGAAGTAGTCACTGCTGCAGCCAGTTGTAATTGCAGCTGCAATAGTATTAGAGGCTTTAAAAATTTCTAGTTAATACCCTTACCTGTTCCTAAAATATTACAGATACACCTTTTAGATAGCTTGGATAGTTTCTTTTGATTTAGCTCAACATGCCCCTCAACATTACCTAAAATTTTAGCTCAATACCCTTGGCCTTTTTCAACACTGCCACAACCAAACATTCCTTCTTTTCCTTGTGATAAATCCTGCATGTAAAAAATAGACAAATAACATAATTTACATTCCTTGCCCAAGGGGCTGTAAGGGCATGGCATCCCAGAAGGCACAGCTACTTGACATAGTGATTAATTTGAATAAAGTGGCTTTTTGAGATTTCTGTCAGTGTGAGGGGGGGGGGGCGACGGGTTATCCTCTTTTCCTTTTCAACCTTTCTCTCGACATATCTTTAAAATTTCAACTTAATATCCTTAGCTGTTAATTAAATTTTGCTGTTGTACTCTTTTGACAACCCTCCTGTATATAATGTGTTTCGATTTTGTTTGGCATCCCCCCAACATTTTCTGTAAGTTTCAAATTAATACCCTTAGCCTTTTTGGAGACTCAGGATCAAATATACCCCCTTTTCCAAATAACCAACGTTATATAGACAATGAGCAACTTATATAGTTTACAACACATACCCTGAGGATTGTGGCGGTTATGTCATCCCTGAAGGCATAGTTATTTGAATTTTTTACTTTTGGACAAGAAGGCTATTTCAAAATTTTGATAAGATATATTTGGGGGGGGGGTGGGCAGCTATAAAGAGATTTGGAGAGATAGTGGTTTCCCTCTGACCACCTTTCAAAATCCCCCAAAACATGCACCTCAAGATGAAACTTAGTACCCTCAGCCATTCTTGAGATATTCCAGATACACCTTTTTGATAAACTGCATCCAGATAGTATCTTTTGATTTGATTGAATATGCTTTTCAATATTCCCTTAAGGTTTTACCTTAACCTTATTAATAAGGTAAAACCTTAAAGTATCCTTAGAATTTTTTACCACACCCATAATTCAATATTCCTTATTTCCTAATGATGAATCCCACATGTAAAAAAGACCAAAATGCATAATTTAAAATCCTTGCTCTGGGGCTTGGGGGGGGGGGGGGTATTATATCCCAGAGCCATAGTTACTAGACCTTTCAACTATTTTGAACAAAATTGCTTTTAAAAATTTTGTGCAGTGTTGAAGGGAGGAATTAGTGTTGTAAAATTACAGTAAAATAAAAACTTGATCAGTAAAATTGGTAAAACCAGGAAAATAGGGTAAACCATGGTAGTCCCTGGGAAATATAGGGTAAGAGTTGCCCTGTAGCTACAAGACCAGTTGAATATTTTTTAAGCATTAATTTCAGCTTTTAATGAAATATTTTGATGATTCTGATTTTCCTGGGCTTAAGAAAGGTAATGCCCCTTCATTTAGAATTTCATCAGTTTAATTAACAGTCTGATTTATCCCTTTGATAACCTTTGCCTAGGGTAATAGCTAAGCACATGGACAGTGCCTGATTTCGGACATCCATTTTGTAAAAAAAAAAAAACAAAAAAAAAAAAACATTATTTGGAAGTAATAGCACTTTTTTTCTATATTTAAAACCAAGAAATGTTACCCCAACAGCCTTGCATATTTAAACAGCTACATTCAGCCACATTTCTCATATCATATTTATGTTATTTTTCGTTTATTTATAAAAGCACCAAATACAAGTAAAGATTGGTTTGTAACACTTTGATTGAATAAGCACTGAATCATAATATTCAGTCACTTTCAATCATTAAGATCATCTTCAACAGGGTCTGCTGGCAAATCTAGCTCCTCTCCTTCAGACTCAGATGACTGTGCCTGTTCTGTTGCACCCCCACCCCCCTTGAAAAATAACCCCCAACAAAAGCCCTGGATATGGCCCTGAGGATTATATATCAATTTCTAGCTCCAACCTCCCCTCGTCTCTCCATAGAACTAATTCTGCATTTATCTTAAGATTCTCTCAAAACAACTGCTGAAACACAAGGGCCATTAAACTAAAATGAGAATTTCTTAAAGACACTGTATTCAGTAACAACACATTTGGTAGCAACTGGTTGAAAAACAGGCTAAATCTTAGAAAATACCACTGGAACTTTCAATATCCAATTGACTGAGTTCCCTCAAAAATTTATTTGACCCCCCCCCCCTTTATACATGAAGTGCCTCTGGGAAAAAATAAATGAACAAATACTAATGCTTTGATTCCTTCTTAACAATAGGCAATGCTATATGATTATCTCTGACTTAAACAGGACAGTAGATATTTCCACTTCTTTATTTGTAATGAAGATCCAGAATTATCCAGGGGAAAATGGGGGGGGGGAGAGAGAGATAATTCTCCATGGGGGTATTTTCCAGGGGGAGCGTAAACATTGGCTCTTGGGAGAACTACAGCATGAACGCAAGATTTCTCTGGGATGTGAAATTTAAAATAAAAATGAGGATATTCATTCCGCTTTGGCCCTTCACTTTGTTGAAAATCCGGATCATTTTGTTCTTTTTTATGGGGCAACTTTAATATCTGAAGCAAATGGCTTACCACATTCTTTTAGGAGGGCAATTGAAATTAAAAATGTATTAATTGAGACATCACCTTAAACAAAGATAAATAAATAAAAAAAAATTTTCACTGAAAGTAAGGACCGACGTTAAAACTTAAAACGAACAGAAATTATTCCGTATATGAAAGGGGCTGACCCTTCCTCAACGCCTCGCTCTTTACGCTAAAGTTTTTTATTGTTTAAAAAAATAGAGTTGTGAGAAAGTCAAACTTTAGCGTAAAGAGCGAGGCGTTGAGGAGGGGACAGCCCCTTTCATATACAGATTAATTTCTGTTCGTTTTAAGTTTTAACGTCGGTCCTTACTTTCAGTTAAAAAAAAAACTTGTGTTTTTTTTATTTAATATTTGAACGTTTTTGAATAAATGCAGGTTTTGATTTTGGCTCACCATACATGAATAATCAACACCAAATTTGCTTATTAATTTTACGTTTATTTGGTTAAATGGCTTTCTCAAACGTTGTTTAATTTTATTTACAAACGTTTTTATTAGTAATAAATATACGTAACTTACGAATTAACTTACGTAACGAATTTCTATATTCATATATTTTTAATACATATATTAGGGGGTTCGCCCCCTGGTCAATACCTCACTCTTTATGCTAAAGTTCGAATTTTGTTCCAGTTCTTTAAAAATGACCCCTTAATCACAAAGGCCGTTAATTAGAATAAATAGCTCTTATGAAAGTACTAAAAAATCTTTGGCTTAAAGAGCGAAGCATTGACTAGGGGATGAACCCAATCATATATGTAATATTTTCTGTTCGTTTTAAGTTTTGATGTTGCTCCTTACTTTCAGTTGAAAAACTTGTTTTTTTTACATAATTTCTGATCTTTTTTTAAATAATGCTGGGAAATCCGGTGCCCCCTTCACAGCGATGTCCCTTCCCACATGAAAAGATCCTCCCACATAACCCCCGACCCATCCCCCCCACTAACAGAAAAAAAATCCCCCTGAAAACATCTGTATACTTCCCAATAACCAATACTATATGGTAACATTGGGTAAAGTTCATAACTTTCAGCCCTCCCCCCGGGGACTTTGGGGGATTAAGTCATCCTAACGACCATGCTAAACAAAATGGCTATCTCAAAATTTTGATTGGGTGACTTTGGCAAAAAATGAGCGTGGGAGGGGGCCCAGGTGCCCTCCATTTTTTGGGTCACTTAAAAAGGGCACTAGAATTTTCAATTTCCGCTCCAATGAGCCCTCCCACGATATTATAGGACAACTGGGTCGATACGATCACACCTGGGGAAAAAACAAAACAAATAAACACGCATCCGTGATCTTTCTTCTGGCTAAAAAATACAAAATTCCACACTTTTGCAGATAGGAGCTTGAAACCTCTGCAGTAGGGTTCTCTGATACGCTGAATCTGGTGGTGTGATTTTCATTAAGGTTCTATAACTTGTAGAGGGTCTTTCCCCCTTTTTTCAAAAATCAGCCAAATTTTCTCAGGCGCGTAACTTTTGATGGGTAGGACTACTTGATGAAACTTTTGAAATCAGCATCAAAATCTGATTCTTTTGATGTATCTATTGGTATCAAAATCCCGTTTTTTTTTAGAGTTTTGGTTACTACTGAGCTGGGTCACTCCTTACTTACAGTTTGTTACTACAAACTGTTTGATACTGGAGATATTCCTATAAGCAAAATTTACAATAAGTTCAAATCAAAGGATTCAAATAACATTTTTTCTTCAGTTTAAATTGAGATCATCTGACCACGCTTTTAATGAAAATTAGGTCAGTAGACAAGCTAAGCCAATCTTCATTCTGCTCTGGCCCTCTACATTGTTGAAAATCCAGATTATTTAGTTCTTTTTATGAGGCAACTTTAATATTTACCACATTCTTTTAGAAAGGCTTTTGAAATTGAAAAATCTACCAATAGAGACTTCACTTTAAATAGAGATACTTGAGATATTCCAATAAGCAAAATTTACAATAACTTCAAACTAAAGGATTCAAATAACATTTTTTCTTCAGTTTAAATTGAGATCATCTGACCACACTTTTAATGAAAATTAGGTCAGTAGACAAGATAAGCCAATCACTAAGCTGAGAATTCTTGACCAATCTAATTGTTGAATAATCTTTCATTTATTCTGGCTTTGTTTGTTTGATACAGTCTTTCTTCTGCTCTTTTAAGAGTTACTTCAAAAGGTTAGTTTTCCTTCTTTTTTGAGCACTTGAGACAGCTGAGCAGAAGTCCATGACGAAATATACGCTTCTGTCATTTTTGCTTCTTTTCTGTCCATTGGCTGACATTAGCCTTGTTTTCTTGCAATTTAATTGTATTATTTTTTTCTTGTTTGTCATATGTCAATCCTGCATGCAGCTCTTTCTGTCTTTCACAGCTCACAGAATTAGTAAAATTTTATTGCAGTGAATATTTCACCAATTTAAAATTGTAATCACTTGTCTATGGCTAGTAACTATGTCAATCACTAGTAACTATGGCTCTGGGATATAATGCCCCCCACAAGCCCCAGAGAAATGATTTTAAATTATGCATTTTGGTCTTTTTTTACATGTGGTATTCATCATTAGGAAATAAGGAATATTGAATTATGGGTGTGGTAAAAAATTCTAAGGATACTTTAAGGTTTTACCTTATTAATAAGGTTAAGGTAAAACCTTAACGGAATATTGAAAAGCATATTCAATTAAATCAAAAGATACTATGTGGATGCAGTTTATCAAAAAGGTGTATCTGGAATATCTCAAGAATGGCTGAGGGTACTAAGTTTCATCTTGTGGTGCATGTTTTGGGGGATTTTGAAAGGTGGTCAGAGGGAAACCACTATCTCTCCAAATCTCTTTTTAGCTGCCCCCCCCCCCCCCCAAATATATCTTATCAAAATTTTGAAATAGCCTTCTTATCCAAAAGTAAAAAATTCAAATAACTATGCCTTCAGGGATGACATAACCGCCACAATCCTCAGGGTATGTGTTGTAAACTATATATGTTGTTCATTGTCTATATAACGTTGGTTATTTGGAAAAGGGGGTATATTTGATCCTGAGTCTCCAAAAAGGCTAAGGGTATTAATTTGAAACTTACAGAAAATGTTGGGGGGATGCCAAACAAAATCGAAACACATTATATACAGGAGGGTTGTCAAAAGAGTACAACAGCAAAATTTAATTAACAGCTAAGGATATTAAGTTGAAATTTTAAAGATATGTCGAGAGAAAGGTTGAAAAGGAAAAGAGGATAACCCGTCGCCCCCCCCCCCCTCACACTGACAGAAATCTCAAAAAGCCACTTTATTCAAATTAATCACTATGTCAAGTAGCTGTGCCTTCTGGGATGCCATACCCTTACAGCCCCTTGGGCAAGGAATGTAAATTATGTTATTTGTCTATTTTTTACATGCAGGATTTATCACAAGGAAAAGAAGGAATGTTTGGTTGTGGTAGTGTTGAAAAAGGCCAAGGGTATTGAGCTAAAATTTTAGGTAATGTTGAGGGGCATGTTGAGGTAAATCAAAAGAAACTATCCAAGCTATCTAAAAGGTGTATCTGTAATATTTTAGGAACAGGTCAGGGTATTAACTAGGAATTTTTAAAGCCTCTAGTACTATTGCAGCTGCAATTACAACTGGCTGCAGCAGTGACTACTTCTGACATTGACAATTTACAGCCGTGACTTGAACTGCTGCTACATCTATATGTGGCTAATTTCAAGGAATGTTGAGGGGGATGTTGATCAGAATCAAAACACACTTTGTATATGCTGATTGTCAAAAGGGCATATATCAGCAACATATCAATAACAACCGAGGGTATTAAATTGAAACTCTTAGGACATGCTTAACAGTGCTTGGAGGGGAAAGATGTCCTTTTTAGACCCCCCTTAACTCTGGTCAAAATTATGAAATAGCTACTTTATCCAAATTAGTCAGAAGCTAAGGTTATTAAGGTAAAACTTAATACCTAATACCTTAATACTTAATACCTTACTACCTAAGGGTAAGAAGGGCATAGTAGCTATATTTGAGGAACAGCTTAGAGTATTAAGTTGAAATCTGCACTTCCCCATCAGCCTGCAGCTCAGAGCAGGTTGATGGAGGTGTTGAACCAACCAACAGGTACTATAAGCATACTAATACTACCACTTCTACTGCTACTATTAACACTACTAGAGCTAAGAGTATTAAGGACAATTTTCTGGAAATGCTGAGGGGATGTTGAAATAAATTGAAATATGATTTGTGTAAGGAGGCTATCAAAAGGGCATATCAGGAGTAACTCATGGACAGCCTAGAGCAAAACTTACAGGGAAGCATGAGGGCAGTGGTGGACTGAATCAAAACACACTGTGTACACATGAGTTATGAAAGGGGTGAATTAGCAATATCCCAGCAACTTCTTAGGATATTAAGCTGAAACTTCCAGGGTTATCAATATCACTACAGCTTTTGCTACTACTTCTACTGCTACTATTACTGTTGATATTGAACTAAATCAAAATAGTTTCAATACATCCTGGTTGTCAAATAGACCAGGTTGCAAGATATCAATGCTGAATATCTTTGGACTCAGATAAGGTATAAAGTAGAAACTTTCAGGGAAAGTTTATGTTGCTTTAAAGCTAAATCAAAAGGCACTATGTGCATGCTGGTTGTTAACAAGATATCTCATTAATACCTCGAGAACAACTGAGAGTATAAGTGAAACTTTCAGAGCTACTACAATTACAAATTTTGCTCTTACTATTGATTTAAATCAAAATGGAGTAGATGCTTTTAGGTTGTCAAAATATCATAGATACAACGTCTTAGAACAAAATAAGTATTTTCTGGGAAAGTTGAGGTGTAAAACTGAACCAAGATACATTATGTGTATCCATATTTTCAAAAGGGCATAAGTTGTTTAAAATTGTTAAAAAAAAATATCTCTAATATATAAATAGTCAGCCAAAATCTGGATTGTTACAGAGAATTAAATAAAAAAAAGAACTTTTTTCAACTGAAAGTAAGAAGCAACATTAAAACTTAAAACAAACAGAAACTATTTGATATATGAGGGGGTTGTTCCTTTCTGAATACCTTGCTTTCTATGCAAAAGTTTTTTTTAGTACTTTTAAAAAAGGTTCTTTATTAATCTAATTAAATTATCCTTTTTTTCAGAATTCGCTGTTAAAGGATTGGGACAAAAATTGAAATTTTAGCATAAAGAGTAAAAGATTAAGAAGAATAGTAAAGGAATAAATTGTAGTAAGTAAAGGATAACCACCTCATATACATAATAATTTCTGTTTATTTTAAGTTTCAATGTTGCTCCTTACTTTCAGTTGGAAAAACTTGTTTTTTTTTTATTTAATTTCTGATCGTCTTTTAAATAATGCCAGGAAATACGGCTTCCCCTCCACATAAATCTTCTCTAGACAATTCAGTCCCAGTGAAAATTTACCCCCTACAATTACCATTAACATCTCCACATGTAAAATTGAGTCAACAAAGATAAAGTATCACGAATAAAAATAATTTCTCATAGGAATTCTGGCGAATTCCCCCAGTCTAAAATTTCCCTTGAAAAGTTCACCCCCCAGAAAATTCCCTCCCAATTGAAAATTATCCCTTAGTAAAATCTCCCCACAGCAACCTCCCCCCCTGAAAAATGTCTCTATACTTACAAATATTAAATACTATACATAGACAATGGGCAAATTTCATGACTTACGGACCTTTCTTCAGGGGCTGTGGGTGGTCATGTTGTCCCCAATGCATAGTTACCGGCTTTTCTACTATGGTGAACAAAATGGCTATCTCAAAGTTGTGATTGGACAATTTTGAGGAACAAAGTGGGATGGGATGGGGCTAGTTGCCCTCCAATCTTTTTGGTCATTTAAAAAGAAAACTTTTAATTTCTGTTTGAATGGGCCTTTTCCTTATATTCTAGGACTATTGATTTGATGCGATCACCCCTGGAAAAAAACAAAACAAAAAAAAACATGCCTCACATGCCTGTGACCTTTCTTCGGTGAAAAAAATACAAATTCCACATTTTTGCAGATAGGAGCTTGAAACTTCTACAGTAGGGTTCTCGAATACACTGAATCTTATTGTGTAACTTTCATTAAGATTCCTTGACTTTTAGGGGATGTTTTGCCCCTTTTCTGAAAATCGGGCACATTTGCTTGTGCTTGTAGCTTTTGATGGGTAACACTAAACTAGTGTTTTTTATATTTATTGTAGTGCTTTTTATATTTATTGAATAAAACAACTTGAGAAAAGAAAGAACTCGAGAACTTAATGAATATTATATATTTGGAACCGGCATAATAAGCCGATTTTTTTTTATATATCTATTGATATCGAAATTCCATTATATAGACTTTTGGTTACTATTGAGCTGCATCTCTCTTTACTTACAGTGTGTTACCACAAAGGCATCTAAAGACCACCACAGCCTTCTAAAGACCAGAACTTACTATGCACTTTAATGAATACAAAACACATTTTAGATATTTTTCTTTTTTTTAAACTTCAACCACAAAGCTCAAAATATGGATTGTTTTCAGTTAAGTCCAAATTAGGTTCTGATCTTTAGAAGGCACAGGCGCTGTTGTTAGCCCTACTCCTTTTACTTCCTGTCCATTTTGAGCTTGACTCTTTTTTTTATTGCAATTTCTGTTTATTTTGGTTTTCATTTATTTATTGATGGCTATTTATGGTTATGGGATGGATATTTAGCTAGATGCTTGAAAAATTATTTGACCTTATTTCTGATTGCCTTTGGTTTAATGTAGTCTGATGTAGACTTTATTTCTGAACTTTGGTCTGATCGTCTTTACTTTTTTACGTAAAACGCCTTTTTATATAAAAAAAATTTAATGTAAGTAAAGAGTGATAGGGCTTCATTTTATTATAATTTTCAGCATTTAAGAGGTTGTCATAAAAGTTTTGAAGGGTGTTCATTAAACTGAAAATCCAAGGTTCTAGTGCTTTTAATAAGAGTCGAAGTTATTGATGGCAACCAGCCCTTTTTAGCTGCCCTTTTCCTAGAGACACCCGTTTAAAATTAGCCATTTTGTTCAAAATAGCTAGAATGTCAGGAAGTTTCACCTTGATACCCTTGGTCTTGTTGGTCACAGTTAGTACATCTAGCATCTCCCCTCCCCTCCCCTTTTCTCAATGAAAAATTCTGCACAGAAACAATTTAAAATTTTAGTTTATGATCATTGCCCTAGGGGCAGTAGGGAGCATGGCATCATAAAGATATATTTATCAAATTGCTTGACTATCTTGAGCAAACTAGCAGTTTCAAAATTTTGATCATTGTTCACTGGGGAGGGGGAGAGGTTCTAAAAAGAACCATTAGGGTTGTTGCATGCTTCCCCTCAATCAATTTCCTATATCCCTTTCAACAACCCCAGAAAGTTTCAATTTAAAACTCTCAGCTATCCCTGTGCTATTTCTTATAAAAAATTTTGACAAGTAGCTTGCAAATAATGTGTTTTGATGTTGACGAGTAACCCCTTCAAAATAGTATGAAAGCAGTTGCAATTAGAAGTGGTCACAGTTGCAAGTACTTCGTGTCGAAGTAATGAGTAGTCGCGGTCGCAAGTAGTCGCAGTCGTTGTTGTAGTAGCAGTAATAGGGGGCCTTAAACTTCCGAGTTAATACCCTTAGCTATTCCTAAGGCATTGCAGATACGCCTTTTTGATAAACAGGATGCATGTAGTTTATTTTATTCAGTTAAAAATACCATTCAACATTCACTGAAGTTGCACATTGACACCCTTACTCTTTTTGGACACAGCCAGGTTGGAAAATTGCATAATTTATAAATTGTCCAATATTTTGCCCAAAATAAGTGTATTCTTTCTTTTCAGTGTTTTATCAATTATACTCACATTTTACTTAACTTTTTTTTAATTACACCTCCCTCCCGTTGACTAAAGGCTAATATTGAAAGCAGAACAAAGTTCTCCTTATGTGTCCATTTTTTACCATTTTTTGTGATTTCTTCTTTTAAAATCAGGTGACAAACGGAAATCCTGCAATTGAACTTTTGCTGTCAAATAAAGATTGTCTCCTAAATCTGTTGGTAGTCATCAAAGGATAACCGCCTATTTTCCTTTAAAATATATTCTCTCTTGCATAGCTAATTTTCGGCAATCATATCTTCCAGTCTTAAGAAAGATAAATCTTGATGGAAAATTATTTTGTGGGGGACCTACTAGAGAAAAAGACTAATATATTCAGAAAAGTTAATTCTTGCTTTAATATTCGCTTTGCTTCACTTGTGCTACATAGAAAAAAAAACGAAGAATTAAGACAAATATTGAATATTGTGGAACTGTCACGCTTATATTCATGTAATCTTTATACTAAAGTTTAAGCTACACTTTGCAAAGAGCCCAATTAATTTCTATGGCATTTTGAAACCACAGTATAGAAAACATCTATTTTAAAGGCTATAGCCCCCTTATCATCTATACAATAGTTAATGTTTATTTTAAGTTTCATCCGTAACATTGCTGCGGTTAAGGGAGGAAATGAGGTTAGTTACTGGTTTCGTAATAAATCAGGAGTTTAGCAAAGTTGCGCTCTATCCCCATTTATATGGATCATTAAGATGGATTTTGTCCTAGGAAGCAGAGCAAAGACAATGGGAGAGCATCGAATCAAATGGGGAAGTAATATCTCCTGAACTTAGACTATGCTGATTATTTAAGCATCCTACATGGAAGTATTCATAAAATGAATGGACTTTTAGTGGTTTTGTAAGTTCAAGGTGCAAAAATAGGTTTGAAAATTCATGTTAAGAAAACTCAGTTGCTAAGGCTAGGAATAAGTGAAGATAAAAGGATGATGTTGGGTAACAAAAAGATTGATCAAGTGGACAGCTTCACTTACCTAGGGAGTATTATTAGTAAAGATGGTCGGTTCATTGAAGAAGTTAAAAGTGGCCAAAACCCAGGGTGTTTTTCTTAGTTGAAAAAAGTTTGGAAGAATAGGAAGATAAGTCTGCAAGCCAAGATTAAAATATTTGGAAGCTACAGTGATGAAAATGGTCAAGTATGCTTTCGAAGCCTGGGCTTTCAGTCAAACGGAAGAAGATTTGCTCGAACGGTTTTCAGAGAAATTGCCTATGGACTCTTTTGGGTACCTGACTGACTGACTGTATTTCAGACAGTATGCTGTACGAAAAGTGTAGTTCAACCTCTCTTTCTAGGGCTATAATAAGAAAAAGATTGAAATGGTTCGGGTACGTTCTGTGGATGAAGGATGACAGATTGCTTTAGATTGTCCTTATCGGCCAACCGTCTAGGGCCAAAAGAAAAGTAGGTTGTCCCTGATTGTGGCTGGAGGACGTCGTTAGGAAAGATTTAAGGGAAATGGGACATCTTTGGGAGGGTGTAAACAGGGAGGCTTTGAGTAGATTGAAATCGAGGAGGAGTGTACGTAGCTGTGTTGGCCTCAGGCGGCCTGGTGCTGTATTGAGTTGTTAGTAGTAGTAGTTAGAAATCGAGGCACCTATTCGTAAAAATCTTGAGGGTTAAGGGTTTTCGCACATTTGTTTGTTTTAATCAAAAACAAAAAGGGGCATTTTCAAAATCCATGGGGGGGGGGTATTTTTTTAATTAAAATAAAAAACGATATTCTTTTTAAATCTGTAGGAGGGGCGAAATCAAGAGAAATATTAGGGTAAGCTGCATTTTTAGTCTTCTTGTTTTCAAACATCCAACTACTAAGATTGTTGATTTCATATCATCACCTCTGTCATTTATAGTACTGATATTTCCTATCTGACAGGATCCTGATTATGTCCTTCTACTTAGTTGATCTAAAGTAGATTTCAAAGACAACTTAATCAGCTCCAGAATGACTGTGTATCAATTAGACTGTCTGTTAACATTGATAATTGTGAGTTTTGAACTTTTGTATACATTGCTAAATGCTATTTTTGCCCTTGAAAATCGTGCTGTCCCTAAAGTGTCAGAGCTAAAAATCATGGTATAATGACCTTGAATTCTGTATGCTACTTCCAGAAGTCCTGTGGCTTGATTTATTACTGTGTGTTAATTGCTTGTTACCTACCTTGACCCAAGTATCCATTGTGTTTTCAGTAAAAGACGCTCAACAAAATGAAAACGTGCTATTATAAGTATGCCTAATTTATACTGCTCTTACCTAAATAGTATAGGAATTTCCAACTCAATTTTTGAGTCACCGCTGTCAAGGTTGCCCAAATTTTTTGAAAATTCAATTATAAAGTAAATCTAATAAGAGGAAATCTTTCATTACCTTTTACTTGAGTGTCTATAAATATTTATGTGCAAGATTTTGCTTTGTTTTTATTTTGATTTTCTGTACTCCACTATGATCTTTTGCACATATTCAGCTATTAAGTAATATTATTCTGTACACTGTTGATTTTATTCTATGCCAATAATATCTCTGTTGGGTTTATCTTATATTAAAAAGTCTAATAAGGATGGTTGTTGCATAGATGGAGACAACCCCCCTCTCATTAAGATTTGGCCTTTTTTCTTATTGCGTTTATATATAATTTTATTCATATATTGACCTTTATAGATTATACTTACTCTATGATTAGAAGTAGCAGTAATGTAAATATAGCTTGGCATTTTTTATTTTCCACATGGCTTAAAGGCTTTTTTAAACGGTGGCGTCAATTTGGGAGGAGGGCATGTAATCCCACCCATATTTTTGGCCCCTATTCTCTCTAGATTGGGAAAAAATAGCTTGATTTTTTTTAAATTACCCAATGTCTTTTTGGTAATCTCATAGAAAAAAACTACAGATTTACCCAACCCTCTAGACTTAAAAAACACATTGGGCCTCCCCCCTTAAATTTTTGTGAATGAACACCACTAGAGACTGATGTAAAAAACAAAAACATTTCTTATTTTTTAGGCCATACTATTTCTGTTAGATGGGATCTTGTCCATGAGCGCAAGCATTTTTGATTCACAGCTTTGCAGGTTAGTTTCAATGGATTCCACATATTAGATAGTGTTTTCTTTCAATAACCCCGCTCAAGCTGTAAATGCAGATTTAATAAAGTTATATATTTTTTAGGGGGAAATGACAGGCAATTCTGGTGAAGTTTTAGGCAACAAGAGTGCATGGAGCATGAAACTCCCAGAATTTAAGAAAGAAGACAACCCGAATGGCCTAATTGAAGAAAGTTCTTTTGCCACACTCTTTCCTAAATATAGAGAGAAATATCTACGAGAATGCTGGCCACTTGTTCAAAAAGTGGTTGGAGAGCATGAGCTGAAAGCAGAATTAGACGTAATCGAAGGCTCAATGACCGTTACTACGACAAGAAAGACCTGGGACCCATACATTATTCTGAAGGCTCGGGACATGATAAAGCTTCTGGCAAGAAGCGTTCCTTTTGAGCAAGCAATCAAAGTTCTGCAGGTTTGTAGTTTGTTCAATATTATTTTAATATTCATTGACACTTTGGTGGGCTTCAAAGGCGAGCACAAAATGCTAAAACAAAACTTAAATGCTACAGTGATGAATTGATTCAATTCAAAATTAAAAATAACAATTCAAAAGAATTGAATTTTTTGTGCTTTTGTGTTATCAGTTCAAAAGGTAGAATCGTTGCAAAAACACTATAAACATTTTTGAATTTTATATTAATAATTTTGGAGATTTTGAGCTGAGGTTATTTTTTGTGATGGATTTTTTCAGTTCAATCATTCCATAATAAAGAGAGTATTATCTTACAGTAACAGTTATATACATCTGACATATAGTCTAAATTTTCTTTACTTTTTTCTAGTTATCTTTCTTTTTTCCATTTAACACCTATGGTATGACGTCGTTATATACTGACGGTGCTGACATTACTATAAACATAGTATAGGTTTTACTTTTTTCGTCATCTATGGTTATAACCTACGGTTGTGACGTCATTCGTCATATTATCTACGAAAATGCAGTTTTTTGTAAAAAAAAATTATTATTTTAAATATTGTTAATTACAAAGGCACTAGATGTAGCAATTTCCTTTAAAAAGAGCCCATAAAAAGCTCTCAATGATGTTCCACTGCCCAGCTAGCTGTGGAGGAAAAAAAAAGAAAAAAAAGATGCTTTTGATGGAGAATATTATGGTTGTAGCCAGTTCCCTTGTTTTCCAAGCCAATGGATTTCCCTTCTTACTTAAGCCAAGGGATTGTAAGTTTCCTAGATGGGGTTTCCAACCAAGGCGGTTCCAGTGGTTTCCTTTTTTCGATCTTGCACCATTTTTAGGGATTTCATGCCGTTTGTTTTGTTACTGTGGACCGTGTTCGTCTCTTACTAGGTTCCAGATACAGCTGCAACAACGATTTAATTCGACCATTTAGTCCTGTCATAAAACCATATGAAACAAAAGAAAAATAACGAGCAAAGAGAGAAGTCACAATACAAAATACAAATAGCATGGCCAATGTGAGAGGGTTCATACAACTTGTGCCATATTGTCACCTTTCTTTAGGTTTTGAAGCATGGTTTTCCCTTGGAAATTCTTATCCATTGTATTTGGAGCTGCCCACACTTAAATGATTTTTCTTAGTTTTTTTTTAAGATAGGGAGTTGTAATGCTTCTGCTTAAGGTTTTAGACCATCGAAACTCGATTGGCTATCTCTGACTTTGCATTTCGTAGTATTTTAGCCCTAAGCCCAAGCCTCCCTACGCTCTGAACAGTGGAGGGTCTAGCCTACAGTGTTCACTATGATGGTCATTGAACCAGTAGAAAGTTGTCACGTTCGTATTCGTTCATATATTTATACTCGTTCATATTCGTGTGTTTAAACAACTATCATTGTACTAAAAAAAGAGCGCTAAATGTTGCTACTTACACCATTACAGTTAAAACAGCAGTAAATGTCACTTGTTCAATTCACGAACAAAATAGAGCGCAAAGGAGTTTGTAAATCTGTTACTTCGGCACTTGGTGGGCTGTAGTTTTGTTCTGATGCCTGGAAATGTCTGCTGCTGCAGATGGTAATGTCTGCAGATAGGAGAGTCTATTTGTGCTTTTCTTTTGATTATAATTACTTTTCTGAATTTATTTATTAAATCACGTCTTCAGTCGAACAAACTGAACTCACTTTGTGAGTTCAAGAATACAAGGGTATTTTTGTAATTGAATAATGGTCTCCCACTATCACTTTAATAGCATGTTTTTGAACATCTTCGATTTCTTCTGACAAATATGTAGCGATCTGAGTTTGGGAACCCCAAACAGAAAAGCAATAGGCTACTCTAGGATATGCCTTATATGGGTGGTATATGTAAGTAAGAGTTAACAATCTGAGAAGCCCATCCTGCTCACACTTGTTGAATTCCGGATTGAGTTTTGGACTTTTTGTGTAATATTTTCAAGATGCAGCTTAAATGAGCAGTCACTTGGAAATATTGCGCCTAGTGTTGTTGCAGAAGAGAGTTCGTAACTGCACATCTGGGACTGTCACATCTTGCTTGAGTGGATTAAATCGTAAAACTGTAAAACCGATTTAAACATAAAATATAGAGAACTAACTCGACATGGTTGAAAAAAACTCACTACAGTACTTGTTCTCGTTGATGACATGTCGTCAGTGGAAAGGGCTTTTGAGGCTCTTCAGGCTAGTTTGTCTAATATTGGCCTTGCTATTGGACCATCGAAGACTGAGTTTTTGATAGTAAACCCGAATGAAAAGACACGATCAGAGTCCCTTAAAGTAGGCTTGATCACTCTTTTTAAGTCTGACTCACCCAAGTATTTAGGTGCTCCTTTTGGGTCATCGATAAGAGTGACGCGCACTCTGGTTATTAATGGGTTAAAAAAGAAACTTCGCAAAACATATTGTTTGCTAGCAAAAGTTAAAGAGCATTTGACAAGTGTACATTAGGAAAGCTCTACAACTCTATGTTTGCACCACACGTGTTTTTTCTTACTCCATTATGGAAACTTTTCAACAAAAAAGAAACAAATTAGGGTTCAATTTTACCCGTTTGCTAAATTCTTTATTGGTATCCCTCTATGGTTTCGTAACTCATACATTAGTAAAAAATGCCATCTGTTCGATATATGTGAGAAGATGGAAGAATTATCGGCTCAATTTGAAGACCGTTGTAAGAAAATATCAGAGTTTCCGTTTAACCACCTTCTATATACGGTGGAATAGACATTTAGTCTCCAGCCAGAACAGTGTTTTATGTTTTAGTTGTTTTTCTCATCAGTGGTGGTTGTCTTTTTGTCGTATAGTTGATGATTTTTCATTTTTTTTTCTTTTCTCTTTATTACTCCTAGTACATTATTGTTTTAATGTAGCGAAAGAGGGTAACATATATATATATATATATATATATATATATATATATATATTATATATATATATAATATATATATATATATATATATATATATATATATATTATATATATATATATATATATATATATATATATATATATATATATATATTTGAGCCAAATAGAGGTAATTAACCTGTTCTGACCCGTGACCATTCAAGGATAACTTTAGAAATGGTCCTAAATAATCAAATAATAACCATTACGATTACAGAATGACCGTCTTGAATAAAAACCAACTGAGTAAGTTTTTCCAAAATGGCATTTGATTCCCTCCTAAATTCCTCTTCATGGCTGCTGAGCCTTCGGATTAAAAAATCTAAGGGTGTTATTGCAATTTAAACCATCAAAAATAGAATGTATTCATAATTAATTTTCATGGGATATTTAGGTGATGGTTCTTAATGATTAGATACTTAACCATTACAAATCATTAAGATCAAAGTTTGCCTGTTTTTTTAAAAATGTACCATCGACAGACCTCATCTCTCTGTGAGGAATAGAAATACCAAGGAAAGAGGGGGGGGGGGGAGGTAAATCCTTGTCATCGGGATATTTAAGAGAAGAGGTCGAATCTCAACTAAACTTGGTGAAAAGTAAGAGCTAACCACGACCCATAGTAACCTAATTTTTTTTTTTTTACTGTTTAGTGAGATTTTTTTTATTTATAATGATTAAATAATGGTAACTGTTGTTTAGATTATCTTAAGAGGATTCGATACCTGAAAAATTATTTTTCGGGCCTCAATGTCGGCTAACCATCTCAAAGATAAAGGATCCGTTAGCGAATTCTCCCTTGAGACTAGTCAAACCTAAAAATTACTGGGAACTTGTGGTTTGACTATGAATTTTGATTGAAAATGCAGTGAAACTGTTTTGGCAAGGTTTTCAAAGTGGGCGACACCACTGGGAACTCCCAAAGCTGCAAAATTGATCAAATGACATTTAATTTGAGCTGATTTTGGTATTTTCCTTGCAGGTGTGCTAGAACATTTTTAGGGAATTTCCTTTCCTAAACTTTAAAGAGAAAGTTCTGCTCCGTTTAAACGAAGAAATGAAATTCACACTTTCTAATGATATAATTTATATGAAAACTGCGTATCTCTATCTCCGGTATAAAACGAGAGAAGCTAAGTGGTTATTCTAAGATTTCTGGGAAAGTAGGTGTCGGCTTTTAGTTTTCTGCCGTTTATTCGGAACTCTTATCCGAGCTGTACAAGTTACGACAATACCAGCCAGTCAATTCCAAATAGTCTGGTCACACAAAAATGAAAATAAAGTTTATAATGGACGAGATAGGCTAATTCTTTATAGCATCGGATCCCCAACTAATCCTTAAGAGTATGGCCACACAGACTAAAAATGTTTATAGTGGACCAGATAGGCTGATCCTCTAAGGTAGCAAATCCCCTTAACATTAAAAATTTTATTGTGAAAATAGTTTGTCGAGAATTTGGAAACATAGCTAGAAACCCCATCAAATTAACGGCGGATTCAAATCAGAGGTGTACCGTTGGAATAACCATGGTCGAAAACCCTTTTATCGGCGGTTTTTTACAAAACAAAACATTACTAAAATTTGATGACCCTTTCCATGTAACGGTGAAAGGGGTAACTGAATAGAAAAATACAGTACTGAATAGGAATCAATTAATTACATTCGCCGAAATGTAGCTCTCAATAGAGACATTGGAGAAACCTATCTTAGCCCCATTTATAATGAACTAATTAATTCTGATCGTTTTTACTTAAATAAAAAAAAAATCACATTTTGCAACCTAACCTAATCTGTGATGGGGTTTACCTGGAAAGCGTTTAGCATTTAAAAATGCTCTGTATAAATTAAAAAATTGAATTCTCATTCAGTACTTTCTTCGTAATTTTCCTGATACGGACTTTCTTCGTAACCTTAAACAACAATAAGATATTTTTTGGAAGGACTGGTGACCACGATTTGGTGAAAATTTGCATTGCAAATTCTGAAACACAAGCATAAGCAGTGCTGTTTTGCCCAAGTTTACCTATTTCTGTACACTAAGTGAATGAACCTTATGTAGCATAAGAAATGTTATGCAATTAAAACAGGATATGTTGAAACAATGAATTTCTATCTGCGCCTTCTAGTTGATAATGTCCCTTTCGAGATTCTTATCTATGTGACAAAAATACATATGTTTTTCATGAGAAGCTTTCTGGGAGGTTGGACGTAAAACCAAAATTTAGTGCCCCGTGTTAATAAAAACTGACGCTGACCTTTTTGTTGTAACAAAGCCCAAATTTGATGTTTTTTTTGGAGGGGGTTGGGGGGTGATTTTGTATGCTTAAAAACTAAAAACTATTATTTATGGAAATTATTGTTTTGCAAAATTTTCCTATATTTGTAGAATTTGAAAAATTAACGCTTTACTGAAAACACAAAGCAGTAGGCCAGTATGATTTTAAAGCACTCTATTATGTCTTTAGAGTAGAAATTTGGGGAATTTGGAGTAGAAACTTGAATTTTTCTGATTTGGCTCGCCTTGTAGATTATCTTTTTGTAGAGAAATCTGAAGTGAAGATGTCTGGACATTGTTCGGACTATGTACTAACCTCAGAAATTCTTATCATGGCTTGGAATTCTCCGTACTACAGGCAAAAATAACAGGATTTCTTGAGTTTATATTATGGTTTATTATTTCTTGATTTTGAATAACACTGAAGTGCATTTGCACAGTTAAACATTTAGTGGCCGGCATTTGTCCCCCCCCGGTGATTACCCCCTGGAAAATATCCCCCCCCCCCACCGTGGAAAATAAGGCTTTCCAAATTTGAGAATTTTATTTGAGTTTCATTTTTTTATTTCCGTAGGGGGGGGGAATTTTGGTACTTGTGTACTATGCACCCCTCACTCAAGTTTACGCTGTGTAAAGCTCGGGAACAAACCGGTTTCTTCGTTAGTTTTTTTTTTAGCTTAGCGCCAGACAACACATAGAGAAGTGACAGAATATATGGGAAATATATAATTTGGGCTATATATTTGCACATAAGGAGGGGGGTGGGGTTGTAAAGTATTTGGACAGTTTGAAGTCAGAAAACAATTATTTCTAGGTATGACCACTAAAAAATTACAGAAGAATAGTGAGGTACCTGGAAATTTTGTTAACTAAAAAAAAAAAAAAAAAAAAAAAAAAAAAAAAAAAAAAAAAAAAAAAAAAAAAAAACAAACAGTATAAAGTAAATATAATGTTTCATTTAATTGTTTTTTCCAAGTGTTTTTTTTTCAATGACCGTTTTTCCAAGCATTAAGTACTATTATTAGGTTAATGTATTGTTTCATTTAAGTGTTTTATGATGATCGCTGATCAAAGTTTATGTTATTTGTGCCTTTCATTTATGTTATTTTACTATGTTCATGGCCGTATATTTGGCTTTAAAATACACTTCTCTATCTATCTATCTAATATACAGAATACTTGTACCAACCACATTTTGCATGCATACCCGCTATACTTTACCCCCCCCCCCCCCCTGCTATTATGCAAATCTATAGCCCCAATTTATTTCTAAAGTAACGAAGAAACTAACATAAAAACTGGTGTGTTTTCGAATTTTACACAACGTAAACTTGAGTGAGTGGCGCATAATACACAAGTACCAAAATCCCCCCCCCCCCTACGGAAACAAAAAAAAATTAAACTCGAACGAAAATCTCAAATTTGGAAAGCCTTATTTTCAACGAGGGGGGGGGTATTTACCGGGGGATATTTTCCGTGGGAGGGGGGGTATTTTCTGGGGGAGTATTTTCCGCGGGGAGGTGTAAACGCCTAGAACCAAACATTTACCTTAGTAGCTACTAGCAATACGATTTGCGAGACAAGTGAGCTGCCATATAATTCGTCTGTTACTTTTTCTGGTACTTAATGAGTCACATTTTTTTTCTTTTTATTATTAATCTTTCTTTTGCCCGAGTTTTTCACAAAATTTAAATTAAATCATAAAAGTTCGCCGGTGAAAGATTATTGACAGTCTTATAAATTATTCGGATATTTTCTGTAGGCTACTCAGGGAGTTTTCTGTTCCTAAAACAACATTTTTTTTGCGTGTATTTCTTTTTTTAGTAAAATGCTAGTTTTTTGAAGTTCAATGCGCAAAAAAAGGAACACGAGTCAGTTATTTTAGATAGTTTTATAAATAGTATATATTTCATCCAATAATAAAATTACTGGACAAGCTGTTAAACGAAAGCTTTTGTCCTTTTGAGTGTTAATTTTGCTCTTTACCTCCATTGGAAAAACTATTTTTTTATTTAGTTAAATACAAGAACCGAGATACAAATATTAGATGTATAAAGAATAAGTGTAATAAAGAGTGAAATAAATTTTATGAGAATTATCTTATAATAGTATCATTTGCACCCATACAGCCCATTTGATATTTTAAGCAAAAAGTTTTCGAGGAAGAATCTTCTTCCTCTTGC
This sequence comes from Artemia sinica, assembly GCA_027921565.1. NCBI lineage: Eukaryota > Metazoa > Arthropoda > Branchiopoda > Anostraca > Artemiidae > Artemia > Artemia sinica. The sequence continues at coordinate 19,690,689 of CM051259.1, forward strand.
CCCTTGTGATCAGGTATGACAGTTCATGCGCGTAGAAGGTACGTAGTTCGTGCGAGTAGAAGCTTCGCTTCATGTGAACTTGATAAATAGTTCATTCGTCGCATTTGCGGATTTAGTACTTTACAATTTACGGAATAATTTAACTCTAATTTGTTTTGACTATGGTATTGTTAATGTGCAAAACTTGAAGTTCGGTAATTTTATGAAATAAACAAGGCTGAACAAATGTCTGATGTATTTTTTGTAAATATGGACATTTTAGAAATAGCTTTACCCTGGAGGGGTAAGCTTGTTCTGTCTGCACAAATATTGGTATAAAAAAAGCCTTCAGGAAAAGTACTCAAACACCCCTGGATCTTTGTTCACCAATGTTTCTAGGGATGTTGAAAGAGTATCAATCGGTTGTTTGTGGTTTGTTTTTGTCTTTTTTTTGTTATTGTTGTTTAATGATTACTTATTTCTTTTATAGGACGATATTGCTTGTGAGATAATTAAAATTGGCGGCCTAGTCAGGAATAAAGAGCGATTCACCAAACGGCGGCAGCGATTGATCGGTCCAAATGGCACAACTTTAAAGGCCATTGAACTGTTAACCAACTGTTACATTGTAGTTCAGGGTAATACAGTGAGTACCGTCGGCCCTTACAAGGGGTTACAACATGCTCGTAATATTGTCACAGACACAATGAATAATATCCATCCTATATATAATATAAAGAAAATGATGATAAAAAGGGAATTGGCTAAGGATGAGGCATTGAAAAATGAAAATTGGGAACGATTCTTGCCGAAGTTCGAATCAAAAACCCTGAGTAAACGTAAACAGCCTCTTAAGAAAAAACAGAAGAAAGAATATACTCCCTTTCCGCCGTCGCAGCCCCAGAGTAAAATTGACAAAGAGCTGGAAACGGGTGAATATTTCCTTAAAGAGGAAGAGAGAAAGGCAAAAAGAAAGCAAGAAAAGAGTAAAAAGCAGCAGGAAATGGACTTGGTTAGAGAAGAAAAGAGGAATAAGTCGTTCATACCCCCTGTAGAGCCAGAGAAGAAGAAGCAGAAGGTTGACAATTCCGTAGATATCAACAAATTAAAAAAGAAAGTTAATAATATGAAAATGAAAGTGAAAAGTAAATAAAGTTCAATTCTTTTATTTCTTTCTCTTTTTAGTTCTTTCCTTTGCGAAAATTGAAGTTCGATCTTGATCTTTTTGAGATAGCAGATATTCTAAGTGTTTTGGTTTGACATTAGTCACAGTTACCGGAATTCCAAATTTTTGGAGGAGGGTTCAGATTTTTGAAGGGTTGTAACAGTTTCTTGGGACCTTTTTTCTTTCTTCCAAAAATTGTCACTGCATGTTTAGGTTGATTATTGACGATATCCTTTTTTTGCACTACGACTATCAATATTATTTTAGTATTGGCGACTTCGATTCCTCGGTCTTGCAAAATCAAACATCATCTTCAAGAATACAAGCTCTGAAAGCAATCGTAGTTTGAAGTTGCGCTTCGAAGCAATGAAGATGAAGCAAAGTCCCAAAGTGGGCTTTGATAAAAATCTAAAGTAACCTTTTGAGGATATCATAATTTTATATTACTGCCCTCCTCCCTGCTACATCCTTTTATGTTTGACAAATTGCAGACTTGAATGATATATCGACCACAGCAAGTACCCATGTTAAGAAAACGGTTCTTACTTCATAATATGCAGAATAATCATAGTTAACACATTTTGCATGCAATCTCGCAATCTAAAAAGAAATCCAAGTCACTGGCCAAAGAAGTTAAGAAAAGTTATGAACGGGTTAGTGCAACATCAGTCAAGTCAGTATTAAAGTCACTCAAAGCTAAAATCAGTTTAATACTGGCCCTTATTTTTGCTAATAACTTAGATGATGAAACACATGCTGCCACAAATCTCTGATCTTAGTGAATACTGTGATAACTTGTTGGTAAATAAACACAAATAATAACAAATCTCCCGAAATCAACAGCCAGAAAAAAATCCAAAAGCTCAAGTAAAGTAGCCTAATCCAATGCTAACGAAATCCAAGTAATAACAAAATCCAATGCTAACGAATAGTTAGGCTTTGTGTCTCTATATTTTTCGTCAAAATGAACGTTGCTTCCAAAGACCCTGGCTACATCACCAAAATGAAAATTAATTTTTTGTGAGGAAAGTGAGGAAACACCCGCCAATCAATCTTGATGAAAATTTTACCACTAAATTCAACATATGGGAGAACACTATTGTAGGGGTTTCAAGCTCCTGATGATCCTGATGATTTCAAGATTCAAAGTGGGCTAAGAATGGGTACCAAAGCCCCGTTAAGTGTTGCAGTAATTGGGGCCGAAGAGTCACAGTTACAATGCAACGCAAGTAACAATTTTGTTCGGATTGGTCTCCAACATTATTAAGACGCAATAAATATTTCACCACGTATCTTTTCAATTCATACTTCAAAACATGCATGACAATTTAGTGTCTGTCGAAAATTGCATCTTAATTTAATATTTCTTTTCTGGTATTTTCCTTGGAGAATCGAAAAAAAGGTTTCAAATCTCTGATTCAAGAATTTCTGGAAAAAAAACAAAACAAACTTAATTGAGGTACAATTGACAGTTCTTATCGATTTGGAGGACGAGAATTTAGCCCTTCCCTAACAGAGTTTCGATCACGGGTACCTGAGATCATAACTGTATGGTTCTATTGAGCCATTTTTGTCGGATAAATTTCACCAGTTTACCTAGTAATTAGGCCGATGAAAATAGATTTTGACCTTCCACAGAGGTTGAGCTAGCTATAGAGCACAAGAAGGGCACAACTAAAAGCCCAGGTTTACTTCCCACCAAATTTCGTTTTAATCTTTCTTTCCATTCTGGTAGAAGGGCTATGACAAGAATTTAGGGACCAGCCGTCTTCCCCTGTAAAGGTTGGATGGATCCTCAACTGGAAAAAGGTATAACTGCGAAAAAGGTTACTTCTAACTTAGTTTTGTTGAGATCCAACAGTGTTTTTGGTAGATAAATTTTTCAAAGAAAATTTTTTACGAAAAGGTTTCCTTAGAAAAGTAAAGAGTGACACTAAAATCTAAAACGAGCAGAGACATAGTTGTATAATAAGTATATAACTTGAAACACGCAGAAATTACTAGACATAAGTACTCAAGTTGAACTGAAAATTAAAGGCTAGAATGTCATTTGCCCTTTATTGAAAACGGGTGTGTATTTCGAACGTTTTTTTTGTCATAACAACAACAACAACAAAAATAATAGTAACTAAGGTAAACAAATACATACCAAAGTTAAAATATGCTTACTAGTATATTTTGGTGCGAAAACTTTGGTACCAATTATTGTTGCTAGGATTTTGGCAAAAATTTACAAGTGTTCCTAAAGAGACTAGTACTGGCACTCACCACTAAGTTAGAGCTAAGATCAAATCCAAATAAGGCTAAATGTTTGCCTTTAAAAGTTCGCAAGAAGGAATTTTCTGTTATTGGACACTTCCCATGGCAAAATCCTTGGTATGAATGATTGCCAGGGTTTACTTTGTTCGACAGTAAAAAAAAAATCAGGATAATTTACGGTACTTTTATGATATACGCCCTACCTAATGTTCTTCTAATATGTTTCTTTGGCTCAATCCTATTGAAATACACCAAAGTAAGATAAAAATATAATACTTTAAAAACAAATTTGGGCTATATATTTGCACATTAGAGGAGGTGGGAGTAAAGTATAGCGGTTCTGCATGCCTAATGTCTTAGGTACAATTATGCAGCAAGAGTTGTTTTCTAACTTCACTCCGTCCAAATTTTTTTATCTCACCTCCCCCCGCCCCCTAATGTGCAAATATATAACTCAAATTATATATTATCCATTCTGTCACTTCTCTTTGTCTTGTCTCACGTTAATCTGAAAGAAACTAACGAAAAAAACCGGTTCTATAATGTGTCAATGAATGAACAACTTCGGTGGTAGGGCGTTTATCATACAAGTACCGAATTTATTGCTTTTCCACCAATTTTTATTGTGTGTATGCCCCAGTTCTTCTGTTTCATCTTTTTAAGATAATGGTTGTAAAACATGTTGCTGAAATATCGAATTTTTGTGTTTGGTTTTTCTTTAGTTAAATCCGCTATCTCACAAGTCATTTTGAAAAAATGGGTCTTATTCCCAACTGTCTTCAAAAATAAAAGTAAATGATTTTTGCTTTTTTTTATCTTCACGCTACCTATTTTGTAAAAGTATGTATTCAGTCGCCATCTATCTTGCAAACTGGATTCCGCTTTATGACGAGTCCATACCTAAACAAGAGGTTCATAACTGGGAAGGATCCTTAGCATGGGCACCCATAAGGAGGGGCAAGGGGGGCAGCCCCCTGGCTGAATGACGGTGTCATATATTTGTATTAATTTAAAAAACTTTTGTCCACCGAATAAGTTTTCAAAGAAAAGTAAAGAGCTCTATTAAGCCAAAAATGGGCAGAAACAAAGTCAAATAATCTTCCAAGCGTAAAACTACCACAAATCACTATCAATAATTAAATGAAACTCAAAACGAACAGAAATTATAATAAATAGCCTAGTCAAACTCAAAACGAGCAAAAATTAACATTACTAGGGCTGACAACCCCCATGCCTTCTCAAGACCAGAACATAACTTAGGCTTTACTAAAAAAAAAAAAATGACCGTGGATTGTCAGTTTAATATACCAATACTGATATTTACTCCTTAAAATAAAAAATGGGCAAAAAAAAGTGAATAAAAAAAAGTTTTTTACTTATTTAAGTAAAAAAAAGTCAAAACATTTAAACATATTTTGTTTTCAGTAAAGCGCAAATTATGTTCTGGTCTTGAGAAGGCATGGGGGTTATCAGCCCTACTAATGTTAGTTTTTGCTCGTTTCGAGTTTGAATCGGCTATTTATTCTAATTTCTATTCATTTTGAGTTTCATTTATTTATTGAAAGTGATTTGTGGTAGTGTTACGCTTGGATGATTTCTTGATTTCATTTCTGCCCATTTTTGGCTTAATGGAGCTCTTTAGTTTTCTTTGAAAAACTTGTTTTATGAAAAAAGTTTTTTAGATGAATTTCTGTTCGTTTTTTATTGACAAAGTCATTTTCATGATTTTTTTTTTTTTATATCTTTTCGGTTTTTTCTATAAGAATCTATAGTGTGGCATAATTGTGAGGGTTTGATATGCCCAATATCCCTAAAGGAATAGTTGCTGGACCGTTCTGCTATGCTGAACAAAATAGTTGTATCAAAATTTTGATTAGATGTGTTTGGGAAATAAATCGGCTTGAGAGACGGGCTGATTGCCCTCCAATCTCTTTTTATTCTTAGAAAGGACCCTAGAACTTTTAATTTTAAATCGAATTAGCTTCTTTAAATGTTTCAATGATATTTCTAGCTATGATATAGTGATGCTGCCTATGATATTGGTTATATGCCTTTTTGAAAACCTGCATGTATACAGTTTTTTCGTTTGATTGGAACGCCCCCTAAACACTTCCTAGAAGTTTCACCTTAATACTCTTGGTGTCATTAGTTACAGTAACTGTAATGTAGTACTAAAAGTATAGACATAGTGCCTTCTGGCTAGTTCAAAATCGCCTACAACTTACTCTTAAAGATCTAACTTAATAATATAAGATGTTCTTGAGATATTGCTTTGTCACCGTTTTGAAAGTCCACATGCTCATGTTTTGTTTTGATTTAGTTCAACGTCCGCCTAAATATTTCTTATAATTGTTTACTGAAGACGTTGTATTCTCTTTGGACTATTGGCTACAAAATGGCTATCTCACAATTTTGATCGATTGTGTTTGGGGAAAATAGTAAATCAGGGGAGGGGGGGGGCTATTTTCTCTCCATCAAGCTTGATTCTTAAAACGGAACTCGAACTGTGCATTTCAAATCAAATGAGCCTCCTCTAAAGTTCACAAGACCACCTCTTCCTAAAAATCTTACATCCCCGGGGCATAACTTAAAACCTTTACCCCCATACTCTGGAGGGGTGCGTCAACCCCAAAGACCGTGTTATGAGATTTTTGGACTATTTTTTAACAAATGACTATCTTAAAATTTCTATCGGATGCATTTGGGAAAAATATGACGTGGGGTATAGCTGCCCTCCGATAAATTTGACTCTTCAAAATGGCTCTTCAACTTCTGATTTCAAATTCAATGAGCCCCCTCCGAAGTTTATACGACCACCGTTTCCATAAAAACCTTAAATGCCCTCAGGGTATATCTTACAACCCTTGCCCTGAGGACTGTGAGGGGGTTCTCATCCTCAAAGATATAATTTCTGGACTTTTAAACTACATCAAACAAAATAACTATCTCGAAATTTGAACTAGTGTTTGGAGAAATGATGGGCTTGGGAGGGGGGATGTTTGCCCTCCAATCACTTTTGACTGTTAAAGAGGGCACTAGCCCTCTCAATTACTAACCGACTGAGCCCTTTTTGAAGCTTCTACTACAGCAAATAGCCATCTTAAAATTTCTATCAGATGCGTTTTGGGAAAATGCAATGTGTGAGTGTGTTGGGGGGGGGGGGATATTTGCCTTCTGACCACTTTGACTCTTAAAAAAGCACTATAACTAACACTATTACTTAAAAAAGCACTAACTGGTTGCCCTCCATGAGCTCTTTTGAAGTTCTTATGACATTTCTTTCTATAAGAAGTGCCCTGGTCTAAAAAACAAAACAATATATTGGGCCCACATCGCTCTTTACTTAGGCAGCGTTATCGCACTGCTTATGATATTTTGTCTTGAGATTTCAATTATACAGTACCAGAAGTGCCGGTTAGAGCAGGTAAGCCCTCCCCCTTAAAATTCAGCCTATGGGCTCCCATGATCCTTAGCTCTGACAATAAGCGTGATTGAATAAATCGTCTTCTTATTTATTTTTCGTATAAAAACCGGGTATTCTGAACGATTGGTTTGGATTTTTATCAAAGATCTAATGTTCTTTAAGAGAATTCATTAGCTGAAATAATCGACCAAGGGGAAAGATATAGTAATATTTGAAGTATCATTTTACTGCACTTTTTTTTGTAGGAGGGGAGTAAAATTTTTTCTTTTTTTAACTAATTTTAAAGATTTTTTGTACTTGGCACACATAATTCAAATCTTTAGAACTGTTCCCATTAAAATTTAAAACTTTTTTTTTCTTAATTGTAAAAACACCTGATATGGGCGTTTTGTTTGGGCATACTTGTATAAAAAAGATCTTATTTTATGCGAGGATTGTTGTGAGCGTAATTCATTCGTATCATTATTGACAGAATAAGGAACACAGTAAAGAACAACCATGATCGGATTACGGGCTTTCTCAAGTGTGGTTGTCGATCGCTACGGCCTTGGAATTACTGAAACCCAGGCACATGATAAAACATGCTGGAATATCACAGTTCAACACTGCGAGACGACTACGCTTAGTCCTGTAGTGAATCCTGGTGATTTTACATTAGCAGTGGACACTTGCATGAGAAATTATTTAGGTCAGGGTAGCTACTTATAATTTAATATTTTCCCTAGTTTCACTTGCGAAAACTTGCGAGTTTTGAACACATGCCAAGGTACGAAAAAGTGAATATATATATATATATATATATATAGGCTACTGAGTATAATTTTTGGCGATAATTTAATATGATTATCTTTCCTAAGATCCCGAGCTCAGGAATGAAATCCTAAAACTTATGGGGAAATTTCAAGAAGTGACCAGACCTGATATAGGTGTTGAAAGAAATTAAGGTGTCTTTTTGTCTTAAACAGAGGTTGTATGAAATCCATTTACGGTTTTACTGTTTATTCCTTATAGAACTTATCGTGTAAAAAAGAATAATAGACAAATAAATCTTCGCCGTGAGTAAGAAGAATGTCCTATTCTTGTCGTTTGAATGTTCCAAACGTCATTCGAAAGTTGGGATGGTTGCATCGTGGATCACAATTTTGAACCTCGTGTTGGAATGATAAGTGGATAATAAAAAACACACAAGCTGTAAATGAACAGTGGGAATGTTTTAATTGTCTTTCGGTTCAATTTGGTGTTAAGTGATGCTGAATTCAAATTTATTTCGATATTCTCATGAACTATATTAAAAACCTGACAAAGAATAGTAAGTTCAAGGAACAATAAGGACAATAATGATCACTTAGACACCACCAAACAAGGGTATTCTACAAATGAGGAAAGAAAGCAATAGGCAATCCCTATCTCGGAATACCACACCCCCATGGAGGTACCAATATATCAACAGCTAATTGGTGCTATATGATTTTTGTTTTGTTGGTTCGTGGAGGCAATGGGTTTTACGGCCTGACTGAGAATCAACTCAGTTTTGTGAGTCTGCATAAAATGATAACAATAACAGCAATGATCTGCGAAAAGAAAGAATTTGATGATCATCTTATAGAATTAGGAAAGGATCAGATATACAGGGGATTACTGAATGTAAAAATAAGCAGTAGAAGATGCGAAGGAGAGAAATGAAAAAAATAAAAATTTTTTATGCATTCCCACCAATTGCGCTTTTAAAACCGTTCCTGTGAAAGATCTCCCTTTTTTAATTTGGGAAAGTGCCAGAACTCCAAGGATACAACCAAATGTTTTTTTTTAAGTTTGTTTCCTCGCACGGAACATATTTTTGCGAAAAGACACTGCTCACCCCGATTCGATCCTCTTTAGGCTGTATCGCAGACGCAGCTGCTCCTGCCTTCTCTCTCGTTCGCTGCTATACCTCCAGATATAAAGAGGCCTTAGTCTTTACACTACGAAAAAAAAACATCCTTTTAGTTTTCCTCTTCTTACTATTTGATTCAGACCCTGCCCATATTTTGTATTTGTTCGCTAGTTTTTTTCCTTCGTTTTTTATGTCCCTTTAAAAAAAGGTTGTATTTGTATTTTTTTTTTTATTATTGAGTTTTACATGTTTTTACCTTTTTAACCTGTTATGGTTAATCTTAGTTTAAATAATGACTAATGAATGGATTTTAATTCTGATATTTTAAATTTTAACATTCTTTTGCCAGTCTTTTAGTTTCTGTTTCCTTTTTTGTCTGCCCTGTTTTTTATTTATTGACCTTGAAATTTAGATTCGGCCTTTCAAGGCTCTGATAAAAAAAATTGGGCACTTATCTGTTATAGCGCCTCCACTGAAGAATTAAGCTGTGTAAAACTCGAGAACAAACCAGTTTCGTCTGTCTGTATTAAGAAATAATCCAGAAGACCTCGGAAACAGTATTAAGAAGTAAGGCCATAATACATTCTACGACATGCCCTCCTTTTTTCCATAGGATTTCCATGACGCTCTGTGACGTTACGACATCCCTGGCAAGATTCCGATGACAGCCCAGTTTCTACGAGGCCCCTGTTTCTGCGAAATGCCCTCCCTTTTCCCATGGGATTTCTACAACACGCCCTGTAACGTCACGACACAGCCCTGGCAAGGTTTTGACGTCACCCCTGGCAAGATTCCAGGTGCTCCAATTTTGCTTCAGTATTGCAAAGATTCCAAAAACATCCCGTGGCGAGATTCCCAGGATTCCAGGTGTTTCAGTATTTCAGTAAATGGTAACTTGGAGTGCGGTCGGGATATTTAACAAGTACCAATAATAGGGAATTAACATGGGAAGTTAGAAAAGTGGAGCTCCTACTCCATCGCACCTGTGCAATGCGGTCAACTGTTTCTAGGTGTAATAATGCAATTGTGCTTCAGCTGGGAAGATTCCCACGAAACACCCTTGCCTTTTAGACGGTCAGATAGGGATATTAGCATGGGATTTTAAAGGGTCAGATAGGGAGTCTATAAGTGGAGCTACTAGCCACTCAAGCCATCGCACCTGTGCAATGCGGCTCCTGTTTCCAGGTGTAATATGCTTGACGCAATTTTATTTCAGATGGCGAGATTCCCAAGACACACCCCTCTGGACTCCATGACGTCACATGACAAACCCTGTTTTTAAATAGTCAGGTGTAATATGGTTGACGCAATTTTATGTAACCTTGCTTCAGGACCCATGGGGAATCTATAACTTAACGACAGCACACACCTCAGGCAATCACGGTTCACATGTCTATGTAAGGACAGCGCACATCTTACGTAATGACAGTGCACACATCACTGTCACATAATACTTTTTTATATTTCATTTTTCATCGAAACGTTCAAGACGTTTTTTCTTTCTTTTAACTTAATGAAAGCGCAAACTTCATGTAGTGTCAGCACACGTTGCGTAATGACGGCGCACATGTTGCGCAATGACAGTAAACACATCGCTGTCACATAATACTTCTTTGACATTTTATTTTTCCCCGAAACGTACAACGCGTTTTTTTCTTTCTTTCAAAGCGTTTCTTTTTTATTCTTTCTTCTTTTTATTTCTTTAGTTCTTTGTACTCGCTGGGACTCGAAAGATCAATTCCCTTCCAATGGAACAACGCTCCAAGCATCAGGACTAAAAGACCATTCCCAGGATTCTGTCCTAGTCCATATATTCTAAAAAAAAATTTTTTCACGACACCTGATATTTCCAGTTTTTCGCGCACGCTAGAATGTCATGTTTCGTGCACCTGCGACAATTGGAATGAAGACGAAAAACATCTATTTCAAAACTTATTTTTCTTTAATGTATTTTTAGTAATAAAGAGGAAAGGGACGCTTAAATTGTGTAAACACTTAGGTATTAGAGACACGTGCTAAGCAACATATCTAAAGGATTAAGCCTATTGTAAATGAAATTGCTATTAATAAAAACAAATTTACAAACATTATCAAAACAGAGAAAAAAGCAGTTAAAAAACACCGAGAACAAAAAGACATGAAAAAAGGCTTACAAAAGATCATAATATAGGCAAAAAGAACCGTGTGTTATAGAAAGGTGGGGGTCCTAGCATGTATTTCCAGAGGGTGGGGTTCATATTGGAGCTAAATTTAAGCCATATTAAGAGCTTTAAACGAAAATATCTCGTTTCTTTGAGCTAAAATTATGAATATTTCACACCATCGTGACAATAAGTCCCATACGCCCCCTAGCAATCATTTCCAGAGGGCACGCTGATATTAGAGCTAAATTTAAAACATTTTGTAGTATTTCTGAGAGCTTTTGATGAAAATGCCCCATTTCGTTGAGCCAAGACTATGATTATTTTAAACCATCGCGACAATACGCCCCACACTCCCCTAGCAATCATTTCCAGAGGGCACGCTGATATTAGAGCTAAATTTAAAACATTTTGTAGTATTTCCGAGAGCTTTTAATGAAAACACGTTACTTCTTTGAGTGTACTTTAGATTTTCACCCCCTCCTCTACGGAAAAAAGTCATTTTAACACTAACACTTTACTTTTAAAACTATAGAACTTGTTACTCCATGCCATTCACGCCACAGTACCACACTATTACTGCTCTGCGGCACCCTGTGACACCTCCTTCATTCTTCCTAAGACATTTTCAGACATTTCATGTTAAAAATTACACATTTAATCCGATAATTCAAGTTATTGTTAACCAGGCCTATCATGACGCTCCACAAAACATCCCCACACCATCACAGTTTTAGAAAGCACATCCCTCATCACTCCCCTAGGACATTTTCAACCTTTTCCCATCGAAAATAAGCTTCTGAATCTAAATTAAACACTTTTTTTTATTTGTTTTGAACAGTGGAACTTGGCATTTATTTAACAGAATGTGATACACCAAGCTATTCACACCAAAGTGCCACACAATTACTGCTCTGTGCACCCTCTGACATCGTCCCCAAGATATTTTTCAGATATTTCTTTGTAAAAATTATACTTCAATCCGGTGATTCAAGTTTTTTTTGTGAACCAAGCCTATCATAATAACCTCTAAAAAAACTCCACACCCCCATGGCATTACACACCCACGATCATCGTGACACATCAGCTCATCATCCCCTTGGAAATTTTAAACCTTTTCTCCTCCAAAAATGAGCTTCTGAACCTAGATTTAACACTGTTTGTTTTTATTTGAACAGCGGGAAACTCGACATTTCATTGGTAGAGTGTGATACTCCAAGCAATTCACTCCACAGTGCCACACTATTACTGCTCTGCGGAAATCTCTGACATCACTCATCACCCCAGTCCTTAAGACATTTCAGACATTTCTTGTTAAAAATTATGATTCAACCCAGTGATTCAAGTTTTTGCAAGCCAACCCGTTTATGATGCCTCCAAGTTCCGCCAATTCCAAGATTTTGTTCTCGGCTGCCACTGTGGTAATCTATGGCTACCAAATGGAAATCCACAGGGAACATGTTATCGCGCATAAGGGTTTTTCAACTTTTTTCTCCCACAAAAAATAATTTATAAACTAAAATGACCATTTTTTTTTATCAACACCAGGACTTGGCATTTCATTGCTAGAATGTGATACTCCATGCAATTCACGCCACCGGGACCCAAGTTTCCAATTCCATAGGGGCCCCTAGTCTGCAATCCCAAAGCCCCCCTAACCTAACCACCGGAAGAGCCTAGCAAGTAATTCAACCAGAGGGCCCCAAGCCTCCAATTCAACCGAAGCCTAGCGATCAATTCCAATGGAGGGGGGGGGGCTAACCTAACCATCGGTGGACCTATGTTATGATTTATCTTGTCTGTGCTACCTCTGTTGATGTTTCGAAGTGCGTTTTGGAATTTTTTCATTTGAAAAGTATGAACTAGGATATTTTTGCAGTGTTGTATCGTAATTTATCTTGTCAGTGTTAGCTCTGTTGATCTTTCAAAGTGCATTTGGATTTTTTTCGTTTAAACGAATGGCTTACGATACTTTTGTAGTGTTTTGTCGTGGTTTATTTTGTCAGTGTTAGCTCTGTTGATGTTTCAAAGTGCATTTGGCATTTTTTTCGTTTAAACGTATAGCTTAGGATATTTTTTGTGTTGTGTCGTGGTGTATCTTATCATGTGTTACCTCTGTTGATGTTTCAAAGTACATTATGGAATTTTTCACATTTGAAGTGTATGACTTAGGATATTTTTGTAGCGTTGTGTCGTGGTTTATCTTGTCCTTGTTACCTCTTATGATGTTTCAAATTGCATTTTGAAATTCTTTCATTTAAAACGTATGACTTACGAAATTTTTGTAGTATATTCTCGTGGTTTATCTTGTCAGTGTTACCTCTGTTGATGTTTCAAATTAAATTTTAGAATTTTTTCGTTTGAAATGTATGACTTAGGATATTTTTGTAATATTGTGTCGTGATTTATCTTGTCAGTGTTACCACTGTTGATGTTTCAAAGTGCATTTTGGAATTTTTTTGTTCGAAACGTATGACTTAGGATATTTTTGTAGTGTTGTCTCGTGGCTTATAATGTTAGTGTTACCTCCGTTGATCTTTCAAAGTGTATTTTGGAATATGTTTGTTTGAAACAAATGACAAGTTATTTTTTGTAGTGTTATGTCGTTGTTTATCGTGTCAGTTTTGCCTCTGTTGCTGTTTCAAAGTGTATTTTGGACTTTTTCGTTTGAAACGTATGATTTAGAATATTTTGTGTAGCCTTTTGTTATGGTTTATCTTGTCACTGTTACCTCTGTTAATGTTTCAAAGGGAAGCATGTCTGAAAAGGTTAGATTACATTAAGTTAACTACTTTTAAGTTAGGTTCCTTCAGTTTAGGTTAGCGTGGTCAACCTAACCTGAAGAAGCCTAACTTAAAAGTTGTTAACTTAATGTAACCTAACCTATTCAGATATGCTGCACTTTGAAACATCAACAGTGGTAACACTGACAAGATAAACCATGATACCACACTACAAAAAATATTTTAAGTCATGTACCGGGGGAATTTTGCTTAATTAGATTCAGATACCGCCACTTGTACCGGGGGAATTTTGTGTGGTTGTCGGCCCTGTACCCCTTATGACCGTGTCACTTGTGCGATTAAGGATTTAAGCTGTATTATTAAGGATCGCGCCAACTTCGCCGTTATGGAATTGCTCCATTTGTACCGCTTAGGTTTTACCTTAAGCCGCTAAGTTGATATAAACTTGTTCCGCTAAAGGCTGCTCCATTTGCAAAGGGGAAAGGGATGAGTATGACTGAGGGGTAAAAAAATGACCGCGCCACTCCCATGAGAGAAAATAAAGTACGTAAATATGGTAGGTTAGAAGTTCTCCAACCGTCAATCCAGGAGTGTAACCACGCTTCCTTGGGTCATCTCCTTATGGGTTACCTCTAGTGTTAATTAGAAATCAGATTCCTTGGGAACGTTTCCAATGGAGACATTTGAGCTAGTTATCTACTTTGTGGTGAGATACAGGCATATAAATAAAACAACACAAATAGAAAAGCAATGGGTTTATTGAAACTTACGCTTTCATGTATACAGCAACATATGTAAGTAATACGATCAGAATGATAACTTCAGAGTGTATCGCCCAAACGGTAGGAACATAATATCTGTCTAATAATAATGCTCATAATAATCACGCGAAAAACACTTTTCATCACTATATATCCTAAGTCCTGATTCTGTGCCGTGAGAGCTATTTCACGATTGGCCCAACTCCTGTGGAGGGCCCGCTACTTTTTCATCATGTTTACAAACTAAAATCATTATGCTAACTGACCGTCCAATAATTTTTTTTCAATATTTTGATGATTAAACAATCATATTCCTATGATAACTTGAAAATTCCTGTATAAGACATTGTCTCGTGATTTTTTATTGCCAAGTATTTTCGCGAAATTCAAAACCGTCTTCCTTGATTAGTGCCGTAATTCGACCGGTAGCTTTTCCACACTTCAAATCTGTAAAACAAAACGTCTGAAATGCTGCGAGACATTTATATCGGAATTATCCTTAGAAAGAAAGAATTTTTTTCTATATTTTAAATATATCACATGTTACTCACGGTACATATTACCCTTCCCATTATTTAATGACGTCCCGTCATTGGGATTTACTTGCCCTTGGGTTTTTTAAATATTCGCGATTTATTTACTATTGGTCCTACATAATTTTAATTGACATTGTATTATTTTATACTTTTATTTAAGCTTAATCAGGAGTGCTTAAATAAATTTTCTGTATTACTTTTCTTATTTTATTATATATCCTTTTCTAATGTTCCTCCACCGGACTAAGATTACCTATGGTTACAGCCTAGCTACTATACCAAAGATTTTTTTTGTTTTTTTTTTACATCTAACACTCATAGCTTCTATACTTTCAACCTTTTAAACATTATCATGGGAAAATTTTTATGTGGTTGGGGCTATACTACTACTATTTTAAGATATTTATAATGTAATAATAATTATATTAATTGAAATGTGCAAGTCTTTATCTAATGCTATTTATGGGATTATTATACTTTCTATCTACGGTAAATTAATGGAGTAATACTGCAATACTACACATAACTCTATCTAAGCAATTAGCAATGTATATATATGAATGATTTAAAATATAAATACTATGTCACCACTTTCACTGGTAAATTTCAAAATACTTTCACTGGGTCTGTTCGTTATGTAATATTAAAGATACGATATCGAAATTGTTAATTTGTCAAAACTGTTAAAATGTAACATATGTAAATTCACACCTACTTCACCACCTTACGTGTCTCTTAGCGTACTCACTCCTTCTGTTGTAAATTATGGTCCTTCACCCTTTTCGTCTTGGCAAAAAATTTAAAAACACTTACAATATAGTTTCTTCACAGAATAGTTTAAACATGGTTGGGTTCATCTTGGACGAAGTGCTTTCTGTAATTATCAAACGGGAAATGATACTTCCAACTACAGGTGTGTGGAATTTTGCTATCAGAGTTCATTCTCACCTACTGTTTTTGGATAGTTCATAAGGTGCTTTATCGTTAAGGGGTTGAACACTGGGACCACGTTTATAATAGATGGGTTGATTTTCTTCTCAGCATATCATTCTTGGGATATGTTAAAGTACACAGAGAATGTATTTCTCGTATAAAACTGTTCGTTCGTGCACTTAGAGATTAATTTCTCTTATAAAATTGTTCGTACATGGCTTGTATCCATTCGATTTTGCAGTGATTCTTTGGTAAATCACAGGGAATTAAAATTTGGATTTAGAATGGGTCAACATCAAGCTTTAGTAATTCCTTCTACGTATCGTCTTTAACTTGTGGGAGAATTATATTGTCACTGAGGGGTTAGTCACTGTGGTTACTTTGGTTTTTGTAATTCAGTGGTTGGTTTCCAGGTTCATTTTTCAGAAATTATCTCGTAACATTTATGGGATAACAGAGATAGGAACTTTTCCATTTGATAGAGGTGATAGGACGGATTCCGAGAAATGGTCGAAAGAGATTGAACGCGTGAATCTGCGACACGTAAATACTTTGGGTTCATCAAATATCATAACTATACAGTTATATGGTGCATGGGTCCATAAGGATTATCAAGGGTGATATTTATGTTCTTATATCTTGGACTGGTCGATGGGGTTCTCAGGATTGATGTGTTTATATAGTTCGATAATGCACTGGATACTGAGATTTATTAGATAGTGTTACCTGATACATAATATGGTTTGTGATCGAGGACAACGATCAAAAACGTAATCGTAATTTTCGTCACTAGCTTTGTTGCCTGTAATTTATGGTGAGTACTCTTCGTTGGTTGAGGGATGATGAAAATAGATACAACTAGGTTGTATCTGCACTGGACTACGTATTGTACTGAATGATTTCCTATAGGTCATTGCAATTCCTGTAATAAAAATAACGAGGCAGAATCACACGTTCTTTAAAACGAGTAGTCATAATATATAATAGGTAATAAGATTGTGTACATTTATGGTGAATTTTACGCTACAAGACAATATTAAATAGATACACTAATATTATTACACATATATTGATTTTAACAAAACGACATTATTATCATGTTGGTTTCAAATATATAGAATTTCCATTGGGAAACCTAAAACATAGAAATTTCTTCTAAGTTGTTATAGAATGACGACGACATAAGAGATTAATTCCTTTAACTTTAAGTAATGTCTCTTATTATGCTCCTTAGTATACGCTATTACACATACTTTATTTTGATTTACTTCAACACTTATTTAATTCTACATTAGATTTAAAATAACCATTTAAATATAAGTTACGCTACATCATTTAGTTTGAGGTCTCAGTTTACAACATATTTCATGCCTTCATTGTTCACGCACGTCCGTGCTGTTTAAGAAACGCATGTTGCAGCGTCGTAACCGCACGGTTTTACGTAAACGACACTTACAATGAGGGAACTAGACATAGCAAGGTCGAGTGGAGACCTCTATACCCACTCGTTTTCTAATGTCTCCCCTTTTCTTGGCTTAGACGTTTTCATAGGGTTCTGGGTTTAACTTCTGCATTTCAGCCGTTTCCGCGTGTTCTTCCTTTGGGTTTTGCCTTCTTAGTCTCAGGATTCTTCCATAATTAAAAGTTAGTAAGGTTCTCATAGTCAGGGAAATTGCGAATACGAAACATACGGTCAGCAGTAGTTTCCACCAGAAATCGGTTGAGAATAATCCGTATCTATTATCCGCGTACGTTAATCTTTGGTCTTCATTAGTAAATAGGGGGATCTGGGAGTCTAATGTTTCTCATATTTTTGTAGGTGGTAATGTCCCTTTATTCTTTTCTAGTTCGGAAAATATTGAGGTTTTCCTTTCCTCTCTTTCTATATTGGGAATAGTATATGACAGGTTGATTGCCTTAAAATTGGTAATTTTAGGACTTTTTATGTTTGTGCTCGTTGTTATTAACGGCGTTTGAACTGTTGACTCTTTAGTTATAAGTCGACATCCTTGTTTTATGGTTATCGTACCCACATCTTGTAATAGTAATTCGGTCCTCTAACTTGGATCGATTCTTTCAGTATTATTATAACAAGACAAAATTCCAACAGTTTCTTTGGGAACAGAAAATAACCAAAGATAATTTCTAAGGTGTATGAATATTTCTCGTTTAGTACTTCCTATCAAGGCTTCGAACGAATCAGGTATTTCTTCCTGTTGTGTGTCTTTTAAAAATATATCTAACATACAAGATCCAGATTTGACGTTATAAATAGGTAACGTAAGCTGGCATACTAGGTTTTTGAATGATACGCACTCTTTTAAGTCTTGTGAATTGGCTAGGGTATATTTTCTTCTATCTTGGTCAACAAGTAAATACTCTGCTTCCGGTGTGATAGTCACAAATGAATTTATCTTCTTAATATTAGCAGGGAAGGTCGAAATTTTGTACAAGTCGTATAGGGATTGTTAGTTTATCAATGGAATCATTACTACTGCGAACAATTGTTCATTTATTTCCGTGATGTGGACTTTTAATTTGGTATAGTAAAGAAATAAATTTGATACTTCTGGCTCTATGGGTAAATGTAAACCAAACGTTACGTGCGTTTTTATTTCGTCTAAAATACTTTTAAGGTTAGAAGGGTCTACCAGGTCGTATGACAAGGTTCCTCCCGTGAGGGCAAATAATGCGAATTCAAACACTAATGTCCGTTGCTAGGTTTGGCAATGACATTGTTATTATATCGAGTGATACCATGGTAAGGCTCGCGTCTGTCACCACGCGATCCACTTCGTTCCTTAAATAATTCATTACGTTTACAGTTTTTGAGATTTTCTTAGATATCATTTCAACTTTATCTCTCTGGTAATTTGCTATACTGGCTTGTATCTTCTGGACATGTAACGTTACGTTCATGGCATTATTCAACTTTTCTACATTTTCCCTCAGGATGTTTAAGTCTTCCTCCGTTTTCAAACCAAAAAGGCGGGAGGCGAGTTCTACAATGATGGGAATTAGGCTTTTAGACCTACGGTATTTATTTCTTCGAAATAATACTTCAAAAATCTTCATGGTACTTTTTTTTAATTTTTATATTTCCGTATTAAATAGTTCAAATAAGGCCTGTAGTCTTTGTCTGTATAATATTAAGAAGGCTTGATGAGTTGACACTTTTTGGGCGTTTTTCTCATTTAGATTAGGTAATGGTTCGATACCTTCTTTTGTCGGCTCGTCGTCCATGGCTAGCCTAGCACAAGTACGTTTACCGTCTATTTTCAAACATTTCTTATGTACGTAATTGTTTTCTTCCTCTTTTTTATAATTATTTTTCTTTTCTTCTGGCTTAAGCCCTTGTACTTTTATCGTTTGTATTTCGGTATGTCTTACCGGGATTCTTGCCCTTGCGTTTATAAGGAATTTGCCAATAGGATGGGTATGAGTAAACGTGGGCCCAGCTGACCAAGTCCATCTTGTAAACATCGTGGGTTTTAGATAAGTTAATATAGTTGATTTTCTAGGTGATTCTTTGCTAAGTGCGATCAATTCTGGCACTGTGTTTGCCGTGGTTTCCGATATTGAAGATTGTATCTCTTTGTTTGGGGTCTCATAGGTAGGTGTGGTTATTGTGATATCTTTTTCATTTCCTTCTGTGGGATTTTCATATTCATGATCTTGTTGGGTACTTGAGAACTTGTTTCTTGATTTGTCTAATTCCCTTAGGTTAGTATCTTGTCTGTTGTCATTTTCCTTTCTTATTTGGGATGATATCCGTTTCGTTACGTTTTTCTCGGCGTAACTTTGCCATAATTCTTTGAAAAAAGTCCACAGGCTTGGTAGTTCGTTTATCATTGCGTAATTTTAATCATAAGGTTTTCCTTTCCTTGTAGTCAGTAATTTAGGGTTTTTCTATGGATTTCATTGCAGTAAAGTCTCTCGACAAGTATTCAATATTATTCACTGATCTTTTCCTTCTGTCTTCCTTGGTGCTCGTTCCAAGTGCCATGTCAATTTCTGCCATTTTCTTATCAAAGTCATCTATTACGAATTTTGATTTTAGTTTGGGGATAACTGGAATCGGAAATTCTTTATTATCTTTATTATGCATTATTTTGCTGGTCTGTAATCCTTTATCCGACCTTAGGAATTGAAATTTCGATGCTTTGAGTTCATTCGTGTTTTTCTCTAGCCTTGTTACTTGTTGAAACAAGTTTTCGAAGGGTTTTGGGTATAATTTCATAAAAATTTTCCATGCATTATGGCTAGCTAGCAATGAATTTTCATGCTTGAATATTACTCCATGCTTTACGATATCTTGGGCGGCTGCGTGAACAACGAGGATTATGATGATATTCTTAAGCCTCATCTTTTTTTTTGTTTCTAGAATTAATCTATCATTAATTTTACCTATTTTCGCAAAATTCGTTTATTTACTATTTTATTATTATTATTTTTTGCGAAGAAAAAATTTCGAAAACAGAGGTTATGATGTTTTTTGTTCTTTTTTGTTAGGTTTAGAGTTTAGAATCTTCTTTTAATTTTCTTGCTATTATTTTTAAATGCGTCTGTTTTTTTGGTGTGTTTTCATTCGTTTTAGAAATAATTTACTACCCAGGGATTTGTATTCCTCAGATTCAGGGTCAAATAAAAATTGTTTATAATATTGAATTTCTGATAAAGGATGATGTATGCCTTCATACTTGATACATTGGGGATTGTTATCTAGATTATAGCAAATTTTGGGGCTATGCATTTATCAAGGAGTAAAAGGTCTGTTTGAGTGGGTCCTTTAGAGTAGAAATATTTGATATTGAGGTTCTTTTGTAGACGTCTTATTAACAATTGTAAACAACCAAGTTGTTTCGCGCTTCTTTTTCTGTATTTTGTTTTGACTTCCCTTCTAGCCGGACGATATTTGGGGGTATCCGCAAGTGCTAATCCATACTTATAAGTGTGGGGTGCATACCCTTTAAGATTGTAGGTTAAATCCCGTTCTTTCGCATATATCTGATTTCCTTTTTCGTCAACCACCAACATAGCTGCCGAGTATATAATGTGTTCCTTCGCATTCGTTATTGTGATAAATTCAGTATCGATTATCGCCTTACGGATAGGCTTTGATTCCGTTGTCAAGATCTGAAAATGATCAGTTTATAATTAGACGTTTTTGTACCCTGGCGTCAATGAAGGCGTCAATGAAGACACCTTTCATTGGGGAGTTTAGGGACAGTCTCTCCTACGCGCCGACTGAAACGCTGCTCGTAGGCAAGTCGGAACTCAAACTTCCCACGTTATAAAATCCGTCATTAATCTCAATAACTGGGTATATTTTGGGTTATTCAATTGATTAGTTCACTTTTGTAGAGGTACGGTTGTCTTTAATAAGGGAGCTACTCAGTAGGCATAATGTGCCAAATAGAACTTTAAACACCACTTGTCGTCATCAGTCGACCACGAGCTTCCTACATCAGGCCTTTTTCGTTAGCCATTTATATTTTGAATTAAACTATATTGCTTTACGGTTGATGATACTGCTTTTGGGAATACAGTATGAAACATTGTCATTTATATGACAACTCTTAGTCCGACCTTTGGGTTGTTCCTATAGTTAACAGTGCCTCCACAATTTTTCAATTTAATTTCACTTGAATTGTTCTTTGGAATTGGGAATTGTCCTGGAATTGGGAGATTTGGGAGCCAGTCTACCGGCTCGGGGTTCGACCCGGGAAACTTCAATATTATTCTCCACCACACTCCAAACCGTTAGGCAACACCCCGGCTTCTTTAAGTTGGACTGGATACATCGTACTGGAATGGTACGGGTAGACTTTTTATATTAAGGGAAATTATTCGAATTAATTATATGCAATGTGTTCTCGGGAACTGATATATGTAGCACAAATTTTTTTATAGCATTTTTATAGTAGAATGATTTTTACTTGTGAGCTAAAAGTTTTTAAATTATTATTTCCTTATGACGCCTATCCATTAAAATCTCTTAATCCTGTACTGACTAAGGGTAATTCCATCTATCAGGTTTTTTAACCGTTCTACCTGAATGCCTGGTTACGTTTTCCTCGGTTTCTTGCGGTTTTTCTTTTTAGGTTTTGCTAGTGATATAAGATCAAACTTTTTGTGTTGTTTTTTGAAAATTTCTTGACCTTTTAATTTTGTTTCTTTTGCATGCGCGGCCGCTGAAGTCGGTTTTGCTTTCCCTATTTCTTTAACTACCATATGGTCTGATTCGCCGTCAGACTCTTCGGAACTGGTTTCCGATGATTCCAAATTAGAACTTTTAGAAGTGGCACTTCACGTTTTTGAAGTATCACCTGCCCTTCCTTCGTAAATTGGTGCTCCTCTGGAAGTAGAAGGTTTATTCTCTAAGCCTTCGCTTTGAGTTTTCAACTCGGGAGATTTGAAAGATTCTTGAGAACTTTGGGAGGAATCAAAAGTTTTTGCGTGGTTCCTCCACTGTTTAAATGCCATTTCTTCAGGGGGATTGGTCATTTTTTCCACTAGTGTTTCCCTCTATGAAGTCCATTGTTTAGGCTTGACCTTGGACACAGTTATATCATGATATTGTCCTTGCTGGTCATCCTTGTGAGTTTGATTCCAAGGCAATGTACTTCGCCTCGTTTTTATATTGAAATTTATTAAATCCATAGCTTCTCGCAGATTTGTTTTAATTGAATCTTTGGGAGGAGTTTTCTTTGTGATAGTACCCGGAGTTTCTACAGCTCTGTTCAATTCCTCCTGCAACGACAGGGGTCACTCTATTGGGGTTGGTGGGTAAACCATATCTTCTGGAAATCTTTTGGGGAAAAAAGGGGTCGAAATTTTATCAGGAAAAAATTGTGTTTTTGGAGATATTGTATAATCTAATTCTCCTGCGCTCTCAGATGATGAACTTTTTGGACTTTTTGGCGGTTTTATTCTCGCTTGTACTAGGGATTTTCTTTTGAGAATAACTAGGTTTTTCATGGCTAAAAATTCTTCAAAGTTTTCCTCATCACTCTCATTTTCAAAATAATCTTGCTTATCTTGCCTGAACTCGGCTAAACTTGATTTAGGGGGTTCGTCTTCTTCGCCTGACGACTCGGTAGAAGAGGGACGTGATACCCATCTGTCCGTGAACTTGGCTCTTTTTATTTGGCTAACATGTGCCTTATAAGTTCTTCATTATCTGGGTTCGCCATTTTAAAAGTAAAATCGTTATCGTACTTTTTGACTATTCTGTACGGTCCAGAATATTTATTGTAAAGTTTTTTGCCTTCCGCCTTTGCCTAATTGTTTAGGTAGACGCAATCTCCTATCTTATAATCTATAATCTATATTATGTACCGTGAGTAATATGTAATATATTTAAAATATAAAAAATAAAATTCTTTCCTTCTAAGGATAATTCCGATATAAATACCTCGCAGCATTTCAGACGTTTTATTTTACAGATGTGAAGTGTGGAAAAGCTACCGGTCGAATTACAGCACAAATCAAGGAAGACGGTTTTGAATTTCGAAAAAATACTTGGCAATAAATAAATCACGAGGCAATGTCTTATACAAGAAATTTCAAGTTATCATAGGAATATGAATGTTTAATCATCAAAATATTGAAAACAAATTATTGGACGGTCAGTTAGCATAATGATTTTAGTTTGTAAACATAATGACAAAGTAGCGGGCCCTCGACAGGAGTTGGGCCAATCGTGAAATAGCTCTCACGGCACAGAATCAGGACTTAGGATATATAGTGATGAAAAGTGTTTTTCGCGTGATTATTATGAGCATTATTATTAGACAGACATTATGTTCCTACCATTTTGGGCGATACACTCTGAAGTTATCATTCTGATCATGTTACTTATATATGTTGCTGTACACATGAAAGCGTAAGTTTCAATAAACCCATTGCTTTTCTATTTGTGTTGTTTTATTTATATGCCTGTATCTCACCGCAAAGTAGATAACTAGCTCAAATGTCTCAATTGGAAACGTTCCCAAGGAATCTGATTTCTAATTAACACTAGAGGTAATCCACAAGGAGATGACCCAAGGAAGGGTGGTTACACTCCTGGATTGATTGTTGGAGAACTTCTAACCTACTATAGTTACATATTTTATTTACTCCCATAGGGAGTGGTGCGGTCATTTTTCTACCCCTCCGTTATACTCATTCCTTTCCTCCATTACAAAAGGTGCAGCCTTTAGCGGCACAAGTTCATATCAACTTAGCGGCTTAAGGTAAAACCTAAGCTGTACAAGTGGAGCCATTCCATAAAGGCGCAGTTGGCAGTGATCCTTAATAATACAGCTTAAATCCTTAATGGCAAAAGTGGCACGGTTATAAGAGGTACAGGGCCGACAACCAAACACACAAAATTCCCCCGGTACAAGTGGCACGGTCGGAAAACTTGCAGGAAAACATGCGAACTAGTTATGCTACAAACTTCTTAATTTAAATTTAAATTATTGGATAGATACAGACTTATAAGAAAAATTGTAAAGGCCTATAACCGCTAGGCTATAATAGAAAACCCTTTTAGAATATCTCATAGGAGATAACAGTCTCCCCCAAATAGGTTAAGTGAAAAAATAAATTTATTTTGAGTTATTAAAACGCAAACATGTCAGAAGAATTAAGCGAACTATTAATTGCGCAAAAGTTGGTCTTGAAAAATGTAGAAATAACAAAATCTATTCCGCAATATGATGGACAAACAGATCCCGACGAATTCAATATCCAATTGGCCCAACTTGTAGAATTAACAAAAACAGAGTTAGAAACGTTAGTCGGTATGCTCCTCCTAAGATTAAGAGGGCAAGCCTTAACCTTCCTAAAGCAAATTGAAAATACTATAGGAGATGATGTCAATTTGCCAATAAATACAATAGACAAATTGTTAACGGCATTCAAAGATAGATTTATCGAAACTAGTTCAAAAAATAAATTAAAACACGGAATGGTATGCTTTGACCATACACAGAACGTGAGAGAATATTTACACAATATACGAATTTCAGTAGAAGCAAAATTCGGAAAAGGTTCAGGAGAATTGTATGAACAAATCATACTACACGCCTTTTTGCAAGGGCTTCCCCCAAAATTATATAGAATGGTAATATCCAAAAATATTCAGACGTTGGATCTTGCAGTTCAGGAGGTGGGACGAATGATCGAAATTGACACGATTGTGGCAAACCACAGTAAAACAAAAATAAATAGCCTAGGCAAAACGACCGAAAGGCTAGCCTCCCCTGAAGGTCAGGCTTCTCCAAATTTCTTTTCAAGGGATAATTCCCCAATGCCACAAAGAAATAGAACGCAAGAACCCACTAGGCAGAAAACAGTACGTTTTCAGCCCATTAAACCAATCAATTATGGAAATGTTTCTACAATTGTAAGATGCTACAACTGTAATCGACCTGGGCATATCGTGAGAGATCGCCACTTTAGGATTAGAGACATAACGGCACCAGGGAATGCCGTCGGTAATACACAAAATTATGGCAACCATTTGTCCGGGAGAACAAATTTTAGCGCCAATGGTGCACTAGGCTATAGCCAGGGAAGATTGCGCCAATCAGTACCTCACAATGCGTACCAACCGAATTTGTATAATCCTCCCCTCAATAGACAAAATAATTATCGATTCGAAAACCCAAATACTCGTCAAAGCCAATATAGTGCAAGAATGGTATATAGAAATCCCGAAAATTCACCGACGGGAAATGCAAAATTTTCAAGCCGACGGCATTTGCAGTCGACGCCAGCACCCGGCACTGTCGCAAGAAATCCAAATTACTGTAATAATACATGGCAAAATCGGCAAACAAATGTAAATAATTTGGCTAGAGATTCCATGGGCATATCTGAATCCCTATTGCAGACACCGACGCATGAAATAAATCTGTCAGGCCCCTCAGAAGAATAAATTGGACCCAGAAGGGACCCAGAATATTTTATAGGTCCAAACCATTAGTAGCACCGTCCTTTAACGATAGTAATAATAATTTACCTATATTTAATGATTTTTGTTTTGCAAATGTTTACTTTAAGGCCCTAATTGACTCTGGCGCAACGGTTAATATCATAAACTAATACGTATTTAATAAGTTTCATCCGCATATTAGGCGACAGAAGAATGTTAATAATCCCAATTTAACTAGTGTAACAAGGCATAAATTGGACGCAAGAGGTTCAATCGCCAGACGTAAAAAGGGATAATAGAATTTTTCCGACAAACTTTATAATATGCAACAATTTTCCGTATGAAACCATTATCGGCGCGAATTTTTTAAGGTCGAATAAGGTATTATTAGACGTAGCGAACGAGAGGCATGTATACCCGGCAAATACCCCTTCCCTACTTTAAGAAATTCTAACAGAGGTTGTGAAGAGGGTGTAACAGTAAATAGAAATGTCACAATCTTTTGAAACTCATTTCCAGCCACAAAGAGGACATGACATAACCAGAAATTTGTTTCCTTATTCTGGGATAAATCGGAGAAGTGAAATAAATTTAAATAATAAGTGGAATGAATCGGAAAAATAAAAATAGGAGATATGCGACTATATAGGTCGAATGAAATCAAGGAAATAGTGGAATTATGGAAAAAAGTAGTGAACCCCAATGCGGTTCAGGCGCAGCCAATGTTATTGGCGGATAGCGCCAGTCTAAATTTAATAGACAATGAAAATAAAGAAAAATATCACGGATTCGCAATACAGAAAACAAAAGTCCCTCCCAAAATGAAGCAAAGAATTCAAATATCACATATGATCGAACCAGTGGATAGCAAATCCGAAATATGGCTCGCGATCCCGTCGAATGAAATTCCTGAAAACCTGTTATGCGAAGAACAGATTATATCTTACGACAAAGGAGAAGGTTTTATTTGGGTAACTAATAACCACGAAAATTATACATTTACAATAAAAAAGGGAACATGTCTAGTTCAAATCCAAGTTGTCTCGGAGAATGATTTAGATAGATGGGAAAATTCCAAAAGAAACCTAATTAACGGCATTAAAACCTCAATTAACAAATACCCTCTAACTAAATCACAACTTTTAAACAAATTTAATATGGATCATATTACGGACTTAGAACTTAAGAAAAAATTATGCGAATTATTATGGAATTTCAAAGATGTGTTTTCCACATCTGAAGATGACATCGGACTGATACCGTTTTATGAATATTCAATTCTAACGACCGGTAATCCTGTCGCGACACAGCCATATCGTGTACCGTAAAAGCCCAAAGAGTGGTTAAAAAATAAAATTCATGAATTAGAAAAAATGAGATTATACGTCCCAGTATAAGTCCGTGTTCAGCACCAGTGATCTTGGTCCCAAAAAAGAATGGTGACCTGAGACTCGTAGAAGATTATAGAGCCCTTAACAAACAAGTAGTTAGTGATAAATTTCCTTTACCAAGAATAGATGAAATTCTTGACTCTATTTCAAGTAAAAACAAAATTTTCACTTCTCTGGACCTGACCCAAGGCTACCACCAAGTGAAAATAGCCGAAAAAGATGTCTGTAAAACTGCCTTTTCTACAATTGAATGCGGTTCCTATGAATACTTAAGAGTACCTTTTGGATTAAGACAAGTTCAAGCGCGCTATGTAGACCCTTATTGCATCTTTTAAGAGGATTAAAGAATATCATTCATTTTGTCGATGATGTCATATGTGTAGGAGAAAACGCTGAACAACACTTAGCAACACTAGCTAAAGTGTTCGAGAAATTCAGAGAGGGCAATTTAAAATGCCGGCCTGAAAAAGTAAATTTAGTTAAACCTAAAATTAAATTTTTAGGAGTAGTGGTGACGCAAGGAGAGATATCCCCAGACCCAGACAAAATAAAATGTGTTGAAGACCTCAAACCCCCTCAAACTATGAAAGAATTAAAAGGAATTTTAGGCCTTACTGGCTACTTTAGAAAATTCGTGCGCAATTACGCCCAAATTACGAAACCCCTCACGGAGTTAACTAAAAGGAACTCCTAAAATGTTACCTGGTCCCAGGCAGCTCAAACTTCCCTAGACCGTCTCAAAAAGGCACTCACTTCAGAACCAATATTATCACTGCCTGATTTTGAAAACGGACTATTTGGGGTCACAACCGATGCTAGTTCGAAAGGCATTGGTGCTATTCTTTCGCAACTATTTCCCACAGGAAACCCTGATCCTGTACAAGGACCGACTAATCAAAAAAAACACAAAAAAGTCATATGCTATTCGAGCAGAACTTTATCAAAAGTAATTATTCCACCACAAATCTGGAATTATTATCTATAATCCACCACTTGGACAGATTTAGACACTACTTAATTGGTAGAAATTTTATATCACGTTCAAACCATAAAAGCCTGCAGTACTTGCACACTTTTAAAAACCCCACGGGAATTCTAGCTAGATGGATTATGAAAATCCAAGATCTAGATTATGAATTTGAATATTTAAAAGGTAAACAAAATGCAGCTTGTGACTTCTTGAGTAGATTCCCAAAAAATACTCCGTCGGAGATGAAAAGCAACAAGTTTTTATTTTCTGAAACCGAAAAAACGAGGAAGGCGTCGGAAGCCCAGGAAAAAGAAATTAACGCTATAAATACTAAGAGTAAACATAAATGTAAGAAAAACAAAGTCAAAGACACAGTAAGAGAAAATAAGGATAACTATTGTCCCTTGTCCTTAGAAAATATAAAAAGACATAAAAAAATGACGAAATGTGTCTAGACTTATTAATTATTTCGTGAATGATGATGTGTTACCAGATAAATTAAAAACTCTTAGAAAAGAAATAGATAATTTTTACTATGATATTGATGAAGAAATATTATGCAGAATTGTGACTGCTGAGGCAAATAGAAACCAAACTTCAATAATACCTGTATTACCCCAAAACTTAATAATACCTGCCTTTGAATATTTTCATTCAGATATAGGTGGACATTTGGGAATAACGAAAACTTTCCATAAATTAAAACAATATTTTTATGTGCCGTCGGCATTAACAAAACTTAAAGAATTTGCAAGTAAATGCGAAGCGTCTAACTTAAGAAAAAACACCCAAGCCTATCCTAACCCCCCAATGGGAAGAGTCCCGGTAGCGAGGTCCCCCTTCGATATTCTCTCATTTGATTTATATGGAACCAGTGGAGGTTTACCTGTTTCTAACAGGGGCCATACATGTATTCTTTCAGTTATAGATCACATTTCCGGATTTACTTTTGCAAAAGCATTAAAGAATCAAGGCGCGTATGCCACGAGTAAGGCGTTAGCGAAATTATTTTTTAAGTTTGGCATTCCAAACAAGGTTATAAGCGATAACGGAAGTAATTATGTTTCTAAGGTAACAAAATATTTAATGAGTTTTCTTAACATAAAGAAATTGGTGACATCCCCATACCACCCACAAGCTAATGGTAAAATAGAAAATAGGCATAAAATATTTTTGAATGTTTTAAGCATGTATACAAAAGACAACAGGAACGACTGGGATCAATTCTTACCTTATTTAACTAAAATAATAAATACTGCTTATTCAGAAACAACCAAAAAAATCCTTTTTATTTATTATTTGGTCGCGACTTCAGAATACCGTTCATGACATTGTTGAGTCCCAAAAATATTATAATAACACGGAGGATTACAAACAAGAGTTCATAAATAGGATGAGAAAAACTTATAAGATAGTTAGGCAAGAGTTGGAAAATGTAAAATAAGCCAAGAGTTAAGAAACCAACCCAAAGTCAAGGGGAACATAGATTTTAAGATAGGAGATTGCGTGTACCTAATAAATGAGGCAAAGGCGGAAGGCAAGAAACTTTCTAATAAATATTCTGGACCGTACAGAATAGTCAAAAAGTACGATAACGATTTTACTTTTAAAATAGTTAACCCTGACAATGGAAGAACTTACAGAGCACATGTTAGCCGAATAAAAAGAGCCAAATTTCCGGAAAGATGGGTATCGCGTCCCTCTTTTACCGAGTCGTCAGACGCAGAAGACGAACCCCCTAAATCAAGATTAGCCGAGTTAAAACCATTTAATTTCAAGTAGGATTATTTTTAAAATGAGAGTGACGAGGAAAAATTTGAAGAATTCTTAGCTATGAAAAATCTAGTTATTCCCACAAGAAAGTCCCTGATACCAGTGAGAATAAAAATGCCAAAAAGCCCAAAAAATTCATCATCGGAGAGCGCAGGAGAATTAGATTATACGATATCTCCGAAAACCCAATTTTTCTTGATAGAATTTCGACCCCTTGTCCCCCCAAAAGATTTCCAGAGGATATGGTTTCCCCAGCAACCCCAATAGAGAGATCCCTGTTGCTACAGGAGGAATTGAACAGAGCTGTAGAAACTCCGGGTATTATCATAAAGAAAACTCCTCCCAAAGATTCAATTAGAACAAATCTGCGAGAAGCTATGGATTTAATAAGTTTCCCCATAAAAACGAGGCAAAGTACATTTCCTTGGAATCAAACTCCCAAGGATGACCAGCAAGGACAATATCATGATATAACTGTGTCCAAGGTCAAGCCTAAACAATGGACTTCATGGAGGGAAACACTAGTGCAAAAAATGCCCCATCCCTCTGAAGATATGGTATTTAAACAGTGGAGGAGCCCCGCAAAAACTTTTGATTCCTCTCAAAGTTCTCAAGAATCTTTCAAATCTCCCGAGTTGACAACTCAAAGCGAGGACTTAGAGAATAAACTTTCTACTTCCAGAGGAGTAGAAATTTACGAAGGAAGGGCAGGTGATACCTCAAAAACGCGAAGTGCCACTTCTAAAAGTTCTAATGCGGATTTATCGGAAACCAGTTCCGAAGAGTCTGACGGTGAATCAGACCATATGGTAGTTAAAGAAATAGGGAAATTAAAGCCGACTTCAGCGGCCGCGCATGCAAAAGAAACAAAATTAAAAGGTCAAGAATTTTTGAAAAAAACAATACAAAAAGTTTGATCTTATATCACTAGCAAAACCTAAATAGAAAAAACCGCAAGAAACCGAGGAAAAAGTAACCACCCAGTCAGGTAGAACGGTTAAAAAACCTGATTTCATAAAGGAATAATAATTTAAAAGCTTTTAGCTCACAAGTAAAAATCATACAACTATAAAAATGCTATAGAAAAATTTTGTTCAACATATATCAGTTCCCGAAAACAAATTCTAATTAAAAAGTCACATTGCATATAATTGATTCGAATAATTTCCTTTAATATAAAAAGTCTATCCGTACCATTCCAGTACGATGTATCCAGTCCAACTGAAAGAAGCCGGGGTGTTGCCTGACGGTTTGGAGTGTGGTGGAGAATAATATTGAAGTTTCCCGGGTCGAACCCCGAGCCGGTAGACTGGCTCCCAAATCTCCCAATTCCAGGACAATTCCAAATTCCTAAGAACATTTCAAGTGAAATTAAATTGAAAAATTGTGGAGGCACTGTTAACTATAAGAACAACTATTCTTTACTCCCCAAAGCAGTATCATCAATCGTAAAGCAATATAGTTTAATTCAAAATATAAATGGCTAACGAAAAAGGCCTGATGTAGGAAGCTCGTGGTCGACTGATGACGACAAGTGGTGTTTAAAGTTCTATTTGGCACATTATGCCTACTTAGTAGCTCCCTTATTAAAGACAACCGTACCTCTACAAAAGTGAACTAATCAATTGAACTACCCAAAATATACCCAGTTATTGAGATTAATGACGGATTCTATAACGTGGGAAGTTTGGGTTCCGACTCGCCTACGAGCAGCTTTTCAGTCAGCGCGTAGGAGAGACTGTCCCTAAACTCCTCAATGAAAATCAACTTTTAATTCTACACAAGTGAACCATGAAAACCATTTCCCCCTTCCGTACTATATGATGTTATCAAAAAATTAAAGTGATGAGCCATGTATTGTAGGAAGTCTGGGGTGGAGTTCTCCCTCAGGCAGGGTTTGGTTTGTTGAGGTCGTGCTCTACCTCGGTTTTTCTATAAAAAAATCAAACCACGTTCTAGCAAAGGCTGATGTTATCAAAAACAAAAATTACCAGCACAAAAGCGTCTAATTATGAACTGATCATTTTCAGATCATGGCAACGGAATCAAAGCCTATCCGTAAGGCGATAATCGATACTGAATTTATTACAATAACGAATGCGAAGGAACACATTATATACTCGGCAGCTATGTTGGTGGTTGACAAAAAGGAAATCAGATATATGCGAAAGAATGGGATTTACCTTACAATCTTAAAGGGTATGCACCCCACACTTATAAGTATGGATTAGCACTTGCGAATACCCTCAAATATCGTCCGGCTAGAGGGGAAGTCAAAACAAAATATAGAAGAAGAAGCGCGAAACAACTTGGTTGTTTACAATTGTTAATAAGACGTCTACAAAAGAACCTCAATATCAAATATTTCTACTCTAAAGGACCGACTCAAACAGACCTTTTACTCCTTGATAAATGCAAAGCCCCAAAAATTTGCTATAATCTAGATAAAAATCCCCAATGTGTCAAATATGAAGGCATACATCCTCCTTTATCAGAAATTCAATATTATAAACAATTTTTATTCGACCCTGAATCTGAGGAATACAAATCCCTTAGTAGTAAATTATTTCTGAAACGTATGAAAACACACCAAAGAAAAAGAGACGCCTATAAAAATAATAGCAAGAAAATTAAAAGAAGATTCTAAACTCTAAACCTAACAAAAAAAACATCATAACCTCTGTTTTCGAAATTTTTTTTTCGCAAAAAATAATAATAATAAATAGTAAATAAACAAATTTTGCAAAAATAGGTAAAATTAATGATAAATTAATTCTAGAAACAAACAAAAAGATGAGGCTTAAGAATATCATCATAATCCTCGTTGTTCACGCAGCCGCCCAAGATATCGTAAAGCATTGAGTAATATTCAAGCATGAAAATTCATTGCTAGCTAGACATAATGCATGGAAAATTATTATGAAATTGGACCCCAAACCATTCGAAACCTTGTTTCAACAAGTAACAAGACTAGAGAAAAACACGAATGAACTCAAAGAATCGATATTTCAATTCCTAAGGTCGGATAGATTACAAACCAGAAAAATAATGCACAATAAAGATAATAAAGAATTTCCAATTCCAGCTAGCCCCAAACTAAAATCAAAATTCGTAATAGATGACTTTGATAAGAAAATGGCAGGAATTGACATGGCACTTGGAACGAGCACCAAGGAAGACAGAAGGAAAAGATCAGCGACTAATATTGAATACTGGTCGAGAGACTTTACTGCAATGAAATCCATAGAAAACCCTAAATTATTGACTACAAGGAAAGGAAAAATTTATGATGGAAATTACGCAATGCTAAATGAACTACCAAGCCTATGGACTTTTCTCAAAGAATTATGGCAAAGTCATGCTGAGAAAAACGTCACGAAACGGATATCATCCAAACTAAGAAAGGAAAATGACAACAGGCAAGATACTAACCTGAATGAATCAGAAAAAATTAGAAACAAGTTCTCAAGTACCCAACAAGATCATGAATATTCAAATCCCACAGAAGGAAATGAAAAAGATATCACAACAACCACACTTACGTATGAGACCCCAACCAAAGAGATACAATCTTCAATATTGGAAACCACGGCAAACACAGTGCCAGAATTGATCGCACTTAGCAAAGAATCACCTGGAAATTTAACTATATTAACTTATCTAAAACCCAAGAGATTTACAAAATGGACATGGTCAACAGGGCCCAGGTTTACGCAAACCCATCCAATTGGCAAATTCCTTATAAACGCAAGGGCAAGAATACCGGTAAGACATACTGAAATACAAACGATAAAAGTACAAGGGCTTAAGCCAGAAGAAAAGAAAAATAATTATGAAAAAGAGGAAGAAGACAATTACGTAAATAAGAAATGTTGGACAATGGACGGTTAACGTACTTGTGCTAGACTAGCCATGGCCGACGAGCCGACAAAAGAAGGTATCGAACCATTACCTAATCTAAATGAGAAAAACGCCCAAAAAGTGTCAACTCATCAAGCCTTCTTAATATTATACAGACAAAGACTACAGGCCTTATTTGAACTATTTAACACGGAAATATAAAAATTAAAAAAAGTACCACGAAGATTTTTGAAGTATTATTTCGAAGAAATAAATACCGTAGGTCTACAAGCCTAATTCCCATCATTGTAGAACTCGCCTCCCGCCTTTTTGGTTTGACAACGATGGAAGACTTAAACATCCTGAGGGAAAATGTAAAAAAGTTGAATAATGCCATGAACGTAACGTTACATGTCCAGAAGATACAAGCCAGTATAGCAAATTACCAGAGAGATAAAGTTGAAATGATATCTAAGAAAATCTCAAATTCTCTAAACGTAATGAATTATTTAAGGAACGAAGTGGATCGCGTGGTGACAGACGCGAGCCCTACCATGGTATCACTCGATATAATAACAATGTCATTGCTAAACCTAGCAATGGACGTTAGTAAGTTTGAATTCGCATTATTTGCCCTCACGGGAGGAACCTTGTCATTCGACCTGGTAGACCCTTCTAACCTTAAAAGTATTTTAGACGAAATAAAAACGTACCTAACGTTTGGTTTACATTTACCCATAGAGCCAGAAGCATCAAATTTATTTCTTTACTATATTTAATTAAAAGTCCACATCACGGAAATAAATGAACAATTGTTCGCAGTAGTAACGATTCCATTGATAAACCAACAAACCATATACGACTTGTACAAAAGTTTGACCTTCCCTGCTAATATAAAGAAGACAAATTCATTTATGACTATCACACCTGAAGCAGAGTATTTACTTTTTGACCAAGATAGAAGAAAATATGCCCTAGCCAATCCACAAGACTTAAAAGAGTGCGTATCATTCAAAAACCTAGTATGCCAACTTACGTTACCTATTTATAACGTCAAATCTCGATCTTGTATGTTAGAAATATTTTTGAAATACACACAACAGGAAGAAATACCTTATTCGTGCGAAGCCTTGATAGGAAGTACTAAACGAGAAATATTCATACACCTTAGAAATGATCTTTGGTTATTTTCTGTTCCCAAAGAAACTGTTGGAATTTTGTCTTGTTATAATAATTCAGAAAGAATCGATCCAAGTTACAGGACCGAATTACTGTTACAAGATGTGGGTACGATAACCATAAAACAAGGATGTCGACTTATAACTAAACAGTCAACAGTTCAAACGCCGTTAATAACCACGAGCACAAATATAACAAGTCCTAAAATTACCAATTTTAAGGCAATCAACCTGTCGTACACTATCCCCAATATAGAAAATGAGGAAATGAAAACCTCAATATGGTCCAAAATAGAAAAGAATAAAGGGACATTACCGCTTACAAAAATAAGAGAAGCATTAGACTCCCAGATCCCCCTATTTACTAATGAAAACCAAAGATTAACGTACGTGGATAATAGATACGGATTATTCTCAACCAGTTTCTGGTGGAACATACTACTGACCGTATTTTTCGTATTCGCGATTTCCCTGACTAGTAGAACCTTACTAACTTTTAATTATGGAAGAATCCTGAGACTAAGAAGGCAAAACCCAAAGGAAAAACACGGAGAAATGGCTGAAATGCAGAAGTTAAACCCGGAACCCAATGAAAACGTCTAAGCCAAGAAAAAGGGGAGACATTAGAAAACGAGTGGGTATAGAGGTCTCCACTCGTCCTTGCTGTGTCTAGTTCTCTCATTGTAAGTAACTTTTACGCAAAACCGTGCGGTTACGACGCTGCAACATGCTTTTCTTAAACAGCACGGACGTGTGTGAACAATGCAGGCATGAAATATGTTGTAAACTGAGACCTCAAACTTAATGATGTAGAGTAACTTACGATTAAATGATTATTTTAAATCTAATGTAGAATTAAATAAGTGTTATAGGAAATTAAAATAAAGTGTGTGTAATAGCGTATACTAAGGAGCAAAATAAGAGACCTTACTTAAAGTTAAAAGAATTAATCTCTTATATCGTCGTTATTCTATAACAACTTAGAAGAAATGCCTATATTTTAGGTTTACTAATGGAAATTCTATATATTTGAAACCAACAAGATAATAATGTCGTTTTGTTAAAATCAATATATGTGTAATATTATTAGTGTATTTGTTTAATATGGTCTTGTACCGTAAAATTCACCATAAATGTACCCAATCGTATTACCTATTATGTATTATGACTACTCGTTTTAAAGAACGTGTGATTCTGCCTCGTTATTTTTATTACAGGAATTGGAATGACCTATCGGAAATCATTCCTTACAATACGTAGTCCAGTGCAGATACAACCTAGTAGCATCTATTTTCATCATCCCTCAACCAACGAAGAGTACTCACCATAAATTACAGGCAACGAAGCTAGGACGAAAATTAAGGTTACCTTTTTGATCGTTGTTCCTCGATCACAAACCATATTATGTATCAGGTAACACTATCTAATAAATCTCAGTATCCATTGCATTATCGAACTATATAAACGCATCAATACTGAGAAC
This sequence comes from Artemia sinica, assembly GCA_027921565.1. Lineage (NCBI taxonomy): Eukaryota > Metazoa > Arthropoda > Branchiopoda > Anostraca > Artemiidae > Artemia > Artemia sinica. The sequence goes on from CM051259.1 coordinate 19,727,067, forward strand.
CCATCAACCAGTACAAGATATAAGTACATAAGTATCACCCTCGATAATCCTTATGGACCCATACACCATATAACTGTATAGTTATGATATTTGATGAACCCAAATTATTTACGTTTCGCAGATTCTCGCGTTGAATCCTTTTCGACCATTTCTCGGAATCCATACTATCACCTCTATCAAATGCGAAAAGTTCCTATCTCTGCTATCCCATAAATGTTACGAGATAATTTCTGAAAAAAGGACCTGGAAACAAACCACTGAATTACAGAAACCAAAATTAACCCCAGTGACTAACCCCTCAGTGACAGTATAATCCTCCCACAAGTTAAAGACGATACGTTGAAGGAGTCACTAAAGTTTGATGTCGACCCATTCTAAATCCAAACATCTATTCCCCTGTGATTTACCAAGGAACCGCTGCAAAAGCTAATAGATACAAGCCAAGCACGAACAATTTTTTAAGAGAAATTAATCTCTAAGTGCACGAACGAACAATTTTATGCGAGAAATACATTCTCTATGTACTTTAAAATATCCCAAGAATGATATTCTGAGAAGAATATCAACCCATCTATTATCAACGCGGTCCCTGTGTTCAACCCCTTAACGATAAAGCAACTTATGAACTATCCAAAAACAGCAGGTGAGAATGAACTCTGATAGCGAAATTCCACACACCTGTAGTTGGAAGTATCATTTCCCGTTTGATAATTAGAAAATGCACTTCGTCCAAGATGAACCCAACCATGTTCGAACTATTCTGTGAAGAAACTATATTGTAAGTGTTTTTAAATTTTTTGCCTAGACGAAAAGAGTGAAGGACCATAATTTACAACAGAAGGAGTGAGTACGCTAAGAGACACGTAAGGTGGTGAAGTAGGTGTGAATTTGCATATGTTAAATTTTAACAGTTTTGACAAATTAACAATTTCGATATCGTATCTTTAATATTACATAACGAACAGACCCAGTGAAAGTATTTTGAAATTTAACAGTGAAAGTGGTGACATAGTATTTATATTTTAAATCATGCATATATATACATTGCTAATTGCTTAGATAGAGTTATGTGTAGTATTGCAGTATTACTCCATTAATTTACCGTAGATAGAAAGTATAATAATCCCATAAATAGCATTAGATAAAGACTTGCACATTTCAATTAATATGATTATTATTACATTATAAATATCTTAAAATAGTAGTAGTATAGCCCCAACCACACAAAAATTTCCCATGATAATGTTTAAAAGGTTGAAAGTGTAGAAGCTATGAGTGTTAGATGTAAAAAAAATCTTTAGTATAGCAGCTAGGCTGTAACCACAGGTAATCTTAGTCCGGTGGAGGAACATTAGAAAAGGATATATAATAACATAAGAAAAGTAATACAGAAAATTTTTTTAAGCACTCTCGATTAAGCTTAAATAAAAGTATAAAATAATACAATGTCAATTAAAATTACGTAGGGCCAATAGTAAATAAATCGCGAATATTTAAAAAAACCAAGGGCAAGCAAATCCTAATTACGGGACGTCATTAAATAATGGGAAGGGTAATATGTACCGTGAGTAATATGTGATATATTTAAAATATAGAAAATGAAATTCTTTCCTTCTAAGGATAATTCCGATATAAATGCCTCGCAGCATTTCAGACGTTTTGTTTTACATATGTGAAATGTGGAAAAGCTACCGGTCGAATTACGGCGCTAATCAAGGAGGAGGATTTTGAATTTCGTGAAAATACTTGGCAATAAAAAAAATCACGAGACAATGTCTTATACAGGAATTTTCAAGTTATCATAGGAGTATGAATGTTTAATCATCAAAATATTGAAAACAAATTATTGGACGGTTAGTTAGCATAATGATTTTAGTTTGTAAATATAATGACAAAGTAGCGGGCCCTCCACAGGAGTTGGGCCAATCGTGAAATAGCTCTCACGGCACAGAATCAGGACTTAGGATATATAGTGATGAAAAGTGTTTTTCGCGTCATTATTATGAACATTATTATTAGACAGGCATTATGTTCCTACCATTTGGGCGATACACTCTGAAGTTATCATTCTGATTGTATTACTTACATATGTTGCTGTATACATGAAAGCATAAGTTTCAATAAACCCATTGCTTTTCTATTTGTGTTGTTTTATTTATATGCCTGTATCTCACCGCAAAGTAGATAACTAGATAAATGTCTCCATTGGAAACATTCCCAAGGAATCTGATTTCTAATTAACACTAGAGGTAACCCATAAGGAGACGACCCAAGGAAGCGTGGTTACACTCCTGGATTGATGGTTGGAGAACTTCTAACCTACCATAGTTATATATTTTATTTTCTCCCATACGGAGAGGCGCGGTCATTTTTCTACCCCTCCGTTATACTATCCCTTTCCCCCATTACAAATGGTGCAGCCTTTAGCGGCACAAGTTTATATCAACTTAGCGGCTTAAGGTAAAACTTAAGCGGTACAAGTCAAGCAATTCAATAACGGCGCAGTTGGCGCGATCCTTAATAATACAGCTTAAATCCTTAATGGCACAAGTGGCACGGTCATAAGTTGTACAGGGCCCACACACACAAAAATTCCCCCAGTACAAGTTTTGACGAGTATTTGGGTTTTCGAATCGATAATTATTTTGACTTTTGGGGTGAGGATTATAAAAGTTCGGTTGGTACGCATTGTGAGGTACTGATTGGCGCAATCTTCCCTGGCTATAGCCTAGTGCACCATTGACGCTAAAATTTGTTCTCCCGAACAAATGGTTGCCATAATTTTGTGTATTACCGACGGCATTCCCTGGTGCCGTTATGTCTCTAATCCTATAGCGGCACTCTCGCGATATGCCCAGGTTGATTACAGTTATAGCATCTTACAATTGTGGAACCATTTCCATAATTAATTGGTTTAATATGCTGAAAACATACTGTTTTCTGCCTATTGGGTTCTTGCGTTCTATTTCTCTGTGGCACTGGGGAATTATCCCTTGAAAAGAAATTTGTAGAAGCCTGACCTTCAAGGGAGGCTACTCTTGCGGTCGATTCACCTAGGCTATTTATTTTTGTTTTACTGTGGTTTGCCCCAATCGTTTCAATTTCGATCATTCGTCCCGCCTCCTGAACTGCAAGATCCAACGTTTGAATATTTTTGGATATTACCATTCTATATAATTTTGGGGGAGGCCCTTGAAAAAAGGCGTGTAGTATGATTTTTCATACAATTCTCCTGAATCTTTTCAAAATTTTGCTTCTACAGAAATTCGTATATTGTGTAAATATTCTCTCACGTTCTGTGTATGGTCAAAGCATACCGTTCCGTGTTTTAATTTATTTGTTGAACTAGTTTCGATAAATATCTTTGAATGCTGTTAACAATTTGTCTATTTTATTTATTGGCTAATTGTCATCATCTCCTGCAGTATTTTCAATTTGCTTTAGGAAGGTTAAGGCCTGCCCTCTTAATCTTAGGAGGAGCATACAGACTAACGTTTCTAGCTCTGTTTTTGTTAATTCTACAAATTGAGCCAATTGGATATTAAATTCGTCGATATCTGTTTGTCCATCATATTGCGGAATAGATTTTGTTATTTCTACATTTTTCGAGACCAATTTTTGCGTAATTAATAGTTCGCTTAATTTTTCTGACGTTTTTGCGTTTGAAATATTTAAACCAACTTCACAAAGATATACACTCAAAATAAATTTATTTTTTCACTTAACCTATTTGGGGGAGACTGTTATCTCCTATGAGACATTCTAAAAGGGTTTCCTATTATAGCTTAATGGTTATAGGCCTATACACTTTTTCTTATAAGTCTGTAGCTATCCAATGATTTAAACTTAAATTAAGAAGTTTGTAGCATAACTAATTCGCATGTTTTCTTCCAAGTTTTCCGACCGCGACACTTTTACCGCTGTAATTTTGCTTAATTAGATTCCGATACCGCCACTTGTACCGGGAGAATTTTGTGTGGTTGTCGGTCCTGTACCCCTTATGACCGCGTCACTTGTGCCATTGAGGATTTAAGCTGTATTATTAAGGATCGCGCCAACTGCGCCGTTATGGAATTGCTCCACTTGTACCGCTTAGGTTTTACCTTAAGCCGCTAAGTTGATATAAACTTGTGCCGCTAAAGGCTGCACCATTTGCAAAGGGGGAAAGGGATGAGTATGACTGAGGGGTAGAAAAATGACCGCGCCACTCCCTATGAGAGAAAATAAAGTATGTAACTATGGTAGGTTAGAAGTACTCCAACCGTCAATCCAGGAGTGTAACCGCGCTTCCTTGGGTCATCTCCTTATGGGTTACCTCTAGTGTTAATCAGAAATCAGATTCCTTGGGAACGTTTCCAATGGAGACATTTGAGCTAGTTATCTACTTTGCGGTGAGATACAGGCATATAAATAAAACAACACAAATAGAAAAGCAATGGGTTTTTTGAGACTTACGCTTTCATGTATACAGCAACATATATAAGTAATATGATCAGAATGATAACTTCAGAGTGTATCGCCCAAATGGTAGGAACATAATGTCTGTGTAATAATAATGCTCACAATAATGACGCGAAAAACACTTTTCATCACTATATATCCTAAGTCCTGATTCTGTGCCGTGAGAGCTATTTCACGATTGGCTCAACTCCTGTGAAGGGCCCGCTACTTTGTCATTATGTTTACAAACTAAAATCATTATGCTAACTGACCATCCAATAATTTGTTTTCAATATTTTGATGATTAAACATTCATATTCCTATGATAACTTGAAACTTCCTGTATAAGACATTGTCTCGTGATTTTTTATTGTCATGTATTTTCGCGAAATTCAAAACCGTCTTCCTTGATAAGTGCCGTATTTCGACCGGTAGCTTTTCCACACTTCACATCTGTAAAACAAAATGTCTGAAATGCTGCGAGGCATTTATATCGGAATTATTCTTAGAAGGAAAGAAACTTTATTTTTATATTTTAAATATATCACATATTACTCACGGTACAGTCATACATTTCAAACGAAAAAGCCCAAAATGCACTTTGAAACATCAACAGAGGTATAACTGACAAGATAAACAACGACATGACACCACAAAAAAATAAACTGTCTTACGTTTCAAACGAAAACATTCCAAAATGCACTTTGACAGATCAAAGGAGGTAACACTAACAGTATAAACGACGAGACAACACTACAAAAAATATCCTAAGTCATACGTTTCAAACGAAAAAATTCCTAAATGTACTTTGGAACATCAATAGAGGTAACACTGACAAGGTAAACTACAAGACAACACTACAAAAATATCCTATGTCATACGTTTCAAATGAAAAAATCCTAAATACACTATGAAACCACAATAGAGGTAGCATTGACAAGATAAACCATGACACAATGCTACAAAAATATTCTAAGTCATATATTTCAAATGTGAAAAATCAAAAATGCGCTTTGAAACATCAACAGAGGTAACACTGACAAGATAAACCACGAGACAACACTACAAATTATCCTAAGTCATACATTTGAAATGAAAAAATTCCAAAATTGCATTTGCAATATTAGCAGAGGTAACACTGACGAGAAAAACCACGACACAACACAAAAAAAATATCCCAAGTCATACGTTTCAAACGAAAAAAAACTCCAAAATGCACGTTGAAACATCAACAGAGGTAACACTGATAAGATAAACCACGACACAATACGAAAAAAAATATTCTAAGCCATACTTTCAAACGCAAAATTCCAAAACGCACATTGGAACATCAACAGAGGTAACACTGACAAGATAAATCAAAACACAACACTACAAAAATATCATTAGTTATACGTTTCAAACGACAAAATTCCAAATACGCTTTGAAACATCAAAAGTGGTAACACTGCCAAGATAAACCACGACACAACACTACTAAAACATTCTAAGTCATACGTTTCAAATAAGAAGAATTCCAAAGTGCACTTTGAAACATCAAAAGAGGTAACACTGATAAGATAAACCACGGCACAACACTATAAAAACATCTTAGGTCATACGTTTCAAGCAAGAAAAATTCCAAATAAGCACTTTCAAACATCAACAGAGGTAACACTGACAAGATAAACCATGACACAGCACTACAAAAATACCCTAAGTCAGACTTTTCAAACGATAAAATTCTAAAATGCAATTTGAAACATCAACTGAGGTAGCACTGACATGATAAGCCACGACACAGGAGTTCAAGAATATCCTAAGTCATACGTTTCCTATGAAAGACTTCCAAATGGACTTTGAAACATCAACAGAGAGCACGAAACAAGACTTCAAAAATATCCTAAGTCATTCGTTTCAAACGTAAACAAATTTTTAAAATGCACTTTGAAACATCAACAGAGGTAACACAGTCAAGATAAACCATGACACAGACCTACAAAAATATCCTAATTCATACGTTTCAAACTAAAAAAACTTCAAATGCACTTTGAAACATCAACAGAGATAGCACAGACAAAATAATTCACAACATAGGTCCACCGGTGGTTTGGTTATCCCCCCCCCATTGGAATTGCTCGCTAGGCTTCGATTGAATTGGAGGCTTGAGGTCCTCTGGTTGAATTGCTTGCTAGGGTCTTCCTATGATTAGGTTGGAGGGGGGGGGGGGGGTGGAATTCTGATTAGGGGCCCGATTGAATTAGAAGCTTTGATCCCAGTGGCCTAAATTGCATGGAGTATTAGATTCTAGCAATGAATGCCAAGTCCTTGTGTTCAAATAAAACAAGAAAATGGTCATTTTAGTTTATAAATTTGTTTTTTTGTGGGAGAAAAAATTTAAAAAACCCTTATGAGCGATCATATGCCCCCTGTGGGGTTCCATTTGGTAGCCATAGATTTCCATGGTGGCAGACGCGTACAAAATCGTGGAATTGGCGGAACTTGGAGGCATCCTGAAAGGGTTGGCTTGCAAAAACTTGAATCACTGGATTGAATCCTAATCTTTAACAAGAAATGTCTGAAAGATCTTGGGGGGGAAGAGTGATGCGTGATGTCAGAGGGTGCCACAGAGCAGTAACAGTGTGGCACTGTGGCGTGAGGTACTTGGAGTATCACGCTCCAGCAATGAAATACCGACTTTCCCGCTGTTCAAATAAAAAATAGTGTTTAATTTTGATTCAGAAGCTTATTTTCGGAGGGGAAAAGGTTGAAAATATCCAAGGGGGGTGATGAAGGGGTGTGCTGTGTAAATCTGTGATGGTATGGGGGTGTTTTGTGGAGCTTCGTGATAGGCCTGGTTTGCGATAACTTGAATTATCTAATTGAACGTTTAATTTTTAACATGAAATGTCTGAAAATGTCTTAGGAATGATGAAGGAGGTGTCATAGGGTGCCACAGAGTAGCAATAGTGTCTTACTCTGGGTTGAATGGCATGGAGTAATATATTCTACAGTTTTAAAGCTAAGGTGTTGGGGTTATATTTTTTTTTGCCTGTATTACGATTTTTATAAGTCTTTTTTCGTGTTTTGTTTTTTGTTTTCCGTGTTTTTTACTGCTTTTTTCTCTGTTTTAATAATGTTTGTAAATTTGTTTTTATTAATAGAAATTGTATTTACAACAAGCTTACTCATTTAGATATATTGTTTAGCACTTCTCTATAATACCTAGGTGTTTACACAATTTAAGCATCCTTTTCCCCTTTATTACTAATAATTCATTAAAGAACAATAATATTTGGAAATAGATGGTTTTCGTGTTCATGCCAATTGTCGCAGGTGCACGAACCATGACATTCTAGCGTGCGTGAAAAAATTGGAAATGTCAGGTGTCGTGCAATAGATAAATTTTAGAATATATTGACTAGGACAGAATACTGGGAATGGTCTGTTAGTCCTGATGCTTGGGGCGTTGTTCCATTGGAAGGGAATTGATCTTTCGAGTCCCAGCGAGGACAAAGAACTAAAGAAATAAAAAGAAGAAAGAACTAAAAAAAAGAATAAAAAAGAAATGCTTTGAAAGAAAGAAAGAAAAAAACGCATTGTACAAACTTAAGCTCCGCAGATACAAATACCTGTTAAAACTCAAACTCAAAACAACCAAAAATTACTATTAAAGAATAAAAGAAACCCAAAACGAACAGAAATTAAATTAACAATCATAGGAAAAAACATACAACAAGTAATAGTATAAATGAATAAATATATCTTAAAGCGAGTAATGCTTGGATTGAATATAAAAATCAAGCTTAAAACGAAAAAATTTTTTTGCTTTTGAAGTATAAATGGAACTTAAAACGAACAGAAATTAAATAAATAATCAATGCAAACAAACTTACAATAGATATTAATGTAAATGAATAAATAAATCTTAAAACGAGTAACTTAAATTGAATATACAAATCAAGCTTAAACCGAACAAAAATCACTACAAACAAGAGTTTGGGTATCGCCTCCTTCTCTCACTGTAAAAGTGTAAAACCTACTGCGTCATTGGCGCTTTACTGAAAACCAACTTTATTACAAATATTTTCTTTTGTACTTAATAAACATTGGAAATAAACATTAAAATTATAGTAAAATTTTGAACTGATGAGCTTTCAGCAATTAATATCATTATATATCAAATATTCAGTTTAATTTATCAGTCCTTTCTAAAGTTGGTCAAGACGAATATAGTTTCACTACAAACAAGAGTTTGGATACTGCCCCGCTCCTTAACTGTAAATAAAAACCAAAAGCCTACTTCGTCATTGGCGCTTCGCTGAAAACGAATTATATTAAAAACATTTTCTTTTCTAGTTCTTACAGCATTGAAAATAAAAATAAAATTAGTGAAATAAATTCTTGAACTGGTGGATTTTTCAACAACTAATATCATTATATATCAAATATTCAATTTGATGTTGTTTATACTTTCCAAGACTGTTCAAGACGCTAATGGTTTCCAGTAAAGCGCCATTGACGCAGTAGGTTTTAGACTTTTACAGTGAGAGAAGGAAGCGATACCCAAACTCTCGTTTTTAGTGATTTTTGTTCGTTTCAAGCTTGATTGGCATATTCAATTTAAGTTTCACTCGTTTTAAGATTTATTTATTCATTTACATTAATATCTATTGTATGTTTGTTTGCATTGATTCTTTATTTAATTTCTGTTCGTTTTAAGTTACATTAATGCTTCAATAGCAAAACATTTTTTTTCGTTTTAAGCTTGATTTTCATGTTCAATCCAAGCATTACTCGCTTAAGATCTATTTATTCATGTATACTATTACTTTTTGTATGGTTTTTCCTATGATTGTTGATTTAATTTCCGTTCGTTTTGGGTTTAATTTATTCTTGAACAGTAATTTCTGGTCGTTTTGATTTTGAATTTTAACAGGTATTTGTATATGCTGAGCTTAAGTTTAAAATGACCTTTACTTTTCTTTGAAAAACTTATTTTTCGGAAACTTTTTTTAAATTAATTTTTGTTTGTTTTTGATCGCAAAAAGTTTCAAGTTTTTAAAAACTTGTTATTTAAGAGAAGTTTATGAAGTTTATGTGTTCACTGCCTTCCAGTCACTTTTGACCTTTAACAAAGGCACTAGAATTCTCGATTTCCAATCGAATGAGCTCCCTTTGAAGTTTTTACGATGACTCCTTCCATATGAAGTGCCATCACTGAAGCATGAAACTCAACATGATATATCTGTAGTACTTACTTACTTACTTACTTGTACTTGTTGCACGTTCAAGCCGCATCCGGGCTCATCGTGGCGCCCAGCAAACGACGAAAAGTTTCTTTCCAGAGATTTCGCTCGAGGGTGGCAGGCTCCTTAATTTCAAGCCAGCGACGATCCTAGCCTCGGCCAAATTTTCGGAAACCCCCAATAGGCTCTATGTCAGTTTTGACTGTCCCAAGCCATGTTTTTTCTGTCCTCCTGCTTTCTTCTTCCATACTTGTAGTGGAAATCATTTATGCACTTTTCGGTAATATGATCTTCTGATCTCCGCACGGTGCGGCCAAACCACCTCAGACGCCTTATTTTTATAACATAAGAGACAAGTGGCTGATCCCCATCTCTTCTCCTGACCTCTTCGTTCGAGACTCTGTCTGAGAGGTGAATGCCTAGTAAATATCGCAGGCAATTGTAATGGAATACGTCCAAGTTTGACGCTTCCGCTGCTATCAGTGATCACGTTTCACACCCATAGATAAGAACAGAAACTATCATGGCTTCGTAGACTTGGAGCTTTTTGCGTGGAGAGATTTCGCTACGCTTCCAAAGCGAGTTCTTTAGCTGCAGAAAGACGTTCCATGCTCAGGATATGCGATTCCAGATCTCCTCTGATGATTCCCCACCTGCATTTATCATTGAGCCAAGTTATTTGAACGACTGAACCTCCTTGATTTCACTACCATTTAGGGTCACAAGATGGTCATCCATCCCATCTGTCCGCATCGTTTTCGTCTTCGGTAGACTTATTTGGAGGCCAGTCAAAAGTTTTCTGCTTGCTACTTCATTAATCATGGCTTGGGCATCTGTAACAGACTCAGAAAGTATATCCACATCATCAGCGTAATCAAGATCCGTGATAGAGGAGGACGGGCTTACTTTCACACCTTTATACTTGTTGAGAGCCACGAGAATCCAATCAATGACGAGGTTAAATAAGATCAGTGACAGAACGCATCCTTGATGTACACCCTCCTCAATCAGAACCAGATCCGAAAGCTCACTATCAACTCTAACTTGGGCCATGATTCCATCGTAGTATAATTTCAATAGTCTGATGATCTTCTCAGGTACTCCACCCTCCTTCATTGTGACCCATATGGCGTGCCAACGGACCGAGTCAAAAGCCGTGATGAAATCGATAAAGATTTGGATTGTCTCCTGCTGGTGTTTGAAGCGATGTTCTAAAACCTGTCTTAAGCTAAAGATCTGATCACAGCAGCCCATGCCTGGTCTAAATCCTGCTTGGTTGGGTCGCGTTCGGGAATTTCTAGTGTCTCGGAACCTATTTTGGAGTATAATTGCGAATATCTTTGCAGCAATTGGGATGAGAGATATGCATTGGTAGTGTTTACATTCCATTCGGTCTCCTTTTTTGAAGGTAGGGACAATTATCTATGTCTTCCACTCATCAGGAATGTATTTATTATCCCATACATCCGTAACAAGTTCATGGAGTTCATCTGTGGCCGACTCAGGTAGAGCTTTTAGTAGCTCAGCAGGGATGCTATCTATTCCAGGACTTTTGTGTTTTTTTAGGAGTTCATTTAACTAGCCTACTTCCTCTCTAGTAGGTGGGTCCGTAGACACATTTTCATAAGAATTGTTTTCTGACGGGTTGGGTAAGGCTATGGGGTATCGGTTTTCGCTGGTAGTAATTCCTAGTCTTAGAAATTCTTGGAAGTGTGCCCGCCATCTTTCGATACGTGTTTCCATACTTGTGAGCAGTTGCCCGTCTTTCGTTTTAAGCAGAGGAGTGGTAGATTCCTTTTTCTTCCCGGTACATTCTCCAAGAATCTGGTGTAAGGTTGCCCCTTACTTACAGGGCTAATAAATTTGGTAGCGTGATACAAACTGAGGCGTTGGGTAAGAAATCGGTACTCAGAAATCAGTGACAACTGATTTTATTTACAAAAGAAGATAAAAAGAAAAATATTCTAATTCTCTTTATGTTGAATATTTCCAAACCTCTTCTAGGTCTAAGGTCTAATGATCTACTTGTTCAATCACCAATGTTTACCGAAAAGAAAAAGATTAAGTTAATCCTAAGCTAACGAATGTTTCTACTTAAAAGGGTTACACTTGAACAGCTAGTCAAGGCTTGAGTTCTGGGTTATTAAAATCCTTTAGTTCAACCTATTGTTGAGCTAAGCTAAGAATAACCGTAATTGCTTTTAATTCAAATTTTCATTAACCAAAACCAAGAGATTCTTTTATTATTTCTTGAAAAGGCTGTGTATTGTTTGGAACTTTATTAAGCTTTAACTTTAGCAGGGAAAGCTTAATTGAAAATATCTGGACATAAAGGTTTGGAAAATCTTACGTTGATAATATTGTTCCCTTTTCCCCTAAACCTACCTGTTTAAACATTAAGGTCACCTTTGTATAAACATGCAGTACGGGGTTAACGAAATGAAAGAATGATTAAAAAGGGAACGGTGTTCCTCTTCGTATAAACGTCTGAAGATTGCAAAAAAGGGGGGGGGGGGTGTTAATTAATATTATTGTCCGATGATTCTAATTTTTGGATATAAGGTCTTTATAAAGTCAAGCTAAGCCTCAAGGGACTCTAGGCTGACAAGGGGAAGCACAAATGGCTCTCCTAGCTTTCTCTTCTTGGTTAAGGTTTCCTTTCCTCTTTAAACCCTCAGTTATTCAAAGCTTAAATTTCTGAGAAGAAATTTAATTTGGCTTATTCTAACCTTAAAAATGCTGTTTTGTCCAAATGGCTCAAGCCTTGTCTAGGTGGAAATACTCAAAGCTTAAATTTCTCTTATATACGTATTAAAGTTATTTCAAGTGACAGAAGGCTTTTAGAGGTTTTCTTCCTATTTTTACTTTTATCTTAAAGCTTTTATCCCCAAGGAGAATTTCAGACAGACAGTGGTAGCTTCTCGTAATTACAAAGTAAAACACTTACATTTTGTTTGCTCCAAAAAGACTCCCGTGTTTCCGAGGTAAAACTACCCCGATTTGTCCCTCATCCATAAGTTATATTCTTTTTGCTACTTGATTCGTTTAGCGACCTTCTCTCCCTCCTAGCCAATCAACCACCTTTTGTTAAAAGTAGTTTCTTTCCAGGCTTTCAAGGACTTGCAAAACTGGTCTAAATTAGGTCTTTACATATCACGGGTTCAAAGTTCGTTTGATTCTTGGACAAAGAGTGTCACTACAAGATTTATGACTAGTTATGCAAAGAGAAGTTATTTTCAAATTCAAGCTAATTTGAAATTGTCGCTATATTTCTGATCTATGAAGCGAAAGAGAATTCCAAGCTGTAATAAAATTGAGTTACGGAATTTACACAAAATAAGCTAATTTGAAATTGTCGCTATATTTCTGATCTATGAAGCGAAAGGGAATTCCAAGCTTTGATAAAATTGAGTTACAAAATTTACACAAAATAAGGCCTCCTTACAATCTCCCCCACTTAAAATCTTAGTATAATTTTTGTTTTAAAGGGAATAAACAAAGGAAACACAAATTTACTAAGATCTAGTGTAACTCAATTTCTCCTTATACTACTTCTAAATTGAATCCCTGAGACTTTTGGTCTCTATAACCTGTATATAAATTTCTTAATTTTCTGAATATCAGTCCTACTGAAAGAAATCCTATTATATATATAAAGAGTGTAAAAATGTTATACGTGATGTCCAAGATGTTGTTACATCTTTCCTTTTCTTCTTTTAAGGAAACTCGCATTTGCCTCCCTTCATCTAGGCCAATGGTTGAACTAAACCTATTCTAAAAGTAAATAAAAAGTAAATATTCAATTTTGTCTTCTTAATGTAGTAGGACTTATGCGAAGTTTTTCAGCCAAAATCCTTATGTGTTCATGCAGATATTTTTAATCTACGGGTTTTTTTTTGTCGTTTTGCGGCGTCCGAAATAAAAACCCCTGCTCTTGTGTTGCTAAGCACAGATAAATCGACTATTTGATTACTTAGGTTTAAAATTGAGCATAGCTTTAATAAAAAGAAGATATATTAATTGACCTCTACGAATAGCTGAATGCTATTTTCTTATTTGGTCCTTTTCAAACTTTATCCACAATTTTTTTTTTCAAATTATAATTGAATACTCAAAAGACTATTTATAGGTGCCAAAAGGTCTAGTAACAATGGAAGACTTGAAAAATCAAAGACAAATACATTCTACGATAAAAGGAAAAAAATCTGTACCCGTTCTCTATTATTAAAAAATTACGAGTTTTGAAAATTTCGAACCTTTCGAATATTCTGAATTCATATCCTTTGTTGGAGACAGAAATCACAAATTATTACTATTTTAAGTTATTTTATGGCTCTATTATAAAAAGTTTCTTATATAATTTCTATAATTCTTATCCTTTATTTGACGGATATTTTAAATCCTATCGGCAGTGCCTTTTATATTCAGCAATATTCTGAATCCTATGGGCAATGCGATTTAGTTTTATCATTGTTCCTTAGATGGTCCTACTACTTTATTTTTACCAATGTGCATTGGTCACCATTCGCGCTAAGTCGCAATTTTCCTGTGGTATCACTTGACCGAATGTGAAAGAGGTCGTAAGGGAAAATATTATCCCTAAAGAGTGGGGTAACTAACGCTAACTTTAACTCTTCTCAAACAGAGATCATAATTCTTTACTGCCTTTTCAACCTGGCAGTACATATATACAAAGACACCATATTGTCTTAATTTATTTAAGGTTTTGACAACTCCCATCTTGGCCTCCCAAAAAAAGGACTTGAATGCAGGAAACGGATGACTCAATTAATTAGTTTTTTTTGATAAAATGATCTTAAATTGACGTCTTTTTTTCAGAATCATCCAGTGTATACAATAAGCCATTCACGGGAACCAAACAGAGATTTCCTAACCTTTTTCTAAAAAATGCGATTTCCTTTCTTTCCTAAATTCGAAATTTTTGGTTCTGAGCTCTACCCAAAATGTCAAATTTTGGAAATATTTCGGTATCCTGTTTACTTTAGAAGCCATTTCAGCACTTTTCTAGCTTTCTTTGTCTCAATTTTTAGCCTGGGAGACTCTAATCCAGGTTCATGATCATGAATAATCTGTGAGTATATGCATATGCAGCCTTTGTACGTTGGGATACAACCCTTTTTTCATATCCCTATGGATGCAAACCTTTTTGCTTCCTTAAGAGGTAGACGCAACCCTTTCTTGCATCCTTAAGAGGTAGACGCAACTCTTTCTTGCATCCTTAAGAGGTGGACGCAACCCATTTTTGTATCCTTGAGAGGTGTCCTCTCAACCTCCCTCTGAAGTACATGACTCCCTGGCATGATATATCCGTGACTCCTAGTCACACAAAGTCTATTCCTAACGTTTAACCTACTACAAAACTACGGAATTTGGGCCTTTGCCTTCCGGTGGTTCCCTAACCATTGCTCGGAGGCCGCAGTACCTTCGGCAAAATTGCCTTAAAATTTTTCTTGGGGTTGGTGTATCGGTGTTGGAGCTAAACAATATTTTGCTTTGTGTCCTGTTTCACCACAGCGGATACAGGTTGGAGGTTTTTCACATTCTGAATGTCTATGTGGACCCCCGCAAGTCCAGCATTTTATGCGAGCATTTTTCCTTTTACTAAATTTATACCTGGAATAATTATCCCTAGTTGGTCCTGACATATCTTTCTTTCCACAGTTCAAACATTTCTTTGGGTTATTTTTTATAATTTCCTATGTTTTGAAATTCTACTCTGGAGTTATCTCCTTGTTCTCCAGGGGAGGTCTTGTCTCCTAAGTCAAGCACTGTTGCTCCCAAAGACATGTCTGAGAACTCCCTACACATTAAATCAATCGATTCAAATCTTTTTGCCAGCGCTAATAATTCATCTTTGTCGTCTGTTGTTTTAGTTTGTTCATAAACTTTCCTTCCAATTGAAGGGAGCATACCACTTTTGAAAATACTAATAGTTATGTCATCTGCCCTTATACCAGGAGCAGTTTTTGCATACTCTAGAGCCTTTCTACTAATTCGGGAGTAAAATTGGTGTACCAACTCAGATGGTCTTTGTTTCTCGGAAAGCAGTTCTTGTAGTGTTTGTGCGGCTGGTTTTTCATGTAAAAAGGCTTCTTTTAAAAGTTTTTCTAAATGGTCTAAATCTTTTATTTTAGGAATATCTAAGCTCGTTGCGAATCTTTGTATTTCTCCTCGAGTATAACAAAGAGCTTGATTTATCATAGCAATATCATCTTTCCCTAAACTCCTTTGTATTTGTTTAAGTGTGATAATCCATGAATGGGTTTCATTTGGATATGTTAGTAACGAGATGGAAGGCGCTTGCTCCACAAATAGGTTTTGAAGCCTGTTTGTGACTGGAGCGTCTCCATATTGCTCTTGTAGAGCGTTTATTTTTGCTTGTGCGTCCTCTTCTACTCTTATTCTCTCCTCTTGCGCTTGTCGTAGTGCAATTTCTAATTCTTTAATTTTGTTTTCATTGGAACTCCTGATGGATCTATTCCTTTCAATTCTTAGCGTTGGAAACGTTTTGATCCCTTATAGTGCTTTAAGTTGCTAAAATGGGTCTACTTATAAATTGTACGAAAATTTTCTCAGTACCTTGGTTTAAATTTACCCTCAAGTTTAGTATTATAATTACACACTCTTGAGGATGATTAACCTATGACCCTATTTAGGTAAATTACAGACGCGGATACTAGAACTTGTAGCAAAGAAAAAGAAAAGCAGAAGAAAGAAAGAATCTTAGGAAGATAAAAGATAAAAGTCTGTCTGAGCTTCCCTGTTTGGTTAAAATTTTCTTTAATGAACACTTTTTCAGACTTTTCTGTCTTGGATAGGTTTGGAAAACTGAACACACACTTTCTTGTGAGGAACAGAGGACTAAATTTTACCAAATTTTATGAATTTAATTAATCCTCCCCCACTTAAACGAAAGTTACACCGAACTTGAGTACCGCTGGCACCAGTTGTAAGGTTGCTCCTTACTTACAGGGCTAATAAATTTGGTATCGTGATACAAACTGAGGCGTTGGGTAAGAAATCGGTACTCAGAAATCAGTGACAACTGATTTTATTTACAAAAGAAGATAAAAAGAAAAATATTCTAATTCTGTTTATGTTGAATATTTCCAAACCTCTTCTAGGTCTAAGGTCTAATGATCTACTTGTTCAATCACCAATGTTTACCGAAAAGAAAAAGATTAAGTTAATCCTAAGCTAACGAATGTTTCTACTTAAAAGGGTTACACTTGAACAGCTAGTCAAGGCTTGATTTCTGGGTTATTAAAATCCTTTAGTTCAACCTATTGTTGAGCTAAGCTAAGAATAACCGTACTTGCTTTTAATTCAAATTTTCATTAACCAAAACCAAGAAATTCTTTTATTATTTCTTGAAAAGGCTGTGTATTGTTTGGACCTTTATTAAGCTTTAACTTTAGCAGGGAAAGCTTAATTGAAAATATCTGGACATAAAGGTTTGGAAATTCTTACGTTGATAATATTGTTCCCTTTTCCCCTAAACCTACCTGTTTAAACATTAAGGTAACCTTTGTATAAACATGCAGTACGGGGTTAACGAAATGAAAGAATGATTAAAAAGGGAACGGTGTTCCTCTTCGTATAAACGTCTGAAGAATGCACAAAAGGGAGGGTGGTGTTAATTAATGTTATTGTCCAATAATTACAATTTTTGGATATAAGGTCTTTATAAAGTCAACCTAAGCCTCAAGGGACTCTAGGCTGACAAGGGGAAGCACAAATGGCTCTCCTAGCTTTCTCTTCTTAGTTAAGGTTTCCTTTCCTCTTTAAACCCTCAGTTATTCAAAGCTTAAATTTCTGGGAGGAAATTTAATTTGGCTTATTCTAACCTTAAAAATGCTGTTTTGTCCAAATGGCTCAAGCCTTGTCTAGGTGGAAATGCTCAAAGCTTAAATTTCTCTTATATACTTATTAAAGTTATTCCAAGTGACAGAAAGCTTTTAGAGGTTTTCTTCCTATTTTAACTATTATCTTAAAACTTTTATCCCCAAGGAGAATTTCAGAAAGACAGTGGTAGCTTATCGTAATTACAAAATAAAACACTTACATTTTGTTTGCTCCAAAAAGACTCCCGTGTTTCCGAGGCAAAACTACCCCGTTTGTCCCTCATCCATAAGTTATATTCTTTTTGCTACTTGATTCGTTTAGCGACCTTCTCTCCCTCCTAGACAATCAACCACCTTTTGTTAGAAGTAGTTTCTTTCCAGTCTTTCAAGGACTTGCAAAACTGGTCTAAATTAGGTCTTTACATATCACGGGTTCTAAGTTCGTTTGATTCTTGGACAAAGAGTGTCACTACAAGATTTATGACTAGTTATGCAAAGAGAAGTTATTTTCAAATTCAAGCTAATTTGGAATTGTCGCTATATTTCTGATCTATGAAGCGAAAGGGAATTCCAAGCTTTAATAAAATTGAGTTACGGAATTTACACAAAATAAGCTAATTTAAAATTGTTGCTATATTTCTGATCTATGAAGCGAAAGGGAATTCCAAGCTTTAATAAAATTGAGTTACGAAATTTACACAAAATAAGGTCTCCTTACAATCTCCCCCACTTAAAATCTTAGTATAATTTTTGTTTTAAAAGGAATAAACAAAGGAAACACAAATTTACTAAGATCTAATGTATCTCAATTTCTCCTTATACTACTTCTAAATTGAATCCCTAAAACTTTTGGTCTCTATAACCTGTATATAAATTTCTTAATTTTCTGAATATCAGTCCTACTAAAAGAAATCCTATTATATATATAAAGAGTGTAAAAATGTTATACGTGATGTCCAATATGTTGTTACATCTTTGCTTTTCTTTTTTTAAGGAAACTCGCATTTGCCCTGATTCATCTAGGCCAATGGTTGAAATAAACCTATTCTAAAAGTAAATAAAAAGTAAATATTCAATTTTGTCTTCTTAATGTAGTAGGACTTATGCGAAGTTTCTCAGCCAAAATCCTTATGAGTTCATGCAGATATTTTTAATCTACGGGTTTTTTTTGTCGTTTTGCGGCGTCCGAAATAAAAACCCCTGCTCTTCTGTTGCTAAGCACAGATAAATTGACTATTTGATTACTTAGGTTTAAAATTGAGCACAGCTTTAATAAAAAGAAGATATTTTAATTGACCTCTACGAATAGCTGAATGCTATTTTCTTATTTGGGCCTTTTCAAACTTTATTCACAATTTTTTTTTCAAATTATAATTGAATGCTCGAAAGAGTATTTAAAGGTGCCAAAAGGTCTAGTAACAATGGAAGACTTGAAAAATCAAAGACAAATACATTCTACGATGAAAGGAAAAAAATCTGTACCCATTCTCTATTTTTAAACAGTTACGAGTTATGAAAATTTCGAACCTTTCGAATATTCTGAATTCATATCCTTTGTTGGAGACAGAAATCACAAATTATTACTATTTTAAGTTATTGTTTGGCTCTATTATAAGAAGTTTCTTATATAATTTCTATAATTCTTATCCTTTATTTGACGGATATTTTAAATCCTATCGGCAGTGCCTTTTATATTCAGCAATATTCTGAATCCTATGGTCAATGCGATTTAGTTTTATCATTGTTCCTTAGATGGTCCTACTACTATATTTTTACCAATGTGCATTGGTCACCATTCGCGCTAAGTCGCAATTTTCCTGTGGTATCACTTGACCGAATGTGAAAGAGGTCATAAGGGAAAATATTATCCCTAAAGAGTGGGGTAACTAACGCTAACTTTAACTCTTCTCAAACAGAGTTCATAATTCTTTACTGCCTTTTCAACCTGGCAGTACATATATACAAAGACACCATATTGTTTTAATTTATTTAAGGTTTTGACAACTCCCATCTTGGCCCCCCCAAAAAAGGACTTGAATGCAGGAAACGGATGACTCCATTAACTAGTTTTTTTTTGATAAAATGATCTTAAATTGACGTCTTTTTTTTCAGAATCATCCAGTGTATACAATAAGCCATTCACGGGAACCAAACGGAGATTTCCTAACCTTTTCCTAAAAAATGGGATTTCCTTTCTTTCCCAAATTTGAAATTTTTGGTTCTGAGCTCTACCCAAAATTTCAAATTTTGGAAATATTTCGGTATCCTGTTTACTTTAGAAGCCATTTCAGCACTTTGCTAGCTTTCTCTGTCTCAATTTTTAGCCCGGAAGACTCTAATCCAGGTTCATGATCATGAATACTGTGTGAGTATATGCATATGCAGCTGTTGTGCGTTGGGATACAACCCTTTTTTCATATCCCTATGGATGCAAACCTTTTTGCTTCCTTAAGAGGTAGACGCAACCCTTTCTTGCATCCTTAAGAGGTAGACGCAACTCTTTCTTGCATCCTTAAGAGGTGGACGCAACCCATTTTTGTATCCTTGAGAGGTGTCCTCTCAACCTCCCTCTGAAGTACATGACTTCCTGTCATGACATATCCGTGACTCCTAGTCACACTAAGTCTATTCCTAACGGTTAACCTACTACAAAACTACGGAATTTGGGCCTGTGCCTTCCGGTGGTTCCCTAACCATTGCTCGGAGGCCGCAGTACCTTCGGCAAAATTGTCTTAAAATTTTTCTTGGGATTGGTGTATCGGTGTTGGAGCTAAACAATATTTTGCTTTGTGTCCTGTTTCACCACAGCGGATACAGGTTGGAGGTTTTTCACATTCTGAATGTCTATGTGGACCCCCGCAAGTCCAGCATTTATGCGAGCATTTTTCCTTTTACTAAATTTATACCTGGAATAATTATCCCTAATTGGTTCTGACATATCTTTCTTTCCACAGTTCAAACATTTCTTTGGGTTATTTTTTATAATTTCCTATGTTCTGAAATTCTACTCTGGAGTTATCTCCTTGTTCTCCAGGGGAGGTCTTGTCACTTAAGTCAACCACTGTTGCTCCAAAAGACATGTCTGAGAAGTCCCTATACATTAAATCAATCGATTCAAATCTCTTTGCCAGCGCTAATAATTCATCTTTGTCGTCTGTTGTTTTAGTTTGTTCATGAACTTTCCTTCCAATTGAAGGGAGCATACCACTTTTGAAAATACTAATAGTTATGTCATCTGCCCTTATACCAGGAGCAGTTTTGCATACTCTAGAGCCTTTCTACTAATTCGGGAGTAAAATTGGTGTACCAACTCAGATGGTCTTTGTTTCTCGGAAAGCAGTTCTTGTAGTGTTTGTGCGGCTGGTTTTTCATGTAAAAAGGCTTCTTTTAAAAGTTTTTCTAAATGGTCTAAATCTTTTATTTTAGGAATATCTAAGCTCGTTGTGAATCTTTGCATTTCTCCTCGAGTGTAACAAAGAGCTTGATTTATCATAGCAATATCATCTTTCCCTAAACTCCTTTGTATTTGTTTAAGTGTGATAATCCATGAATGGATTTCATTTGGATATGTTAGTAACGAGATGGGGGGCGCTTGCTCCACAAATAGGTTTTGAACCCTGTTTGTGACTGGAGCGTCTCCATATTGCTCTTGTAGAGCGTTTATTTTTGCTTGTGCGTCCTCTTCCACTCTTATTCTCTCCTCTTGCGCTTGTCGTAGTGCAATTTCTAATTCTTTAATTTTGTTTTCATTGGAACTCCTGATGGATCTATTCCTTTCAATTCTTAGCGTTGGAAACGTTTTGATCCCTTATAGTGCTTTAAGTCGCTAAAATGGGTCTACTTATAAATTGTATGAGAATTATCTCAGTACCTTGGTTTAAATTTACCCTCAAGTTTAGTATTATAATTACACACTCTTGAGGATGATTAACCTATGACCCTATTTAGGTAAATTACAGACGCGGATACTAGAACTTGTAGCAAAGAAAAAGAAAAGGAGAAGAAAGAAAGAATCTTAGGAAGATAAAAGATAAAAGTCTGTCTGAGCTTCCCTTTTTGGTTAAAATTTTCTTTAATGAACACTTTTTCAGACTTTTCTGTCTTGGATAGGTTTGGAAAACTGAACACACACTTTCTTGTGAGGAACAGAGGACTAAATTTTACCAAATTTTATGAATTTAATTAATCCTCCCCCACTTAAACGAAAGTTGCACCGAACTTGAGTACCGCTGGCACCAGTTGTAAGGTTGCCCCTTACTTACAGGGCTAATAAATTTGGTAGCGTGATACAAACTGAGGCGTTGGGTAAGAAATCGGTACTCAGA
This sequence comes from Artemia sinica, assembly GCA_027921565.1. NCBI lineage: Eukaryota > Metazoa > Arthropoda > Branchiopoda > Anostraca > Artemiidae > Artemia > Artemia sinica. The sequence continues at coordinate 19,748,925 of CM051259.1, forward strand.
ATTCAGTGACAACTGATTTTATTTACAAAAGAAGATAAAAAGAAAAATATTCTAATTCTGTTTATGTTGAATATTTCCAAACCTCTTCTAGGTCTAAGGTCTAATGATCTACTTGTTCAATCACCAATGTTTACCGAAAAGAAAAAGATTAAGTTAATCCTAAGCTAACGAATGTTTCTACTTAAAAGGGTTACACTTGAACAGCTAGTCAAGGCTTGAGTTCTGGGTTATTAGAATCCTTTAGTTCAACCTATTGTTGAGCTAAGCTAAGAATAACGGTACTTGCTTTTAATTCAAATTTTCATTAACCAAAACCAAGAGATTCTTTTATTATTTCTTGAAAAGGCTGTGTATTGTTTGGACCTTTATTAAGCTTTAACTTTAGCAGGGAAAGCTTAATTGAAAATATCTGGACATAAAGGTTTGGAAATTCTTACGTTGATAATATTGTTCCCTTTTCCCCTAAACCTTCCTGTTTAAACATTAAGGTAACCTTTGTATAAACATGCAGTACGGGGTTAACGAAATGAAAGAATGATTAAAAAGGGAACAGTGTTCCTCTTCGTATAAACGTCTGAAGATTGCACAAAGGGGGGGGGGGTGTTAATTAATGTTATTGTCCGATAATTCCAATTTTTGGATATAAGGTCTTTATAAAGTCAACCTAAGCCTCAAGGGAATCTAGGCTGACATGGGGAAGCACAAATGGCTCTCCTAGCTTTCTCTTCTTGGTTAAGGTTTCCTTTCCTCTTTAAACCCTCAGTTATTCAAAGCTTAAATTTCTGGGAAGAAATTTAATTTGGCTTATTCTAACCTTAAAAATGCTGTTTTGTCCAAATGGCTCAAGCCTTGTCTAGGTGGAAATACTCAAAGCATAAATTTCTCTTATATACGTATTAAAGTTATTTCAAGTGACAGAAAGCTTTTAGAGGTTTTCTTCCTATTTTAACTCTTATCTTAAAACTTTTATCCCCAAGGAGAATTTCAGACAGACAGTGGTAGCTTCTCGTAATTACAAAGTAAAACACTTACATTTTGTTTGCTCCAAAAAGACTCCCGTGTTTCCGAGGCAAAACTACCCCGATTTGTCCCTCATCCATAAGTTATATTCTTTTTGCTACTTGATCCGTTTAGCGACCTTCTCTCCTTCCTAGCCAATCAACCACCTTTTGTTAAAGGTAGTTTCTTTCCAGTCTTTCAAGGACTTGCAAAACTGGTCTAAATTAGGTCTTTACATATCAGGGGTTCAAAGTTCGTTTGATTCTTGGACAAAGAGTGTCACTACAAGATTTATGACTAGTTATGCAAAGAGAAGTTATTTTCAAATTCAAGCTAATTTGAAATTGTCGCTATATTTCTGATCTATGAAGCGAAAGGGAATTCCAAGCTTTAATAAAATTGAGTTACGAAATTTACACAAAATAAGGCCTCCTTACACTGGTGAAGTTTCCTTGTATCATTTCGTGAGGCGGCTTTTTCCATCTCATCGACAAATTTGACCAGTAGGCCTTTCTGTCGGCTCTAGCAGACTTATGGCATTCCTGACGCAGCGATTTATATGCAGTGGACTTTTTTCTGGATATCTCCTTCTTCATTGCAGAGAGTTTAAGTGTTTTCTCAGGGATCAATTTTTTGTTTTTCGTTTTGCAACTCTGAGGATGTTTGTTGCGGTTTCCTTCACGTGGCCTTTGAACTTGCTCCATTTGGTCTCTATCTTAGAAGCGGGGCATCCCGATGAGTTGGAATCCTGATCAATACCTTCGGCGTCGTCTTGTAGGGTGGCAAAGTAGTTGGAAAGCTCAAGGACAAAGGATCTTCGGAGTTTATCTATTTTCAATTTAGATAAATCTACTTTTTGACTAGGCATGGGCGCCTGCTTTCTACTAAGTATGTACTTTAGCCTGGTCTTTAGCAAGAAGTGGTAGGATCCATTTTTTGATCCTGTGTCATTACCTCTGTGCACCCTTGAGTCTAACATCATGGTCTTCCACCTTCACGATATAAGCAGGTAATCAATTTGTGCTTTCGTTCTTCCATCGCAGGATTCCCAGGTATATGTATGGCAGGGCTTATATCTAAACCAAGTATTAGCAACAGCAAGATTGTTCTGCAATGCAAACAGAAGCAGTCTGTTTCCATTAGAGCGCCTTTCACCGTGGCCAAGATTGCCAATCGCCTATTCGGAGTCATTCAGCCTGCCACCAACCCTTGCATTAAAATCGCCTCCAATCACGAGTATATCTTTTCGGGGGGTCCTATCAATGACTGTCTGAATTTCGCTGTAAAACTGATCTTTTATGTGTTCAGGCGCATCTCTGGTTGGGGCGTATACGCTAAGGACGGTCATGTTTTTTATTTTGGCCTTTAAATCTCGCCCATACAATCCTGCTAGATACTGTCTCATATTCGTGGAGCCTAGTGACCGCTTTTGGGGACAATATGAGACCTACTCCTGCTAAACCAGAGCCATCACTTGGTCCTGAGTTGTAAAATATGGCCCTCTGCCCAGACGGTGCTTCTAGGTTAAAGATGTCACCTCCATTCAGCCTCGTCTCAGAGACGCACAAGATGTCAAGGTTATAAATATAAAATTCTTCAGCTATAGAAGCTTGTTTCAGAGGGTACTTTATCGAGCATAGGTTCCTGCAGCCAAAGTTTAGGCCTTGTCTTCTTGATACAATAGTAGCTAGCCCATTCTTCGACGAGGGTGCAAGTCTCGTCGCATCGCATAAAACCGGGGATGCCGTAGCCAAACTTTTACTCTGCTTCGCATTCATTATCATATTTTTAGCTAGCCCACTTTTCGACGAGGGCGCAAGTCTCGTCGCATTGCATAAAACCGGGGATGCTGTAGCCGAACTTTTACTCTGTATCACATTCATCGTCTTTGTTGGATGTTTCTTGGGGATAAAATTCACCACAAGGTCCCCTGTCATGCGGTCACCCGGAGCGCGTTAGCCATCACCTTGCTTGGCGTGAAGCTTAGTGATGTTTACACCTTTCACCACTTTGAGGTGCACTGACGGATTTCCTATGCTGTCTAGGGACGGAGGGTCGAGCTTCATTGCCTGGAGCTCCACCACCACTGTGGAAATTTCCAGGCTTAGCTAGACCTGTGCTCCCACGTAGAGTCAGCAATAGGCTTCAGAAAAGGGTATTTTTGTATTTTAAGGGAGAAAAAATAGGATATGTCGGGAATTTTAAATTATTGTTTAACTAATTATTCTATCTTGATAAAAAATATTATAGATAAACTAATTCATAGTTAGTACTTGTTCTTGTCCAAAGTGTTACATATGACTATACTTGGATGGCAATCAGTGTTTTCTTTCCAAGAAAAGGAAAAGTTCTTCAATCAATGTATGCTTGTTTTGTTTTGGTTTAGTGTTTATAAATCTGTTTAGCTTTTGTGCCAAAGAAATAAAAAGTTTGATTGCAATTTGAATTTAGGCAACACTTGAATATTCTGTCAAAATGTCTCAATAGCCGCTGTTTTGTGCTATTATTAATCAAGTCTTTTTACTGTAAAGTTCGGTATCTACAGAATCCACCACAACCTGCATAATTTTGGTCTTCTACTGGGCGTAACCATTAGGGTCTTGTGACATCCTTGAATATAGACATATCTTAATCCACCATTTTATTAGGATTTTTTTGTGTCCAGCTAAATGCTTGTCGAAATTTGTTGTCCTCGTCTCGGTCCCTAAATCGTTTTGCCTTTTTTTGTGCTTTGGGGTCTTTTTGATTCAGGGACATTGGACATGCTATAGTTTTAAAGGTGATAGAAAAAAAGCTTTTGGGGCTCATATTTGAGGAGTGTGTGCCCCCCAACCTAAATATATGTCCGTACATAAGGGACCCCTTGGCCGAAGACTAACAGTTGTACTAACAGTTCTTATTTTATTGTTTTGATCGATGAGCAATGGGCAATGCGCATTATCTTGGGCCCTCGCCCCTGGGGCTAAATGAGTCATTTTATCCCCAGCAGCACATTTATTGGACATTTTGACTACTGTAGACAAACTCGCTAGGTGAAAATTTTTACATGATGCCGTGGGGGGGACAGTTACATGTGGTAAAAATGGCAGCGGCAAAGAAGGGGGGCTGGTGCCCCTCCAATAGTTTTGATCCTTAAAAAGTGCCCTTGAACTTTCAATTATGATCGAACGTGATACCTCCCATGTTTTTACGATCACCCCTTCCACTTGAATTGCCCGAGAAATAAAATCACAGGAGCAATATCACTTATTAGGTGTGCGTGTAACTGAACCACCGTGTAACTGAACCCCTGTAACTGAACCACCGTATAACTGAGCCATCGTGTAAATGAACCACTGTGCAACTGAACCACCGTATAACCGAACACCCGTGCAACTGAACCCTCGTGTAACTGAACCACCGGTCAACTGAGCCCCATTTAACTAAACCCTCATGTAACTAAATCCCCGTGCAACTCAACCACATTTAACTGAACCCCCATGTAACTAAACCCCTGCGTAACTGAACCCCCGTTAAACTGAACCACCGTACAACTGAACCACCGTTCAACTGAACCACCGTACAATTGAACCACCGCGCAACTGAACCACCGTGTAACTGAACCACCATGCAACTGAAACACCATGCAACTAAACCCTCGTGTGACTGAACCATCGTACAACTGAACCACTGAACTCAGATTTTCAGTTCTCTAAAAATATTAGGCAATATCATTGGGTGAAACACAGTTACAATTTTTACATGTTCAACATTGTTGAAATTGTTTGTTTCTTAAATTCATGATATAAACGCCTGCCAAAAGTATTCATGAAAAAGCTTGGTTTTATTTTTGCAAAAGAAAAAGAAGATCCGATGTCACAAACCATTAAAGCTGATTTAGTACTCTTTTTTTTCAGATGATTCAGACCTTTCTGGATGTTAAGTAATAAACACATGTGTTGAAAATATTTGACCTTTGTGAATATAGATAACGAATTTTGATCAGATGTCTTTGAGGAGATTTCAGCTAAAAAGGACATGGGGGAGGGACTGGTTGCACTCCAGCCTTTTTTTTCAACATTCCTTCAACTTGCCCTGAAAGTTTTAACTTCAAACCCTGTGGCTTATACCCTTAGCTATTCTCGACACATTGCAGGTACAACGTCTTTTAAAACTGGTTGCACATAATACCTCTTGATTTAGTTGAAGATGCTCCTAAATATTTTCAGAACAATGTGACGGCTGATACCTTCAGCCATTGTAAATGTTCCTGGTATTTCCTTTTCACAACCAATAAAGGAATAAATGGTTTTTGATTGTGTTTGGCATTCTTCTTGACATTTCTCTAAGGTTTGACCTTAATGCTGCATGTGTTTTTTTTTATTTATAGGATCAAACATGCCACCTTTCCTTGATAAAAAAAAAACTTATATGTTAAAAATAGGCAACTTGTATAACTTACAGCCCTTGCACCAGAGGCTGAGGGTTGTGAACCATAGTTATTTAACTATGGCATAGTTAGTTAACCTTTGAACTGTTAAATAAAATGACGGTCTTAAAATTTAGATCGGATGTATTTTGGGAAAAAATAGGGTGGGGTGGAAGCCCTCCGATCACTTTTAACTCTGAAAAAGTGTACTGGAAATTTTGATTTCCAATCGAATGAGCCCCCCTCCCAAAGTTCGTACAAAAGATTTTTCGACAAAAACCTTATGTGTTAGCAATGAGCAACTAGCTTAACTTACAGCCCTTGCCCCAGATGCTGCTGGTGGGGTTGTTAACCCCATAGGTATGGTTATTTGACCCTTAGACTATTTTGAATAGAATGTTTACTTTTATTTTGATCGGATGTATTTGGGAGGGAAATGTCGGTTAAGAGGGAAAGGCTGATTGTCCTCTGATTACCTTTGATTCTTCAAAATTGAACTTGAAATTTCAATTTCCAATGGAATGAGCCTCCTTCAAAGTTTTTACGATCATCCCTTCTATAAAAACCTTAAATTTTAACAATTGGTAACTTGCAATAACATACAGATTGCTGATACAGGTGTATCAGCAATTTTTTCTGGAACGGCATAGCGTATCAAGATGAAACTTCTGGGGCATCTACCTACTACTACTGCTTTTAATACTGCTGCTACTAGTACTACTGTTGCTACTACTACCAATTCAACACTATTATTACTATTACTGCTCCTACTACTACCTCTACTACTATAAAACTAGCACTATTAATTATCACTGAGTAATTTTTTTCCTGACAAAAACTGGACTGATGTGATTTATCGTCGCCAGGTGCACTCTGCCGCCACGCTGCCTATTCACAGAAAACTGACTTTAAAACAACTCTGGAATTCCATGGTCATTCATAAACTGTCATATTTCTCCCAAGAATGGTAGCTGAGGTTTCGGTATCACCCCTGTCTTTCATCACTTTTCGCTCATCAGTTGTGTTTTGTTAATTGCTTCCATTAGTTCCGAACTTTTGGGAATAGCCCCGAAAATTTTGCAAAAACGGAGCGGCAAAAACGCTTGGTTCTTAAGCGTCAAAGCTTTAAATCCGGCCCTTTGCGCGCTACTGCTAATGCTATTACTATTGTAATTACATTTACTACTACTTCTATTACAACAACTACTACTATTACTTGTTCGACTGCTACTTCTATTGCAACCATTTGTAAGCGAAGAGTATTAAGATGAAAATTAAGAAACTACATGAACATATAGGTTATCAAAAGGATATATCGGCAATAGGATAGCAACAGCTAATTGTCTTTAGTTGAAGCTTCTAGAACTTGAATAGAGGAATCTTCAGCTGACCAAATGGCAATATGTTAAAACTACTGCTGCTTCTAGCACTAGTGCTATTACTGTTAATACTACTAATAATACTATTACTGGGACTACCATTACAGCTGTACCTAACGATAATGAACGGTATGAAGGTGGAATTTTCAGGGAATATTTAGGGTGGAAGGTGAGCTGAATCACATCAAGCCATCTGTAGACAGGTGTCAAAAGGGCGCATCACCAATATCCTAGGGACAGTTTGGTGTGTTGAAGAAAATGCTGAAGAAAATTAAAGGTGCTATGTGCATACTGCTACTAATTCTGCTACTGCTACTACGCAAGCTAAGGGTTTTAAGGTGAAGCTGTCAAGGAATATTTCGGTGGATATTGAACTGAATCAAATTGACTATGATTATGCACATTCTCAAAAGGGTTACACAGCAATATCTCAAGAACGGCTTCCATTAATAAGCTGGACCTTTCAGGATAAGTTGTGGGTGGGGACTTCGAACTAATGAAAAGTTCAAAGTTTGCAATAAAACCGAAATTAACACTTTATCGGGCCATGCTTTTGGCGATAGGCCCAATCCTGAAAGTTTCATTCAATTTAGAGGGTTTAGGGGCTACACCGATGAATGATACAAGTTAGAAACCGCAAATGAAGCGAGAAAACTTATTTTTATGCCTTGACTTAGGTTCAGGATTTGATTTAAATGAGGGTTGGGCTAAAGGAGGCTTGAGTTAAATGGGGGTTTGTTAGAACTGGGGTTCAGCATGTGACTCTATAGCCCCTTTTTTTGTTTTCCCCAAAACCCTCATGCTTTCTACGATCGTTCGTTTTAACTTCTGTTCGTTTTGCGTTTATTTTTTTGTAGTGATTTCTGATCATTTTGGGTTTGAATTATTATAGCAATTTATTTATGCTAGTCTTTGGTTTAATATGGCTCTTTACTTTTCTTTGAAAAATTGTTTTTCGAAAGAATCTTTTTAATTAATTTAAAGAAAGCGCAACCAAAAGTGACTTTTTTGTTATCAAAGTTCCGATATTGTCAGTAAAGATTTTTATTACTCAACGTTCAGGAAAGGCCTGATTCATCTAAGAAAAAAAAACAAAAAAAAAAAACAAAAGTTTAAACACAAAGAGAAAGTAGCTTTTGTATCGGATCCACCGAAGCAGGTAATTAACATTTTTGAAACCAAACGATAACCAACTACGAGCGTAGAAAATACTACAAAATGAAAACAACAAAATAAGCAAAGTGGTAAAAAAACATTACAGTATGTAAAAGGTGAGAGCCGTCGTTTAACCCCCCCCCCCCCCCGCGAAAAACGTCACTTGAGGAAAATACCCCGCGGAAAATATAACCTCACGGAAAATACCCCCTCCCCCAGAAATACTACCGTGAAAATCCCCCCCCAAAAAAAAAAAAATACCTCTTGCGGTTGGTTAGTCTCCAATCACTTTCAGCTTATAAAAATAAGGCTAGAAATGCCTGGGGATTATCAAAGGATTTCTTCCTCCACCGAGTGTTGTCTCTCCCTTAGAGCTAATTCTGTATTTATTCGAAGGCTCAATAAGAGCTGAGATGTTTCGACATCAAAATGCACCCTTTGAGGTATCTCCCTCTCTTCCTAGCTACAAAACAGTCAGGTAACACCATTGCCGAAGTTTCAGTTCCTTTTTAAGTTATTTGATTTGTCTATTGCTTACAGATAGTATTTGTCATTGGGAAACATGCGGAAATTTCTTGCGTGGGGGTTTTCTGGAGGGTTTTTCATGAGAAGAAAGTATTTGCACGGAGGGGGTGAGGGTAAGATTTACACATAAAATCCTCTTTTCCACTTCCCTTAGAACTTCTCAATTAACCTAAAAAATAACACGAATGAAAGAAGATTTTTAAATTTTGAAAACCATAATTTCCGTGAGTGGGGTATTTTGCAGGTGAGGGGTTTCCGTGGGTGGATGAGGGGAAATTTTCTGCGGGGAAGAGGGGCAAACGCTTAGACCCGAAGAAAGTGACAGGGTGAAGGGAACCCCCATTCAAAGACATAAAAAAGAGAGATAAATCTGGATTTAAGAGTTTATGACGTCCGATTTTCTTTGTTTTTGTGACAACAAAACAGAGCATTTTTATAAGTCATTTTGACACTAATTTATATAAAGACTTAAAAAAGCAAACAATTCCAGCAAGGTTCAACATGTAAAGATTCTAACTTGTGTTTACCCAATGTAAGTACGGTGGTTAAGTTGCACGAGGGTTCAGTTACACGAGGGTTCAGTTGCACGGTGGTTCAGTTGCACGGTGGTTCAGTTGCACGGTGGTTCAGTTGCACAGTGGTTCAGTTGCACTTTGGTTCAGTTGCACGGTGGTTCAGTTACAATTGGAACCCACTCATTACTATCTCTTCTTGCGCATAAACTCTGATTGTTTTTTCAAGTTGCATAGAATAGCCTGAATGTTCTCAAAATTCTTGAAACGTCCGAGGAATTAATCCTTGAAAACTTCATGCTGATTGGGCATCCAAGGTAAACATACCCTCCTTTTTACTACCAAACCTATCTGTGAGGGCTGGAGAATGCACATTATTTAGGGCCCTTGTCCCTGGGGGTAAGTGAGTAATGTCAGAAGCACAGATAATGTCCCCAGAAGCACATTGAATGGACTTCTTGACTACTCTAGACGAACTGGCTTGCTTGAAATTCTGATATGATTCTATGGAGGGGGGGGGGAGGGGTATATGGGACAAAAAATAGCAGCGGTACAGAAGAGGGCTGGTTGCCCTCCAATAGCTTTTGACCTTTAAAAGTGACACTAAAACTTTCAATACATAATCGAATGAGCCACCACCCAAGTTCTTACGGCAACCTCTTCCTATCAAAGTGGCCGAAAAAAAAAAAATACACAGGAGTCACATCGTTCAGCACTGTCCCATCTTGCGTGTAAACTCTGACAATATTTCAAGTTGTATAGAATAACCCATGTTTTCTCAAACGTTTTGTTATAACGCTTCTACTGATTCTTGGTCTAATGGGAAACAAGTCATAAAAAGGTGAGATAATGTGTTCTGATTAGTAAAAAAGTCTCGCAAAATAAATTATAAAAAAAAATGAGTATGGCCCTTTGAGCCTCGTGCTCAGAGACTCCTCCCCTCCTTGCACGCACATTTCAGTTACAGGGGAGGACCTACTGGCCTTCACCTACAGTCTTGATATTTCTAACAGTGTCCTCCTATATGTCCCATAACCTTAAAATCAGTTTTGCTATTTGTGTTTTTTTTGTGCTTTCCCCTTACATCGGGCTTTAGGGTTGTATAAGGTAATTTTTGGTAAATTTCAAGAAAAACATAATACTTTCGGGAGGAAAAATCTCCTGGTTTTACAGATTACAATTAAAATCTAAAAATAATATTTGATTTTGAAAAAAAAAATAAAGAAGAAAAGAATCTCCCTATCCACAAGACCCATTCGGGACCATTCCCTGTTCAATGCTGAATATATAAGATGGAGTACGGATTGAGAATTTTTCTTCTCATTTGTAATTCAGATTGTTAAGAAAAAAGGTTTTGATAACTTAAAAAGTCATTGACTGAGAAACTTATTCTCTCTCCTCCTTATAATAAGGACATCGAAGCCATGTGTTGAGCATTCCACATAGAGCTCATTAGCCACAAAACGAGATAACACGTTGAAGATGTCTCAGGCAACTAATTTTGATAAGAGAAGTATTCGTTTCGGAATGCCACCCGTGAAAAAGACAATTTCTTGGTCTTTCAGCATCCTAATGAGCCGTTCTCAACAAGATTCAGCATCTGGGAATAGAATTAACTTTTCTACAACTTGTTAGCAGTCAAGGTCAGAAAACAGTCCAAAAAAGATTTGAAATTATTTCCGGAATTTATTTGATTTTTTTAGGTTAGCTAAATCTTTAGATTTTATATTTTAAAGGATGTATTTTCTTTTTAACATGCTGTATTGGTTCAAAGAATAATGATCCATAGGCCTGCAAAAAAGGAATTGTTTGAGTTTTAATAACTGATTTTTAAATAATTTATGGTGCTGATTCAGAAATAATCTATTTCTTTGTATCATGTAAGGTTTGTCTACAAAGTAAGGGTAAGTAAAGGTTTTAGAAACCATGAAATGGACAAAGGGAAAGGGGAATCTATTATCACTCCAATTGAATGTAAAACGAACTATTACAAGAGGAGATTGACTTTTGTTTCTAATATTAACGACCAACTCGATTTAAAATTCATTATCTCACTTGGTTTACCTCCTTCTATTTCTTTCACTCCCTAACTCCATGTAAATTGTCTTAATTTTAGTTTGATTTTTATATTTTGACAATTGTTGTCTATATATTTTACTATTCTTGACTTTGATTCGTTGTATTTTTTACTCTTATCAATTTAGGCCTCTAATATATTTGTAATTGATCAACGAACTATCTTACTGCTAAATTAATTTTGTTATCAAGTCAAGTTAGAAGTTTTTTTTTAATTGATTTTAATTTTTGACTGACATACTTTGTCTTAATTTTTTATCAAAATTAGTGTGTGTCACGCAATTTTTATATTAATTCAATTCCTCTAGCCTCTTAACCTTTTCTTTTTCCTTCAAAACTTCGTTTGGTACTTTTCCTGGTGTTGTGGGATTCAGGATATCCCCTTTTTAAAATTCAGCTGTAGTCAGCCATCGTATTTATGCTCCAGCACCCTTGATATCTATTATGTTTGATGCATTCTATAAAATGATATTTAACTGAAACTGAAAAGATTCAAAATTAATAGGTAAATAAATTTATTCAACAATAAACACAATGCTAAATTTCAACCATAAGTGAAAAAAATATATCATGTTTTTCCGGAAGGCTCATTGGCTTGGAATGTAGGAAGAAAAAAAAAAAAAAAGCAACTTACTGCGATTACCACGCACTACCTGCCAAAAACCTAACCAGTGTGAAATGCCACGCGCAATAAATAATAACAACATACAGTTCTAATTTGGCTCAGAGACATCTACTTCACGCTAAAAAAAAATAAATAAATAAACAAATAACAAATTACTAAGAAGTAAAAGAATTTTACTATTTCTTTGAAGGTGTCAAACGAGTGATATTTTTTTAGTTGACTTAGGCAAAGTATTCTATGAAACACGAGAGGTAGTCAGGGATAGAAGTCCGATCTTGCTGATGAAGTGAATCGAATTGGAATGTTGCCAGAATTAGCCTGCCCTGTCATGTATTATTAGAATATTTTTACTTTCAAGTAGTCTTGCATACAAACACGCACAATTTTACACCCATAAATTTCTCATTATGACGAGTAGTTGAAATTTGGAATAGCTGCCGATTTCATCTACATTGTATTCCCAGACATCTTTTTTAGACGCTACAAAACCTACTGACCTAGATGATATGGTAAAACATTGCCATGTCTTAAACATTTGCTAATCTTAAGGGACCAAAATATTCTAAGGGTACGTTCACCATGGCTTCCACTTCGCTATATAGAGTAATTACTAAATTTATGAAGAGTTTTGGCGGTCCTTTTTTGATCAATGCATTCTTTAGTAAGTAAATGTGCACTTGGTCAAATTCTATTCTCGGGTCCAGGAAAGATACACATTAACTAGCCCAACTTTTTAAGTGCCTCTTTACCAAACATTCCCTTTATAAGACTTCCATATATATATTTGTATAGCTTCTTTTTTTATAAACGGTATTTGTCTCGGGCTTTACTAAAACATGGATTAATAACAGATGTCATAGAAATTTTATTTCTACCTGTCTTATTGGACAGGTAGATCTACCTGTCCAATATGGTTATGGAGAGCTGGTATGTACACTAATTTTGTTTGGAGAAAAATTGAAAAACAATTTCCAATCCAAGAGTACCACCAGTTTAATTTGGGATATTTATCCCTAAAATAGAGGGGTAAGAAAATGGAGGGGGAGAATCTCCTCGAAAAGTAATCGGTTATATAGTTTTAACCTTAGGCTGCATTTAAATATCATGCTAATTTTCTTTTGACAGTATACGAGTTTCATTTGATCTAGAGCACAGGTGGTAACTGTTGTATCTCATTTCTAATTTTTGGGCTAACTGTCACTTACAAAGGTTGTATACAAATTAAATACACAGAGAGATTTAGGAGGAAGATGAAGTCAACCTTGGTCTTTGGCTAATTTTCATTCACTTGAAAAAAAAAAGAAAATTCTTCAATGAAGTAAATGTTATGATTTAAATTAAGACTCGAGGATGGCAAAATAGATAATAAATGGTGCATACAACAAACTTTTTCTTATCTCTCTTACGTTCTTAGCACACATGAATTGAAAAATGCATCACAGTCCTCTTTCCTCGTTGTTTAAGATTATTGATTATCAAGATGAGTCTCTCTTCCCTTCTACTTGACAATGAGTGGACCTTCAACCTAGTATTGATCGCAAATATTGAATTCAAACCTTTTACGAACTGACATATTCAGTTCGTTCACAAAAACAAATAGACACCTAAAACTTTATTTAATGTAAAACAAGCTGTTGTTTTTTCACCTAGGTATTTACTCTTATCTGTCTCTGTTCTGCTAGCAGGCACTCCATCGATGAACCTTGCAAGTATCTCTGTCAACAGTTTAATCATTACTTTCTATGCATTAAAGTGTGACACGAAATGCATATAAAATCTATTTTTATGCAATATATGTTACACTAATGAGCATTTTATAAAAATATTAACAAAAGATACTTATTTCTTTCGATGCACAAAACTTGTGCATTATAAGTTATTAAGGAATATGTTTGATCATATAGTACTTTGTCTACTGTTTGCATTCTGTGGATGACACTTAAAAATGTGTCTTTTAACAGTATGATTATTATTTCTCTTTGCGCATTTTAAGTGTCAACTGCCATTGATATAAATAATAACCCTACATTTATAATTTTAGATCTGTCAAAAAGACATCAGAACAGATTTAAAAATGAATCAATTGCAGCAGTGAAAAAAAACATGTTTAATAAAATGGGGTTTTTATTCTTCAGATATTAAACAGTTTATGGTGAAAAACTTGTAAGTAAGGAGTGACTCATGCTAATAGGGACCGGAAATAAAAAAAAACAAGTTTAATAACAATTTATACATAGAAACAATTCGGTTTTTATGGTGATTTTCATATGAGCAATTCGCTAAGTTTAAAGTTACACCAATAGCACCAAACCTGAGAAAATTGGCCTGATTTTTGAAAAAAGAGGAGCAACACCCACTCCGTAAACAGGGGAGTGATCTTGATTTAAATTTACAGCATCAAATTTAGCATTTTACAGAACCAAAACAAAATTCTGTATATATTCTGTATGCAAAAAGCAAAATTCTGCATATTTTTCAAGAAGTATGATCACGGATGCGTGTTTATCTGTGTTTTTTTTTTTTTTTTTTTTTTTACCATGGGCAATCGCACAGAAATTGAGAAGAAATTTAAACAGAACATTTTAACAGAAATTGTAATTTCCAGTACCCTTTTTAAGTAGCAAAAGAGACTGTTCCATGGAAAAATGGCGTTAGCTGCCATTTTATATCGTAAAATACAATTTGAGCCTACGGACGACCAATTCGCTGTCGAGTGAAAATTCAGAAATTGCCAATCGATTTAAAATTATCAAAAAAACTGTATATTCAGCTTCTTAGTTTCAGAAGTCGTAAATCCGAATGGTGGCACATTTGTTTCTAAAGATCCACGTAATCCTTACAAAATAAACGTTTAATATAGAAAACTATTTTAGAGCTTTATTTAACTGAATGGATTCATCTGAGGCTTACCAAAAATTATGCACATTGGTGTATAACTGCTCTTCAAGTGTTAAAGAGGAGGCTAGAGGATCTTCGAATGGATGGAGGGAGGGGTGCCTGAAATTTCAAAAAGTGCATTTTTGTGCCTAGGTTTACTAACTTCCTGTGAGCTTTCAAATAAATATTAAAAAGGGGTCTGTAATTTATTCTCCAATCTCCAATCATTCTGAGGGATATTTTTGGACAAAGCCCATAATATGTTGAATGTGAGTTGGCATCTTCTTTCTTATGGCACTGAGTTTCGAGGAGGAGTATAATAGTTTCCTTGTGTCTAGCAAATCGGCCTTAATACAGTAGGCGCCAATTTAAAAAAGTGTAGGGGTGGGGAGGGGCAGAGGATTTCTTATTACTATTTAAAATGAAGATACAAGAAAGGAGATATGTTTCAAAATATCGTTAGACCTCAGTAAACCATGGATAAGCACTGGGAGATAAGAAGAGATTATCCACAAGACCAGTCTTAAGGACCAGAAAATTTTAAGCGTAACATAAAAATTACATTTATATACTTGCCTGCACAAAAGGGGGCGGGGTGGGAGTAGAGGTCACTTTAGGAGAGGCAAAAAGGGGGCACTTACCTCGGGTACAGAAATTTTAGGGGCGCAAGATTTCAAATAAACAGTCTTACGATTATAATGTGATCTTTTAAATTTTATTTTTATTAAACAAAAGTAGAGGAGCAGATAATAAATACAAATAATTATTGAAATATTAATTAATATATAAAATACGTCAAAATATAAAAAATAATTAAATAATAATAATAAAAATAATCAAATTAAAATTATTAATAATAATTTAATAATTTAAATAATAAATTAAAAATAATTAACAGATAAATAGCAATTTAATTATGCGCCGGGTAATCAAGATTTTGCCCCGGGTGCAAGAGAGGCCAGAACCACCATTGGGTAGGAGGAAGGTTATCATGAGCATCACCAGTAAAATTTCGTAGTTCGGGGGGGGGGGTAAGTACTGCAAGGAGCTTTGTTTTTAGGAACATTTGAATGGAGCTATTTCAAATTTTTCTATTTTTGTCCATCTTTTAGTATATTCTCGTTTTCAAGAAGAGGGGGTAGGAGTATTACCATCTGTACGTCCCTGCTTCTGTCCATGGAGGATATCCCTGAAAAAAAAATTTCGAATTGACCCTCTTGAAAATCGCTATAATGATGACCATAAAATTTATTTCAATATCTCAGACCACTCCTTCCCCCTTCCCCTCTTCTGCCGAGAAACGTTTAAAGGTGTGCACTTTCTTTTAGATCATTTCTGATCCATTGTTATGCGAATATTAAACATAAGTGTAAAATATGAAGGTTGAAAGGAGTAGTCCCTTCTCTTACAATTAAGAGAGCCTCGGATCAGATAGTTCGTAGTAGTAAACAGCAGGTGAATAGCAACTCTTGTCAATTAAAACCGAAGCTCTGAAAAATGGTGTTTTGGACACAATAAATGCACCAGTAAATCTCACTATTTGTGCTGATTATGAATATGCAATATTTATTAATTTTAACGAAACTTATCAAAATCTATTAGCAAATGAAAATTGTACAAGTTTAGAAACAGGAATCCAACTACCCGAAAAGGGGTGCAACCTTGTTAAAATTATACAATGAAATTCAATATGTACAAGACCCTAAAGCCACTATCCAAAAAATACGGAATTTCTTATTTCAAACAGTTAACTGTAACGAATTTGGCCTAATAGTAACCGAAAATACAAAAAAAGGAATTTTTATAACAATTAATACGTATAAAGAATCGGGTTTTTATGCCGGTTCCAAATATAATATATATAATTCATTAAGTTTATGTTACCCATCAAAAATTATGAGCCTTAGAAACTTAGACTGATTTTCGTAAAAGGGGTGAAACACTCCAAAAAAAGTCAAGCAATCTTAATGAAAATCACACCGTCAGATTTAGAATATCAGAAAACCCTATTGTAGAGGTTTCACGGTCCTAGCTACAAAAATGTGGTTTCTCTTTTGCCAGAAAAAAGATCACGGATGTGGGTTTAATTGTTATTTTTTCCCACAGATGACCGTATCGAATCAATGGTCCTAGAAGATCAGGAGAGGGTGCATTCGAATGGGAATTTAAATTTCTAATGCCCTCTTTCATTGATCAAAAAGATTGTGCCACTGGAAAGTGGTGTTTTCTGCCATTTTGTGGCACACAACTACGATTGTGAAAATTCTAATCTGTTACCGATTGAAAATTTTGAGGTAGTCAATCGATTTAGAAGTATCAAAAACTGTTTATTGATACTTCAAGTTGATGAGAAAGTACTTTCTCGCGATGGCACATTCATTCCCGAAAAGTCACGTAGTCCACACAAGGTGAGTGGTTTATATGGATCTTAATGCTTAAATTAACTACGCTGGTTCAGTTGATTTTTCATGAAATTGTGTTTTTTTTATGTGTTTCTATGTCAACTATTATGAAAGAAGGGAGATGGGTCAATGTGTATTTGAGGGGGGGGGGCTCTGATGCCTAAAAGAGCAGATCTTAATACCCAAATCGTCTGATTCCCCATGAACCTTCAGATAAATTCTGAAGGGGATATGGGGAATTAGGAATTAATCACTCATCTCCCTTCATTTAGGCTAAGCCTGAATAAGGGTGCTGCGGGGTGATGCCTCCCATCTTGTTGCAGAAAGATGTTGCTGACATTTATTTTAAAGCTTCATCTAGATAAATTGATATGCTCCATATTGTATAATTATAATTGTATGCAGTGATGTGTAAGTTCGTATAAGCTATTATGAAGGAGGGGCTATGGATCGTTTTGTTGGCGAATGAAGGGGCAGACGCCTCAAAGAGTGTTTTTAAATGCCCAAATGTCCCAACTCTCATGGAACGTTCAGATAATATAGAATGAGTTATGGGGAAGGGGGTGCTGGGGAGGGGGTGATTTCCTGGTGCTAACGAGGGGGGGGGTAATTTTAACCCTCCCATTCCGACAATCTTTTTCAATATAGCATTAATATAACATTCACATAACTAACGACACAGAGGTGGAATAGGTGAAGCAGGGCATCATGAGTCTCGCCAGGAAATCTCTTGAGGGAAGGGGGACAGGCAAAAGCAATCAAAAGCTTGGTTTTAAGCGACCTGAAATAGCAGTATTTTTATTTTCCTATTTGTATACAATATTTCAATGGAAAATGACCGGAGGGCAACTAGCACCCCTACGCCCTCTTTTCCCTGAATACATCCAATCGAAATTTTGAGATACTTATTTTGTTCAAATAGTCTAAAGATCATATAAGAATGCCCCCAGGGTTGACACAAAATCCCAGGGCCTGGGACCAAATGTTGTAAGCTATGCCCCGGGGGCATATAAGGTTTTTATGGAAGGGGTGGTCGTTAAAAGTTTAGAGGACGCTCGTTTGATTGGAATATGAAAGTTCTTGTTCAATTTTTAAGAGTTAAAAGTGATCAGAGGGTAACTAGCCCCCTCCTCCACGCCCGTTTTTTCCAAATGCATCCAATTGAAATTTTGACATAGTCATTTTATTCAAGATTGTCAAAAAATCATAAAACAATGCCTCCAGGGTTGACACAATCCCCAGAGCGGGGGGGGGCAAGGGTTGTAATTTATGCCCTGGTGGCATTTAAGCTTTTTATCGAAATTGGCTGTTATAATTCCCTTTTTAGGAGTCAAAAGTGATTGGAGGGTAACCAGTCCACCCCGCCCATCATCTTCCAAAACATGTCCAATCCAAATTTTGAGATAGCTATTTTGTTCAGCATAGTTGAAAGGTCCAGTGATTATGTCTTTGGGGATGTCAATCCCCCACATACCTCTGGGCAGGAGCTGTTAGTTAAGCAATTTGTCCAATGTTTACACTTGACTAAAAAAAAAAATCAACAAATTAATCTGGTTTGACAGTTTAATATAGACTACATATACTGGCATATTTCTTAAAGTCTTAATAATTTTGGATCTACTAAATTTTAAAAAAAAACGTTAAGACATTTAAAATGTATTTCGTTTTCAGTAGGTGCAAATTATGTTCTGGTCTTCACATGCCATGGGGGTGTCAGCCCTACATTTGTTAATTTCTGCTCGTTCTGAGTTTGACTCGGTTATTTACTGTAATTTCTGTTCATTTTGAGTTTCATTTATTTATTGATGGTGGTCTATGATAGTTTTATGCTTTGAAAATTATTTGACTTTATTTCTGCTCATTTTTGCTTTAATGGAGCTCTTTACTTTTCTTTGAAAATTTATTTTGTGGGAAAAGTTGTTTTTTTAATTTAATTCCAAAATATACTCAGAATGTATGGTGTAGAACATCCTCTAGTATTTATTCTTACATTTTAATTTGCGTTTATTTTTGTTTTGTTTTTGGGGTTGAGTTATCATAGCAGGGTAAGATAAAGGTTACAGAAAATGATATGAAAATATTAAATTACTGACAAATGTAGAAGGGTTGCCCTAAGATGCAAGTGCACGGAAATAATAGGCTGGGACTAAGAAGTACGAGTATTTTTTTCCCCCATGGACTTGGTCTAGTACCAACCAGAGGTGTCACTAGCCAAAATATTTGCGGAGGGAGGCAATGGATTTTACCGACTGGCTGGTCATTTTTACCAACTGATTTGGGCGATAATATTTAAAATTACTTTATAAAAAAAAACAAATAAATACGCACCCGTGGTGTTTCTTCTATGTGAAAAAATTCAACATTCCATGTTTTTTTAGATAGGAGCTTGAAACCTTCACAGCAGAGTTCTCTAATATGCTGAATCTAATGACGTGACTTTCATTACGATCACTTACCTTTTTCGGGGGTGTATTTCTCAATTTTTCTAAAATCAAACAAATTTTCTCAGGCTTGTGGTGTTGAACATCAAACTTAACGACCTTTATATATTGGGAATCATCATCAAACTAAGTCTTTCGATGCATTAATTGTTATCAAAATTCCTTTTTTTAGAGTTTTGGTTATTATTTGCCCGAGTTGGTCCTTACTTATAGTTAGTTACCATGTACTATTTGAATCTACACGATATATTTTACATGTATTTTGGAATATAGGTAAAATTCCCGTAGTCCCTTCTTTTCTTCAATCTTTTTATTTGTTTTAATTTCCCTTTGGCTGCTCAATTTTTCTTGTGGGGAGAATTTTCCAAGGGGGGATTGTCCGTGGTGTTAATCTTTGGAGGGGATTTTTTTTTTTTGGGGGGGGGGGGGGGGGTTCTTGGAAAGGTGAGAAATTTCTGAGTAGACATGCACTGGACCCCATATTTTTCATTGTAGAAATGCACATGTTCAAAAAGCTATTAAAAACTGGTTTTACATCTTGGGAAACTCTCTCTTAAATAAAATATTTTAGTTTGAAACATTTATTCATAGTTAAAAATATTCTAAAATCCTGAATCCAAAAAAAGGTTTTCGTCCCAACGGGCTAAAGAAAGTATCCCATGGAATATATAGACTGCTGTCCTGCTCACTCCTCCTTTTTGTACCCTTCAAGATAATATATTCTATGCTAAAAAATTAAGCTGATAGAAATACATGCAACAATTGCTTCAAATTTCGAATTCCATATTTTTGCTTCGAATCTTAAATATTTTGCCCAGAAGAAAAGTTGAAGAACAGCAACTGTTGGAAAGTTTATCCGGGTACTAATGCTCCCTTAAAAACTCTTTGCTGATGTTCTCTTTAAGCTACCATTTACATGTTTAATGCGATTTATTAAAAAAAAAGTATGCACTGTCAATAATGATGATATACCTGCCACTAGAATAAAAAGAAATTATTCATATATAGGAAGGTTGAAGAATTTTATTAGCCTTCAAAGGAAATAATTTAAAAGTAAAGGCACTGGTGCCATTAAGGGGAACGTGCAATTGTCCTTAATGACAGTTATTTGTTTTAATTTTGTTTTAATGGCACTTGATTCCCTTAATCCTATAGCTAGCCAAATTGTCAGTTATTTCGTAAGAAATTATTTTTGATGTGTTTATTTTTTTTTGCTGTTAAAAAGTATTGCTAGGGATGATCCAGAAACATTTGGTTTGAAATGTGTCACAGTGTAGGTAAAATCTCTCTTTTTTTTATTTCTATTTTTCTGCAGCACTAAAATGAAACATAGAAATATTTAACGAATATAGAATATTTAATTTAAATATAATATTTAAATTAAACATAGAACATAGAAATATTTAACGATTCATGGACTTTACTGGGTTAGCTTAAAACTGGACGTGTCACTTAATATACTTTCCTGTCGAGATATGTTTCAAGTTACACTCGTAAAATTGTCATCATATATTTGTATCAGTCACTGAGGGGGTGAATAAATTTGTCCAGTTTGACAATCCGGAAACAGATTCTACTCAAATAGCAACAAACATTTGTATTAGAAAGAGGAATTAATAGTTTTAGAAAGGTTACACGCTAAGGAAGTTTATCCACAGGGGTAAGGTAATTAATCTTTTTCTGGGGAAGTTGTTTGTTTGGAATCCAAATATCTTGGGAATATTTATTGGATAGCCATGATATAAAGGGTATCATTAGGGGATGCAGGGTCCCTCCTTATGCTTGATACTGGGTCGAAATAGTGCTTCATTACCCTCCCTCCCTGAAAACATGAAATGACGCTTCTATAATGAACTGATTTAATGCACGTATTGTCTACCTTGGAGCTTGAATTTAAAGCAAAGATTTTCCCTCACGTATCAATAACTTGCAGAAAAAAAATGTTTCAAGTAAGTCTCTGCAAATCAAACAATTTGAATTAACGAACTTTAAGTATGGGCGACTCGGCCAAATCGTAACCGAAACTCTAAAAAAGAAATTTGAATAAATTTAACACAGAAAAAAAATGGGTATAGATTAGACCCCGGCGCTACGCCGGCGCATCGACCGAACGCCGCCAACGAGATGCCCGGTTGACCGCCACCGAAGTGTCACAACGCCACCACCGCCGGCAGAGGGGGCGGCGAATTTTTGGGGATTCCCCCGAAAATCTGTGTGTCACTCCGAAAAAAATTTGGTTCCCCGAATCCCCAAAAATCACCCAATCATGGTGCTACCCCATGTGATTTATCACTAGTGACTATCCCTACCAAATATTACTTTATATACCATAATTCTTCACTACTCTCTTGTTCGTTAATTTTCGTCTCTTGTGTTACTTTGCATATAAACCAGACAGATACAATTGCAAGATACAGGGTTCTTCATATATTGACAAAAGTATCGTTTTTATGAAACTAAATAAAAAAACAAGTTTTTTAAATTGAAAGTAAGGAGCGACATTAAAGCTGAAAATGCACAGCAATTATTCCGTATATGAAAGGGGCTGTTCCCTCCTCAACGTCTCGCTCTTTACGCTAAATTTTTTATTGTTTTAAAAAGTAGAGTGGTGAAAAAGAGTCAAACCTTAGCGTAAAGAGTAAGGCGTTGAGGAGGGGATAGCCCCTTTCATGTACGGAATAATTGCTGTTCGTTTTAAGTTTTAATGCCGCTCCTTACTTTCAGTTAAACAACTTGTTTTTTATTTTATTTCTGAGCGTTTTTCAACTAATGCAGGTTCGATTTTGGCTCACCTTGCATGAAAATTTGAAACACAATTTGTATATTAATTTAGGCAGATATATTCCAGATATGAAGGGTCGCCCCCTCCTCAATACCTTGCTCTTTATTCTAAAGCTGTTAGCACTTTTAAAAAGCTTCCTATTCTAATTAAACATCCCCTGTGTTTCAATTTTAGTAAACAGTCAAACTTTAGCGTAAAAAATAGGGTATTGAGAAGGGAGCAACCCTTCATGTATGGCATAATTTCTGTTTGTTTTAAAAATAATGCCGGTAAATCTGGCTCACCCTCTATAGAATATACCTGTCCCCCTCGCGGAAAACTCCTCCATGGAAATTTCATCAAATTTAAAGTTCACCCCCCCCCCCGTCAAATTACCTCCAGACAGTTCCTTCTTCGCTGAGAATCCCCCCTCTCTGTAAAATGGCTTGTGGATGATTCATCCTGGAATATTCTTCCTAGTAGTTTTTCATTGGAATAAAACTTAGTCTATAATCGGTTTCTCGATCACTTCAGAAATGCCCCCTTCCGTGGAAATTATTTTCCAGAAAACAAAACGCGCGAATAAAAGCCCCCGGATAGTTCCCCCGGAACATCTCCATATAAAAAATTCGGCAAAGAGAATGTAAGACAATTAAAAAGAATTTCGTACACTAATTCTGTCAAAACTCCCCAGTGTGACATTTCCCCTAGAATATTCACTCATCAGAAATTTTCCTCCCAAAGGAAGATTCTCGCCTTATAAATCCACCCCCCCCCACCCAAAAAAATGACTGTGTACTTCCCAATAACAAATACTATATGTAAACAGTGAAAAAAGTTCACAACTTGCAGCCCTTCCCCCGGGGACTGTGGCGGGTCATTTTACACCTAAAAACATAGTTATTATATTTTTCGACTATACTGAACAAAATGGCTATCTCAAAAATTTCAGTCCGGTGATTTTTTGGGAAATAAATGAGCTTTGGGGGGGCCTAGTTGCCCCCCAATTTTTCTGGTCACTTAAAAAGGGCACTAGAACATTTGAATTCCGTTCGAATGAGCCCTCTCGCGATATTTTAGGACCACTGAGTAGATACGATCACCCCTGGGAAGAAAATAAAACAAATAAATAAGCACGCATCCGTGATCTTTCTTCTGGCAGAAAAAAAAATACAAAAATCTACTTTTTTGCATATAGGAGCTTTAAATGTCTACAATAGGGTTGTCTGATACGCTGAATCTGATGGCGTGATTTTCATTGAGATTCTATGACTTTGGGGGGTGTTTTCGCCTTTTTCTAAAATAAGGAAAATATTCTCAAGCTCATAACATTTGATGAGTAACACTAAACTTGATGAAATTTATATATTTGAAATCGGCATAAAAATCCAATTCTTTTGATGTATCTATTGGTATCAAAATTGGTATCCATTTTTGAGAGTTTCGGTTACTATTGAGCCGGGTCGCTCCATGCTTACAGTTCGTTACCACGAATTGTTTGATAAAATTTAACCATTTTGAATGCAGTTTCCCAATTGCTATAAGATTCTTGCATCATTTGTAGTCAAGAAATTTATTTTTAAGTTGAACAGAACGATACACTATACAGGTTCAGTTGGATTTTGAAATTGATAGCCAACAGATTATTGCGACTGCTGAATCGTAAGTTTGCAGAATTTTGTTTTCTTTGGCTATTTTTAGATACATTTTCTTAATGTTTAATACACAATTATTGAACGCCTGATAGATTAAAGAAAATACAATCTTCTTCCTGAAAAATTTTTACCCCCCCCCCCTCTCAAAAAAACCTTCTATTGAGACAAAGTTTAGCTATAGACTATGTACAAGGTTGGGGAATTGAAGATTGAATCGGAAGTGACCCCAAAAATATGATTTATAAAAAAATTGTATGTTATTGACTTCAGGGGGGATATAGGGCTATCATTTTTAAATGATAATACCTCAATTTTTATTTATTTGAAAGCAGGGATGCCAAAAAGCTAATTATTTTTTTCATTTAAAGCAGATACGGAAGAAATGATATCAAATTCCCTGGGAAATTATATAAATATTTTTATAGACCCAGCCCCCCTCCCCCCCATTGTGACTTTTTCATTGTCTTGGGTATTTGTGGATTTCTCATACGCTACTGGCCTAATGTGGCCAGTGGCCTAATTGGAAATTTTTAACTCATGAATAGGCCCGAATCTTAAGTAAATTCAAGCTGGGATTTGAGAAAGACTGATGAAAACATTAATGTTTGCGATCAACATTGATCGCGCCAGCGGCGCACCGCTGCTATTATTTTTGGCCCGCCACCGCCGGTCATCCCTTATCGGCACGGCGCCGGGGTCTAGTTTATATTCTAATTCCAAATATATAAAATTTATTGTGTTTAATGCTACCCATCAAAAGCTACGAGCCTCTGACAATTTGCCTGATTTTCGAAAAAAGGGGAAACACCCGAAAAAGTCAAGTGACGTTAATTAATATCAAACCATTAGATTCAGTATAATAGAGAACTCTGCTTTAGAGGTTTCAAGATCCCATTTACAAAAATGTAGAATTTTGGGATTTTGTTTTACCAGACGAAAAATCACGAATGCGCGCTCATTTGTGTTTTTTTTTCTAGGGGTTATCGTATGGAACCAATAGTCCTAGAAGAGGTTTGATTCGAACGGAAACTAACATGTATAGTGCCCTTTTTAGGGACCAAAAATATTGGAGGGCAACTAGTCCCCTCCCACATCCCTTTCTCGCAAAAGACATCTGATCAAAATCTTGAGATTGTCATTTGGTTCAGCATAGTTGAAAGATCCAATAACAATATCCCTGGGGTAGCATGGTCCCCGCAGCCCCTAGGGAAAGGGTTGTGAATTAAGCAATAGCCCGTTGTTTACATATAGTATTTGTTCTTGGTACAATAAGACGGAAATTTTTCGGGAGGAATTTTCTGCAGGAGAAATTTTTCGTGCAACAAAGAATTTTCTGGGGGTAATTTCCTACCGAGGGGTATTTCCCGGCATTATATGAAAAACAAATCGTAAATTAAATAAAAAATGAATTTTTTCAACTGGAAGTAAGGAGCAACATTAAAACTTAAAACGACCAGAAATTATTCCGTATACAAGGGTGGTTGCCCCTCCTCAATCTCTTTCTCCTTACGTTAAAGTTTGACTTTTTGTCCCAATTCCTTAAAAATGACTGTTGAAACACAAGAGCCGTTTAATTGGAATAAGAAAAATTTTAAAGCACTAGAAAACTTTAGTGTAAAGAGCGGGGGGCTAAATACCTTTCAAAAAAGAATCGAGGATTCATAAAAATTTTCAACACAAACGAATATTTGATCTTTTAAACAAATAATATGATCCCTTCCTCAGGGACAACTTTACAGATAATTATTAATTACAGTCAAAAAGGTCTACAGGAATATGATTGGAAGGGTGAGATTTAAGGTGGGTCCTTGTTTTTACACAATGTGTAGCGATGGTAAGAAGGAATTAATTCATCTTTTAGATTTTATAAGGAGTTAAAAGGATTGAGGGAGGATATTTTACAAGGGTGATTTGAAAGGAAAGATAGGTGTACGTTAGATTAAGGAATAGGATTTTGGGGGGGATAAAGAAGTTGGGCATGCTGGTGGGCTTCATTCTGAGGTATAGAGACCGTTTTCTTTAGTTTGTATATTTAGTTTGGCATTAGAGATGTAATTTGTATTTAAATTTATGCCAACTATAGTCCATTAGGACTTTTAGGGTTAGTAAAGTATCATATCGCATTATATATAAAACCATGAAATAACAATTAAAAGTCATGCAACATATTTAGCATATATACTACCTATGAGATCGGCATCAACGCCGCATTGAAATGCCAGCTATTCCTCAAAATGTCTCACTGTTGTAGTGGTAATTTATTATAAGAAGAAAATGATTTAGTAATTTTCATCGATTTATCTTTTCCAGGCGCTTGTACTAAAAAACTGTCTTCCCACTAGCAAAATACCATCCATCTTTCATCTATCCTAAAATTTTTCTAAGAGTGCCAGTCTCTGACGTTATTGTGCGTTTTAAGACTTTTAAATTTATGACTTGGATAGGAGCAACGCAACAGAGATTATGTCGGTAATGGGGTGTTATGACATGCCTTGACGGGCTATGACATTTAAACATTGACTTAGGTCATCCATTAGGACCTATTTTCAGGAGAATGTCTATGAGACCTGCCAGGTGACTTGATTGTGAAAATAACAGTAATTATTCGAGAGGTAGCCCGCGATTTGACTTTAATTAGACAGTAATTGGGATTGACCGGGAGTAAATCCGGAAACTGATGAGTTTAAAACTAACTCGAATTTGATTCCTAAAACCGTATATATATCTCTAAAAATTAGAGCAAATTACTTGTTTCATTCGCATCTCTGCGACCTCGTGCGAAATTTACATGTAATCGTATCTAAAAATGAAATGTAGTGTCAAAGTTCCAGGAACATTAAAAAAGGGAGTGTCTAACCATAATCAGTATTAAATATATATATATATATATATATATATATTATATATATATATATATATATATATATATATATATATATATTATATATATATATATATATATATATATAATATATATATATATTATATATATATATATATATATATATATATATATATATATATATATATATATATATATATAATATATATATATATATATATATATATATATATATATATATATATAAATATATATATATATATACATACATATATATATATATATATATAATATATATATATATATATATATATATATATATATATATATATATATATTTATATATTTATATATATAAATATATATATATATTATATATATATATATATATATATATATATATATTTATATATATATATATATATATATATATATATATATATATATATATATATAATATATATATATATATATATATATATTATATATATATATTATATATAATATATATATATATATATATATATATATATATATATATATAATATATATATATATATATATATATATATATATATATATATATATACATATATATATATATAACATTTTTTAACTCATATGCAACATTTTTTAAAAGACAAAATCTAAATTTCAACAACTAGAATTCGTTAGAATTCTAAAAAAAATAAGTTATATACTACTTATATATAGGAGTGGATGCTGTCAATCAATCTGCCTCCGAAGAAGTGTAATAGAATAGGCAATAGGAAATATTAAAACTTGGTGGCAATATTGTTCATACTGTAAAAAAAGAAAATAGTTGAAAATTAGTAACATTCGTATGCAACAGTTTTTAAAAGACATAATGAGAATTTCAACAACTGGATTTCGATAGAATTCTCACAAAATGAACTATATATGAACTATATACGTAGGAATGGATGCTGTCAATCAATCTGCCCCCGAAGAAGTATAATAGAATATGCAAAAGGAAATGCTAAGACTTGGTGGCAATAGAGGGGGGTGGGGTTGAAGGTTTTTGGGGTCAATTGCGTGCCTCCAAATATACAGATTGAAAATCATTGCAGGCTTTCTATCTAAACAAGATGTAACCTGGCTGTCGTTCTGCTAAAAAGTTGGCAGTGAAAGAGGACAGTAATTGCAGCTGAATTTATTTCATTTTTTGCATCGACGCAGGACTTCGCTTATTTACGCTCAGAGCTAAAAATTTGCTCCTTTTTCCAAAATCTCACGACTTAGTTCTTTTTTCCCCTAATCTAGAACTTAGCCTTTTCTCGCAGCAAAGAAGGACTTATTGCACTTATTGTGCTGAATCAGGACTTCACGCCATTAAAAGCTGAATCAGGACTTTAATTTGTTACGCCAAGTCAGGACTTTTTCATCCCGATTTCCTTATAGAACCAAATCAGGACTTATTTGTTCTTACACAGAGTTATTATATTTTAAACGGTTTTATTTTCATTTATAACATTACAAAATATTTACTGCTCCAACATCCATTACAAAAACAAATTAAATAGAATGCTTCAAAATTTACAAATTAACGTTTTTAAAGCTTTATTCAGATATGGATTTCCTATGCTTTTGATTTATATAGAATAAAAGGTAAAAACAGAAAAAAACTTTTTGGAATGGTAAAATTAAACTGAAAAGAACAAATATACATATTTTGATTTATTATTAGTTTCTTTCCCATGTACCTCATTACTATTACGGTTTTCTTTCTTGTTTTTTTTTCGTTGTGACGAATAATATCAAACTGTTGGGAGTTTTCAGTAAAGCATCGTTTCGGTAAATATATTGTTTTCGGTAAAGCACTAATTGCTCCATCTCCTAGGGGGTTTTAGATTGCGGCAACCTCAGTCAAACTTGTAGTGTTTACTGTTCGTTTCAAATTTGGCTTAATTATTCAGGTTAGTTTCTGTTCCTTTGTAACTTTCATTTTTCACTCAATGTAACTTCTGTTCCACTTCTTTCACTTATACTATGACTTTATTGCTATTCGTTTTAGGTTTTAATATCCCTCGTTAATTTTCTTTGAAAATTGTTCTTTTGACAAACTTTATTTAGATAAATTTATATTCCTGACACATTTCATTATTAAAAGCTAGTTGTATGCAAGGCTTTTTCTAAGCTTTTCTTCTCACGAACTAAAGTGTTGGATTTCAATTTCAATTTTCGACAAGGTTTAAATATATGCAAAAGCATAACATATTTTGAAAAAGAGGCTCTAACATCATAAAACAGCAAATCTTTCCTCCCTAAATTGTAACTGATAGTTTTTCAGTTTCCTCCCTAAATTGTACAGTTTCCTCCCTAAATTGTAACTGATTTAAATTGATAGTTTTGATTGAACTGGTGCATAGCATTTTCATATTCTTCCTCGCTATTAGGGTTGCCACCACGGTAAGTCTCTAAAATGATACAATTGCCTAAATTTGAGTCCTACATAGTGATTTTCGGTGCTACAGTCAAAAAAATTGACTGTAATAGTGCTAAAACAGCACTTTCGTGCTACAAGTGGCAACCGTGCTCGCCGTAATTATTATTCGAGCTGAAATTATTTATAATTGCTTTTGATTGTTATAAATTTCTCAATCTCATTTAAAATATTATGAATTATTAGCATATTATGATATTAGCATAGAAACGCTACAGGATGTTATAGGCAAAATCTTGTTTGAAGTAGCTTGATAAAAAAAAAAAAAAAAAAAAAAAAAAAAAAAAAAAAAAAAAAAAAAAAGAGCCTTGCCACCACAGTTTATATAATTAAATAAACTGATATTAATTATAATTATATAAACTGTGCTTGCCACATTCTAATATTGAAAAAGAAAATTAAATATCGGTGAGTCAAAACTCTTAGTAAAGGTCAATTTGAAAAAATGAATTCCAGGAAATATTAACGCTGACTGGAGAAGTTAACGCGCTTCCCCTAAATTGGCTTGATAAAATTTTGCACAATAGAATGTGATTACACGTCGACTATTTTTGGGAGGGCCGGTGGATCTTAGCATAGGTGGGGCTGGGGCAGTCTGCCTTAATCCTCAAAAAGTACGTTTTATGCCCAAATTTTCCAACTCGTCCATGAACCCCCGGATAAATATAGAAATATGTTTGCGAAGGAGGGGGGGGGGTTAGAAATTAATCTTTGAAATATTTTTGGAATAGGAATGTAGCATGAGCGCTGCGAGGTGAAAACTCCGGTCTTACTGCAGAATTTTGTCCTGTGTAAGATAAAAGATTATGTTCATATGCTTATCAGCACAAAAGTTAGAGAGGTAGGGGAGGGATCATGAGCGCTACTACGAGATTTCTCAGGAGAAAGGGGGAGGCAAGCGCTGCAAGCAGGACCATATCCAGGATTTTTTGGGTGGGGGGGCTTACAAAAGAATGTATCACAATTTTTTTTTAATTCATTTTTGTTACGTTTTTAACGAGTCGGACAAACATTTCGAGGGGGGGGGGGTAAAACCCCCTAACCCCCCGTATAGGTCCTTGGCTGCAAGGGACTTTGTTTTCACCGATGCTTAAATGAAAGTATTTTTTCGTTTTCCTATTCATATATCTTTTTAATATCTCCTTGTTTAGAGGAAGGGATTACCCCCTTGGCCACTCTTCTCGGCGTCTATCGGAAAAATAACTATAATTTTTTTTTGGAAGAACTCATCTCGAAAAGCGTGGAAATGATGACCCTGAAATTAATGATGACCGTGGAATTAATTTTGATGTTTCAAGTCCTCTTTTTTTTATTGAATATTTGGAGGGGTATACGTTTCCAGGGATGATTATCATTCTCAAAGCATTGTTGTGCGAATATTAAACTCGAATGTAAAGAAAAACAGGGGTTTAAGGTTGGAATAATATCCTGCCTCAAATTCGATAGAGCGCAGGGCCAAAGAGTCTGTAGAAACAAACTCTAAGCAGAGAGCAACCCTTGCCAATAGAAACCAGAACGCTAAAAACGGAGATTTGATTGCAATATATGTAACAATAAAATCTGGTTTATGCTGATTCTAATCTTGTAAGATGCTTTAATTTTAAACTTGCTTTATCATTGCTATTAGCAGATGAAACGGGAATTGAACCCCCTAATGATCTTAATGGAATCATGCACTGGAATCAACATGTATGAAAGCCCTAAGGCCACTATTTATAAATATGAAATTTTTGCGTTATGTCAAGATTAACAGAATAAGTTCCGTGTGTGAGGGACGCTACACCCTTAGCACCCCCCCCCCGCCACACTTGTTGCTAAAGGTTGTCATTTTGTCCTCAACATTGCAAGAACGACTGCTCAAGTACAATGGCAATCGGAACGGGATATAAAAGCATTTTCCAAAAATCTCAAAAAAGGAATAGTTTATTAATGTGCATTTCCTTTAAACAATAAAATCTTCATTTCAAATGTTTTAAGATGCAATTCATAAATAAACACTTGCAATTGTCTATTAACCACATTCTTACACTCATAAATGCTTTCAGCATAGCATTATAAAACTTAAGCATGGTATCGACTGTGGGGGATAAGGTAGGGAATAATTTTAGTATGTTTAAAGTGTTAATGTCGGTCTTCACTTTCATTGTAAGAAACTTTGCGTTTCTAGTTAATTCAAAATTAGAGGAACGATTTGACCCTTAGGAAGATTAAATTTAATTTATTTGAATTAATTGAAGGATTGAACCTATTAGGCGTTATCTAATGGAGGAACATAAAGAATATAGCTCCCTTATTTTCTTTTCTGTTAAATTATACTTACTATAATCTGACCAAAACTGATGACCGAACTTATCTTCTATGATTTTTCTCAGGTCCGAATCAACGGCATTTTGGTTTACGAAGCGGACTCAAAAAGCCGACGGTTCCGTTGTCGATGAACTCGTTTTAAGAACTAGCAGTATTGTTTTATGTCATAGCCACTGCTTTTCAATTTACAAGAGAGGAAAAAAACTCGTTTAATTTAAATGAAGCAGTGACAGGCGTACTACAACGTACTAAAATCAATAGCAAAAACAAAAAATTAATTAATACAAAAATGGTATTTTATTTTTGATAGATCCCATTTGCCAATCAGATCTTGTAGACGAAAATTATCTAAAGACTTTCTTATATTTTTTTATATTGTCTTATATTTATATTTATATTATATCTTATATTTATATTATCTAAAGGTATTCTTATATGAGATTACAGTTGTGCCGTACTTTGGAAGTTTTATTAAGATGTGAGTTTTATTTATTTGTTTTTTCTTTTGTTTTTTCCCTTTTGTTTGTGCTGTTCTTTTTCTTTTTCTTTAGATGATTTACTATTTTTTTCCTTTTTTCTTTTTTTCTGTTGATAAAGGCTCCCCGATGTGGAGTCGAAATATAATGTTTTGTTGTTGCTTTGGTTTTTAGTGCGTCATTTTGGGTTTTAGTTTTCTCTCTTAATAAAACACACTGAGAATAAAATCCGTAAAAAAAGAAAAAAAAAAACGTTTTTAATGCCTATCAAAAAACAAGAGGCAAAGGCAACTTTGTCAAATCCATAATCACACCCGGTCTACCGTTTCCTTAGAAGAGACAAATCTATCGATAGACAGGAGATAAATTATAATCAGAAGAGCAAGTTTAGATTCTATTCTTGTCTCTGCTATTTCATCTCTACCTAGAAACACCTGATTTTGTCATTTAAACATTTACTTTTCGCTGTTTAAAAACACTAAGAATATTTATGGATAAAAATGTACGGATATATGATGCATCTAACTCAATACAAATAAAGCTGCTAAAAATTGCTTTGATTAATTCAGTTATTTTTTTTTTCTTTTTTTTCTCCAAGCAGTCTTTTTACTTATTGTCAACTACTTTAAGTAGGTTTTTCCTTATTTTTAAGCAATTGTTAATGCCGTAATAAGACGACAAAAGTTAATTAGTTTTTCCATGACTGTCAGGGCTCTTTCTGTATTTTTAACCTTAATGGAAGCCTCCGTTTGTTTTTCTAAGGTAAGATAGTGCTCCTGGAAATTCCAGTTGCCTTCCAGATCATTTATATCATTCGTCAAATTGTCTGGAAAACATACGCTGAATTGCTCCTCCCATAAACAGAAACGTAAATTCCAATTGGTTGCAAACCAGATCTTAGAAAGAAATTCCAAAGAGAAACGCTCCAGCCTGGGAATCATTGGCTAAAAATTTATCAAGTGTTAATAAAATTTGAGAACTAATTGCTTTTTATAATAAAAAACATGTACTTTCTTAATGTTTAACTTAATTTTGTGGAGAGTAATTGGTCCATCTTTCTCTGAAAATTTTGGCATAATTTTTAGAAAAAAATTCTAAGGGTTTCTGGCAAGCAATTATTTTTGGAAGGTAATTTGGACTCATCCTCTCATCGCCAAAATTAGTTCAGTCATCCTCGCCTGATCGGTGAGTGACAACATTTAATTTCAACAAGTTCTAATCTAAGTGCGAAACACTGCTTGAACCTTGAAATCATAAAAGAGTTCGATGTCATTTTGATGACAAGTGTTGGAAACGGAGAAATTCATTTATTTTTGTTGAAATTAAAAGAAGTGATAGAAAATGTCCGCAGTACAGTCGAATGAATGCTGGAGTAGTTGTTGGAGTGTTGATAACTTGAATGGATATTCTGGGACAGTTAAAGCTGTTGAAGGTAAGTAGGTGACATACGAAAAAATAAGAATGCTGTTGTTATAGTTTTCTTTTTCTTTCTTCCCTGCATGTAAAATTTCGTCTATGAAATAAACATTCAAATGGGGATAAGTCATTTATTTAGACATTGAAAGTGATACAGAACTCTGGATATTTCGATCACATATACAGCGATAGTCATCAGCAGAAATACTAAAGCATTAAATTAAAACTAACATCTTTATAAAGAACAAAATAATTAACTTCCGGTTCATTCACTTGATTTGTCTGAGAGAGTTCAATAACAGGGTTCATCCAAAGTCTTAAGTCGTAAATTTTCTTCTTTAATGTTGCCTAAATGTAAAATAAACTAAGCAAAATGAAAAAATACCTAATTTAAGGGATTACGTCGGAAATTTCGTCTTTATATATTGTATGTGAGGAAAGGAGGACATTTGGGGTGGATGACGAAAACTTTCCTTTACTTTCCAGAATGTTAGACAGACATTTGAAGGTTTTTTTTAAAAGAAATGAGCTATTGCCGGCTGTGGCCCTCCCCCCTCAGCAGTGTATAGATACACTTTAAGCTAAAAAAAAAAAAAAAAATACAATCTGATAGGTTAAAAAAAATGCCTATATTTTTTTTTATAGCCAGACAAACACACAAAAAAAGTTTTTATCTATAACATTCCTCATCCCTGTTCGTATGTGAAGTAGTGTTACTTTGCTAATATATGATTTTTTTTTATTTTCAATTATATTGAAAATTTTTGCAACAGTCAAACGTAATTATCAAGGATTATATGTGCTTCCTATCTGTTTATTTTTTGGTAGGTGGCAAAGTCCAAAACTAAGTCCAAAATTCTGAAATCTTGCATCAAACAGTTCGTGGTAACGAACTGTAAGTAAGAAGCGACTCGGCCCAATAAAAATTAGAATTCGATAACAATAGATACATTAAAAGACTTGAAGTTTTATGCTGATTCCGAATAAATATACAATTTGTTAAGTTTACTGTTACTCATCAAAAGTTACGAGCCTGAGAAAAATTTTCTGATTTTCATAAAGAGGGGAAAGACTCCCAAAAAGTCAATTGATATTAACGAAAATCACATCATTGGGTCCAGTATATCAGTAAAGAATCCTGCTGTAGAAGCGTCAAGCTCCAATCTACGGAAATGTGGAATTTTATATTTTTTGCTAGAAGAAAGATAACGGATGCGTATTTGATTTTTTCCAGGGGGGATCGTACCTAACCAATGATCCTAGAAGATCGGGGGAGCTATCATATGAGCAGTAACTGAAAGTTCTAGTGTCCTTTTAAATGACCAAAAAGGTTTATGGGCAAATAGCCCCCCTCCCACCCCATTTTTCCCCAAACACTTAGTTGAAAGGTCCTATAATTGTATTACGGGGAAATGGATGTTGATCCTTTTGCCTATTGTTTACACCTAGTATTATGTAAAAATACAGAAATCATTTGGGGCAATTTTCTACAGAGGGGGATTTTTCACAGGGAGAATTTTCTGTGGGGAAGGAAAAATCCAGGAGGAATTTTCCGGAGGAAATTTTACACGGGGGAAGGGGATTGACTGGCATAATTTGAAAAGCAGTCAGAAATTAAATAAAAGAAAACATATTTTTTCAAGTTTTGTCCTGATATATTAAAATGCCAATTACCGACATTTTGTGGCGCTTAATATGAATCTTGACGTGATTAGGTCCAAACTTATATCAAGCGAAAATTGTTAGATACCCGATTGGCGTAGACCTATCGAAGAGCATTTTAATTAGACTCCTAGTTTAAGAGGCTATGCGGTTCTGCGGGTGGTGCATTCGTACACAAACATATATGTTTAAATATATATATATATATATATATATATATATATATATATAATATATATATATATATATATAATATATATATATATATATATATATAGATATATATATATATATATATATATATATATAATATATATATATATATATATATATATATATATATATATATATATATATATATATATATATAGATATATGTATATATATATACACATATATACCCTCCCCAGAAAATACCCTCCCAGAAAATTCTCCTTTTCGGACCCCCCCCCCCCCTGTACAAAATTCCCCCCTGAAAATTCATCCAGGAAACTCCCCTCGGAAAATCCCCCCGCCGGAAAATTCACCGTGAATATTTCATAGATAGTTCAATTTCAAGTTCTTTTAATTTTCAAACTAATTTCACTCACTATAACACTATAATACATTTTACAACAAAAATAAAATATGTAAAGAGGGTGCCAACAAAGCGAATTGTACTCGAAAACCGGCATCCTTAGACAAAAACATAAATAATATTATAAAAGTAATGAAAAATAAAAAATATTATAAAAGTAATGAAAAATAAATAATATTAAACAATAAAAATGCACATCATAAAAAAGAAAATAAGACACCATATTCAACTCACAGCCCGCATTCCAAGTCAAATTAAAAACATAATATAAGCAAACACCAGCACCGGCAACCATGATTTCATATTATTTAATAATTACCTATTAGATACAGTTTTAAATTCTTTTTAGAAAGTGAAATAGAAGAATGTGAATCCACATAACTGTCATAAATGTTCCAAAACCTTATTATTGATTTTTTTGGAGAAAATCGGGATCGTTCAGTGTAAATTCTAGGGCAAGGCAATTTAGCTGAACGTCTTCTTAGACTATACATATTCTGAACAAAAAAAAAAAAAAAAAAAAAAAAAAAAAAAAAAAAAAAAAAAAAAAAAAAAAAAAATAGCGAGAAATCAATAGAATCAAGAGCCAATGATAATAATTCTTTAATTTGTCTAAAAAAGACACAATGGACCGGAAAGGACGAGATCAACTGGCAATATGTTCAAAATGTATATAGACTCTTAGTAGGGGAATTATCAGGGAAGTAGGGGAATTATCAGGGAGGATAATTGTCCCATCATAGAATGGGACATATTTGAGGTTGAAAAGTAAATTTGGTTTTAAGTTTAAGCTGATCCGTAACATTTCCTCTTAGCCTGTCATAGCCTTCAAGAATCTTGTCATTACCCGCAAAATTCATATCTAATTTTTCACAAATACTTTCCCGTGTTCTTTTTACAATGCCAATTCTTAATCCTTCGTTCGGGTGATTTCTTATAATCATATAGAGTGATCCCTATTCGGGTGATATAGAGTGATCCATATTCGGGTGATCCCTCAAGGGTCAATTTGAGGACCTATTCTGCTTCTAATATATGTCAGTGACCAAATATTTATGTCTAGAAATGAAAATCTCTTACATTGTTGTCGTCTCTGTCATCATACATTTTCCATACCCATAAACGTAGTTATCTTTCTTTGGATTCACTGACAGTGGCGCTAATTCACAAAAATATTGTGGGGGGAGGGGGAACAAACTATATTTATCAGGGGAAGATGGGTTTTTTAAATGAAAATGCTATAAAAGGTGTTTTTTGAAAACTAAGAGGAGGTAAAATCTAGGAGGCTAAATCTCAGTCGAAAAATTGCTTAATTGAAGAATTGAATACTAAAAACTTATAGTTGTAGGGTAGCTTAAAAACCTTCTTCTAAATATATCCAATAAACGAGTTGTTTTTTTGGCAACCACCTAAACTCTTACAAAAACACTAAGTTGCCTGCAAATATTTTTGGTCCCAAAATGTCTATGAAACAACATTTTTCTGTTGTAACCAAGAAACTCCCCTCGGAAAATCCCCCCGCCGGAAAATTCACCGTGAATATTTCATAGATAGTTCAATTTCAAGTTCTTTTAATTTTCAAACTAATTTCACTCACTATAACACTATAATACATTTTACAACAAAAATAAAATATGTAAAGAGGGTGCCAACAAAGCGAATTGTACTCGAAAACCGGCATCCTTAGACAAAAACATAAATAATATTATAAAAGTAATGAAAAATAAAAAATATTATAAAAGTAATGAAAAATAAATAATATTAAACAATAAAAATGCACATCATAAAAAAGAAAATAAGACACCATATTCAACTCACAGCCCGCATTCCAAGTCAAATTAAAAACATAATATAAGCAAACACCAGCACCGGCAACCATGATTTCATATTATTTAATAATTACCTATTAGATACAGTTTTAAATTCTTTTTAGAAAGTGAAATAGAAGAATGTGAATCCACATAACTGTCATAAATGTTCCAAAACCTTATTATTGATTTTTTTGGAGAAAATCGGGATCGTTCAGTGTAAATTCTAGGGCAAGGCAATTTAGCTGAACGTCTTCTTAGACTATACATATTCTGAACAAAAAAAAAAAAAAAAAAAAAAAAAAAAAAAAAAAAAAAAAAAAAAAAAAAAAAAAATAGCGAGAAATCAATAGAATCAAGAGCCAATGATAATAATTCTTTAATTTGTCTAAAAAAGACACAATGGACCGGAAAGGACGAGATCAACTGGCAATATGTTCAAAATGTATATAGACTCTTAGTAGGGGAATTATCAGGGAAGTAGGGGAATTATCAGGGAGGATAATTGTCCCATCATAGAATGGGACATATTTGAGGTTGAAAAGTAAATTTGGTTTTAAGTTTAAGCTGATCCGTAACATTTCCTCTTAGCCTGTCATAGCATTCAAGAATCTTGTCATTACCCGCAAAATTCATATCTAATTTTTCACAAATACTTTCCCGTGTTCTTTTTACAATGCCAATTCTTAATCCTTCGTTCGGGTGATTTCTTATAATCATATAGGTTGTATCTTCAGTTATTATGTCGTTCTTGGGCCGTATTTTTCCAAAGAAGTCAATTGAACAGACCATAAATGGCCGTCTCTTTCTTACCTTTCCGATCCCACCAATTATTTGATCATATTGGCCATAGTAAATGAAATATCGACGTTTATAATCGATAAATAATTTCTTAGATCACCCTGCTTTTCCATTTACAAAAAATTAAGCAAGAAAACATGGGTTTTAATTTCAACAAAGCAGTGAAACAAACAATAAATAAAAACAAAACAACACTTAAATTAAAAAATATTCCGAATATTTTGGCCCCATGTCCGGAAGCCCTTCTCAACGGAAAAAAAAAAACGGAAAGACCGAAAAAACAAAAAAAAAAGTTTAAAAAATAACAAACATAAAAAAACACGACAACTAAACAAACGAAGAAGAAAAAAATAAGAACAACTCACATTATAAACAAACTTCCAGCACTGACGTTATAACATAAGAACAAAACCAAACTAAAACTAAATTATTGTTGAAATTAAAAACGGTTTTTTCTTGCTTACTTTTTCGTTTATAGTCGATATAGAACCTATATCGAGTATCACAACTTTATTTTTAGCTTTATATGAGAGGGTTCACCCCCCTCGTCTATACCACGCTCATGGCGTTAAAATTTTTTAAGAACTTTTGAAAGAGCTTATTATTCTAATTAACGGCCTTTATGGTTCTTGGGACAAAATTCGAACTTTAGCGTAAAGAGTGAGGTAATGACGAGGGGGCGAACACCCTCATATACGTAATAATCTCTGTTCGTTTTATGTTTTAATGTCGCTCCTTACTTTCAGTTGAAAAAATGTTTTTTTTAAATTTAATTTCTGATCGTTTTTTTAAATAATGCTGGGAAATCCGGTGCCCCCTTCATGGAAAATTCCCTTCCCCCATGAAAATTCCTCCATAGAAAGATCCTCCCACGTAGCCTTCTGCCCCCAACCCCCTACCAGAAAAAAAAAACTAAAAAACGTCTGTATACTTCCCAATAACCAATATTATACGTAAATAATGGGCAAAGTTCACAACTTGCAGCCCTTCCCCTTGGAACTGTAAAGGGATTAAGTCATCCTCAAAGACATAGCTATTAGATTTTTTGACTATGCTGAATAAAATGGCTATCTCAAAATTTTCGTCGGGTGACTTTGGGAAAAAAGTGAGCGTGGAAGAGGGCCTAGTTGCCCTCCCATTTTTGTGGTCACTTAAAAAGGGCACTATTTGACACGAACTGTTTGATGCTATCTGTCAGCAATGGACAAATTTTAAAACTTATAGCTCTTTCCCCAAGGGATGTGAGGGGTCTTTTGATCCCCCGTGGCATAATCATTGGACTTTTTAATCATGAGAACCAAATGGCTATCTCAGAATTTGATTTGGATGTCTTTGGGGAAAATAGGGGCAGGGGAAGGGAGCTAGTTGCCCTCCATTCTGTTTGGTCACTAAAAAAGGCACTTAAACTTTTATTTTTTGTTCGAATTTGCACTCTTCCGATTTTCTAGGACCCTTAGTTTGATAAGATCGTCCCTGGAAAAAAAAAAAAAAAAAAAAAAAAAAAAAAAAAAAAAAAAAAAAAAAAAAAAAAAAAAAAAAAAAAAACACATACCTATTATCGTTGAATAACGACGAAGACCACATTGCCTTTCCATCATAAAAGCTACAAAGTTGGAACTGTTTTAATTTTTCAATTTTAGTTTTAAAGATCTCATTTTATTGTAAGTTTTATTTAATTTATACGTAGTTTGATATGGGCAGCTCTTGGATATAGAGCCGAAATATTTTTAACGTCTAAACAAATTTTACTGTCTTAGGTAAATTTTCCGTTGTTTTACTTGCTGTTGTTTTTATCCATGATCTTACTAGATCTTACTGATCTTACCATGATCGTTTACTAGATGTTTTTCCAGAGAAATTGCTTAAGGATTGTTTTGGGTTCCCGACTGACTGACCGTATCTTAAACAGTAAACTCTACGAAAAGTATGATTCAATCCCGCTTTCTAGGGCTATAACGATAGAAAGGTTGAGATAGCTAGGACACGTTCTGTAGATGGAGGACGACATATTGCCAAAGGTTGTCCTTTCCGGTCAACCTTCTATGGTTAAACGAAAAGCAGGTTGCCCTCGGTTGGGGTGGGAGAATGTCGTATGGGAAGCCTTAAAGGAAGTGGGAACTTCCTGGGAGAGCGTAAAGATGGAGGCATTGAATGGATTGAGATTGAGGAGGAGCGTGTGTACCTATGTTGCGGCTTGATACTGCGGTGTAGTAGTAGTAGTAGCTTTTTCAAAAAGTAAGAAATTTTTTGGGGGGCTAACAACTTCTGGTGTGTAATTTTAAGCTTAAGAAGAGCCAACAATTTTTCTGAGGACAGGAGGGGAAGAGGTTAATCTAAAGAAAAATATATATGTTCCCATTTTCACCAAAAAATTCCGTCTTTTGCTAGTATTTTATTATTTTTAGTCGTATTACACCACAAATGATTTTCCTGAGCTGGCCCTGAAAAAATCATGTTCATTTTAAATAGCCATTGATACTTAACAAATAGCTTTCTAATAAAAATAACTACTTTTTTGTGCCAATTGTTTGGACAATCAGCTTAGAAACTCCTTCTTATAACTGATTTTTACTTAGGGATATATCTCTCCCACTAAAAATATTGACAAATTCAGCATAACCTTATTTCATTGGTCAATTCATGAATATTAAAAGAAAACTGTTTTTTTGGATAATGAAGCCTGTTAATAAAGTGCTAGACACGGGCTGAATCGCTCCGCATATTATTTGGAAGTCGTATATTTATAACTGATGCAACGCCCTCTACTAAGTCAACGCATTAGGTTTGGTTCAGTAACGAGTGATGTAACTCCTATTTGAGTTACGTTTATTTATTTATAGTGATTTATGTCCGTTTTGCGCTTGAATTAATACTTGACTTTATTTCTGTTCGTCTTAGGCCTAATTCCAGGCCTTGGCCTTTTCTTTGAAAAACTTTTTTTTATAATTGAAAATGTTTTTTTTTATAATTAATAAGTAAGAAGGACTGCTTCTACTGCTAATTCATCAATTCATGGCCCAATCTTGGGCCACCTTTTACTAAGCCACTGTTCTTGGATTCACCGTTTGATAAAAAAAAAAGAAAAAAAAACTAGAATTGTTGTGGGAGTGAAGAATTCCTCTTCATTTGGTCCGACTAAAGTAGTTACTTCTTTACTCCCTTCCATTATTTCTCGCTTAATGAAAAACAAGTTTTCCTTTCGTCAAAGTATTTTTTCGAATACTCTTAAGCGTGTTTGAGTTATCACAATACGTAAAGATGGGCCAAAAAAACCTCTAGCTGACTATCGGCCAATATCTCCGTTGTGTGTGTTAAGCAAAGTTTTTAAAAAGGCGATGCTTTCTCGTCTTAATAATTATCTTGCTAAAGACTTTTTTCATGACATCCAATTTGGACGTCAAAGAAATCATTTAACTGAGCACGCTTGCGCATTCCTGTGGAACTTTCTTTATTTCTTCATACTTGTAAGATATTCTAATCTCTAAACTTTTTAATTTTGGCATAAGGGCTTAGAACTTTTCTTTGGCTTAAGTTTTAATTGTTCGGTAAAATAGTCTCTGTTGATCCGTTTTTTCATTCGCCCTCAAAAATTGAGTGTGGTGTCCCTCAAGGGTCAATTTGAGGACCTATTCTGCTTCTAATATATGTCAGTGACCAAATATTTATGTCTAGAAATCAAAATCTCTTACATTGTTGTCGTCTCTGTCATCATACATTTTCCATACCCATAAACGTAGTTATCTTTCTTTGGATTCACTGACAGTGGCGCTAATTCACAAAAATATTGTGGGGGAGGGGGAACAAACTATATTTATCAGGGGAAGATGGGTTTTTTAAATGAAAATGCTATAAAAGGTGTTTTTTGAAAACTAAGAGGAGGTAAAATCTAGGAGGCTAAATCTCAGTCGAAAAATTGCTTAATTGAAGAATTGAATACTAAAAACTTATAGTTGTAGGGTAGCTTAAAAACCTTCTTCTAAATGTATCCAATAAACGAGTTGTTTTTTTGGCAACCACCTAAACTCTTACAAAAACACTAAGTTGCCTGCAAATATTTTTGGTCCCAAAATGTCTATGAAACAACATTTTTCTGTTGTAACCAAGAATAAGCTACACCTGGATATGCATGTAAACAGGACCACATTTCAAATTAAATGGTTGTTAATTTTGGGAAAGGGATCAGTTTGAGCCAAAAAGTAACATTAGAGGACTTATATGAATAATACAAGAAAATTGTAGGACCGGGGTTAGACTCAAAATTTGGAGAGTACGGCCTGAAGCTATCCGCTTGCATACGTACTTTATGCTGCAACTAAATAGCAAATAAACGATTTTCCTGAACAAAAAGGAATAGGTATAATATAATATATATCAAGGATTCACACCGTTGTGTTACCATATCAGTGGCAACTAGTACTACCACGCGTTAAGTACAGCCAAATGTCTAGTTGAACAACTAGAAAATCTTCAGCATATATATGACAACCCATTGAGATGCACACACGAGTGTTTATTGATGAACTTCTTAAGGGAGACGACACGAAAATATGTTTTTTTTTTTCTTTTGGCAGAATCACTTTAATGCAATAAGAAAAAGACGGTACTATTGTTTATATGGGCCTTTAGAAGGAAACCAGTCACGAAAAACCCGCCCATTCAAGAGGCTGCTATGCAGTAATGCAATGCAAGACGTGGTTTTCATTGCGTTTACGATATTTAAACTGTTGTTTTTTGGGGTTTAGGGGGGGAGGTACCTAGGTTAGGTTAGGTTACGTATTTAATATATGCTATGCTTTGCCCCCCTCCCCCCACCCCTAATGTGCAAATATATAGCCCAAATTTGTTTCTAAACTATTATATATTCATCCTATTTCATTTTATTTCATTAGCATTAACCAAACTTGACTTTTTAGA
Source organism: Artemia sinica (assembly GCA_027921565.1). Taxonomy (NCBI): domain Eukaryota; kingdom Metazoa; phylum Arthropoda; class Branchiopoda; order Anostraca; family Artemiidae; genus Artemia; species Artemia sinica. Next base: position 19,792,007 of record CM051259.1, read on the forward strand.
GAGGCCCATATAATGCAACAGTACCAAAAAGACTTTCATGTAAAATTTGTTTTTGGAACCAGTTAAACGAAAGCGACATTTTCTTCTTTTCCAGCTTCTTTGGAGAAGACATCTGCAGCACGGAATTTGACCTCTGTTGACTTGCAAGAGTCATCTTACGGGCAATGCAACCAGCCTCCTCCATTGACACCACCTTCTTCAACTTTGTCTCCACAGTCAAGTAATTCCGAGAATGAAGATAATGAACCAGGAGAGAAGAAACCTCTACATTCGAAATTATGCGGCGTGACTGCTTCCTTAGAACTCAAACAACTATGGGATGAATTTAACGAGTTAGGCACAGAAATGATTGTTACAAAAGCGGGAAGGTAAGTAACCCTAAAGTATGTAAATAGTGTTTCCTTAGCAGCACTTCGTGTTAATTCGTTTACTTTTTGCTATCTTGTTAGATAGCTCAACTTACTAAATATTGCTAGTTGAATAGTCAATAAGGGGGCCTCTACCTTTGAATCGTCCATGAAAGTTTAAGATTTGAAAATAACTTTCCTAGAGGGGTTTGATTTTCTTCGAGTAGAGGAGATTTTTTCATCCGGGTTTGTTACACTTTGTCCTAAGAGAAGGGCAACGTGTTACAATACACATCGTGTTATCCTTGTCGTTCCTACTTGACTAGTTTCCAATTGCGGTTTTGAAGCTAGTCAAAAATATCCCCGAACAGAGGAGTATGCCCCGTCCAAGTTATCTTTTCTTTTATAATACAAGGTTTAAAAAGGGCATTTGACGGTACAATGTTTGGTTCTTAGATATAGATTGGTCACAGTGCGCGATAGACACCCTTTATGTAATCACCTGTATTTATAATGATCAGTCTTCAATTTATCAGTGGTGTTAGAATTTAGGCGATTTGCTTTCCATTATCAGTTGATTCAGATCAATTAAATCTTCAGGAACAGCTCTATAGTCGAAATTTGGCTCTAGAGGGTTCATTTAATGAACGACCTCTTCCCCTTGCCCCTCCAAAGAGCCCTGATCTATGATGGACTTAAAGACATTGCGCTATAAAAGTGAAAAGATCTACCACGCAAAATAAACCCAGGGAAGGCATTTTGAGCCTTGTACCTTGTGAAATCCCATTTTATAAGGTTCTAAAGATTTCGTAAGAATGGGTCTTGGTAAAAAAAAAAAAAAAATAAAATAAAAAAAAAAAAATCTAACTGGGTTTAAAAGCTTACTCAAATCATAGCAATTATATTTTTACAGCATAGAATTAAAGAAAAGTATACTCAAACCAAAATGAAGGACAGAAGTGTTTCTTTTTTTCTTTTCTTTTTTACCCAAGTAGAAGACATATCTTCTGCTCAATCTTCTGAGCTTTATAATTATAGAAGTAGCAGAGATGGGAGCTTCAAAACAACTTCTCAGAGCACAATTGAAGCTCTGGACCCATCCCTGAACGTTTTGCTTCCCAATCTTTACTGCTTACCAAGATAGCAAAAAGCTCATCATATAGATTTTTTTTCCGTCGGAAGCTGTCACAAGACGTATAAGTGAGACACAACAGGTTTTGTTTTCACTGAATTCGGGCCTTCAGTACCCATGTTGGTGCCACTTTGGATCTAAATCTGGGATAGCAGCTTGCTATTTTTTTGTCATTAATTAAAACACCTTTTTCCACAAAATAAGTTTTTCAAAGAAAAGTAAAGAACCCTATTAAACCAAAAATGAGCAAAAATAAAATCAAATAATCTACTAAGCGTGAAACTACCACAAATCAGCATCGATAAATAAATGAAACCCAAACACGAACAGAATTTACAATAGATAACCGAGTCAAACTCAAAACGAGCAGAAATTAACATGAGTAGGGCTCAAAATCCCCTATGCCTTTCCAAGGCCAGAACAGAATTTGCACTTTACTGAAAAAATATAAATGTTTTTACTTTTATAACTTTAATAAATCAAATAATATTAACATTTTGATTACTAAATATTAGTATATGTATATTAAACTGACAATACAAATTCATTTTCTTTGTATAATAAGTTGATATGCCTCCAGGGCATAAATTACAACCCTTACCCTAAGGGCTGTGAGGGTGGTTGTCATCCTCTAAGACCTAATTTCCAGAACTTTTAACTACGTTAAACAAAATGGCTATCTCAAAATTTTGATTGGATGTGTTTGGAGAAATGGTGGGCGTGAGAGGGGCGTTAGTCGCTCTCCAATCACTTTCAACTATTAAAAAAGGCACTAGCCCTTTCAATTTCCAATCAAATGAGCCCTTTTGAAGTTCCTACGACAACTCTTTCAATAAAAACCTTATATGCCCTCAGGGCATAACTTACAACCCTTACCCTGAGGGCTGGGAGGAGGGGGATAGTCATCCTCCAAAACCTAGCTTCCAGAACTTTCTACTACGTTGAACAAAATGGCTATCTGAAAATTTTAATTGGATGTGTTTGGGGGAATGGTGGGCATGAGAGGGGGGTTAGTTACCCTCCAATCACTTTCGACTATTAAAAAGGGCACTAGCCCTCTGAATTTCCTATTGAATGAGCCCCTTTTGAAGTTTTTACGACAGCTCTATCTATAAAAACCTTATACGCCCCCATGGCATAACTGATAACCTTTGCCCTGGGGGCTGGGGGGGGGTTATCATCCTTAAATACATAATTTTCAGAACTTTCAACTACGTTGAACAAAATGGCTATTTCTGGACTTTGATTGAATGTGCTTGGGGAATGGTGGGCGTGAGAGGGGCGTTAATTACTCTCCAGTCACTTTCGACTATTAAAAAGGGCAATTTCAATTTCCAATCAAATGAGCCCTTTTTGAAATTTCTACACTAACTTTCTATATAAACCTTATATGCCCCCACGGCATAACTTACAACCCTCGCACTGAGGGCTCTGAGGGGGTTATCATCCTAAAAGACCTAATTTCCAGAACTTTCAACTACGTTGAACAAAATGGATATCTCAAAATTTTGATTGGATGTATTTGGGGAAATGGTGGGCGTGAGAAGGGGGGTTAGTTGCCTTCAAATCACTTTCGACTATTAAAAAGGGGACTAGCCCTTTGAATTTCCAAGAGAATGAGCCCTTTTTCAAGTTTCTATGACAAAGGTTTCAATAAAAACCCAGGGCATAACTTATAACCCTTGCCCTGAAGACTGTGAGGGGAATGTCCTGCTCAAAGGTATAATTTCCAGAACTTTAAACTACGTGGAGTAAAATAGCTATCTCAAAATTTTGATTGGGTGTGTTTGGGGAAATGGTGGGCATGGAAGGGGCGTTTTTTCAACTGAAAGTAAGGAGTGACATTAAAACTTAAAACGAACAGAAATTATTCCGTATATGGAAGGGGCTGTCTCCTCCTCAACGCCTCGCTCTTTACGCTAAAGTTTTTATTGTTTAAAAAATAGAGTTGTTAGAAAGTCAAACTTTAGCGTAAAGAGCGAGGCGTTGAGGAGGGGACATCCCCTTTCATATACGGAATAATTTCACTTCGTTTTAAGTTTTAATGTCACTCCTTACTTTCAGTTGAAAAAACTTGTTTTTTTTTATTTAATGTCTTTATATAAGGTCATAATTTTTATATAAGGTCATCCTACGTCGGACGAAGATGAGTGAGAAGTTTCGTTAATGCTAATGAAATAAAACAAAATAGGATGAAAATATAATGGTTTAAAAAACAAATTTGGCCTATAAATTTGAACATTAGGGGGGTGGGGGTAAAGAATAACATATATTAAATACGTAACCTAACCTAGCCTAGGTACCTCTCTTTGCCCCTTCAAACCCAAAAAACTAAAGTTTAAATATTGTAAATGGAGTGAGAAATCCCTATTTGCGATACTCGGCAAAGGAATTCTCCGTTGAAAGAACCTGCTTGACTAGTTTCTTTTATCATGCTCGCTATACAATATCTCGCATATTTTCTTGATTCTTAAAAAGAACCCAAGAATAAATGTGTATGTCTCATAACTTTGCATTATTGGTTGTTTGTTGTGGGGTTGGGGTCTTCAGGTATTACGTTAAAAGAGACATGTCTCTTATTTTCTTTTATATATACTATTGACTTTTATTCTCCTAGCATACCAGCTTTAGCAAGAAATGATCCAACTGGTATCCTGCATATATGAATATACTGTCAGGTTAGCTAGATTACCTTATTGACTTTCCTTAACATCAAAGTTAGCAACTGGTATTCCATTTAGACCCCGGCGCCGCGCCGGCGGATCGACCGAACGCCACCGACGAGAGGTCCGGTCGAACGCCGCCGAAGTGTCGTAACGCCGCTGGCACGCCAAAGGCGCGCCGCAGCCGACAGAGGCAGCGGCGTTCGGTTGACTTTAAATTAATTTTGCGGCAATTCTTTATTGCGTCAACCGCAAAGTCGGAGCTTTTCCTTCTCGTGTGGTTTAGTATTTCGATTTTCCTGATTAGAAATCAAGCATGGCTTGCACTATCTCCGAATTTTCGGGTATTTCCCCGAAAATCTATGCGTTACCCCGAAAAAAAAATTGGTTCCCCGAATCCCCGAAAATCACGCAATCACGGTGCCACCCCTAGCAATTTATCACCAGTGACTTTCCCTGTCAAATATTACTTTGCATACCATAATTCTTCACTACTCTCTTGTTCATTAATTTTCGTCTCTTTCGTTACTTTGCATAAAAACCAGACAGATGCAATGTGCAATTGCAAATATTGCAATAGACACAGTTCTTCATATGTTGACAAAAACAGTATCGTCCTTACGAAATGAGTTTAAATCATTTTGAATGTAGTTTCCCAATCGCTATTTCTAACATCGTTCGTAGTCAAGAATTTTATTACACAGAAGTTGAATAGAATTATAGGACGAATTCACTACTATACAGCTTCAGCCTTCAGTTGGATTTTGAAATTGACAGCCGATAGATTGTTTCTACAGCTGAATTGTAAGTTTGCAGATTTTTTTTTTTTTTTTTTTGCTGTTTTTAGATAAGATTTTCTTAATGTTTAATACTCAATTTTTGAACGCATGAATGTTTAATACTCAATTGTTCGGAAGCTACCCCAAAAATATGACTCATAAATGAATTGTAAATTATTGCCTATAGGGGGGGGGATAGGGGGCTATCATTTTTAAGTGATAATACCTTATTTTTTTATTGAAAGCAGGGATGCCAAACGGATAATTATTTTTGCATTTAAAGTGGAGACAGAAGAAAATGATATCAAATTCCCTGGGAAACCATTGAAATATTTTGATAGACCCAGGGCCCCCCATAAAGACTTGTTCATTATCTTGGATATTTTGCGATTTCTCATAGGCTACTGGCCTAATTTGGCTTTTGTGTGTGCTCCCTTTTAATTAGATTCTTTGGATCTTCTTGAATGCCACGGCGAATCTATGACTCAGTTTTCCAATAATTTGAGGTATATCTGAATAATTTCGACATTTTTGTTGTTGTCTTTGTACCCCTTTACTCATACCCTCAATTTTTTTCAAGGAACACTAAGCTATTTAACGTTATTTTGCGTGTTTTTTTGAACCATATAGTGACCTAGTTAATTATTAAGTAACTTATTTTTCTAATGAAAGCTGAGACGGTATCCTTTCAAGGTGGTATCCAGAGGGGGGGGGGGTAGGGGGTATTACATTTGAATGATAATATCTCGAAATTTTTTTATTGAAAGCAGGGATCCCAAAAATTTAATATATTTTTTTTAATTTTAAGCAGAGACGGCATTTTATCAAGGTGGTATCCAGAGGGGGGGGGGAGGGAGTGAGCTATCACATTTAAATGATAATACCTCGATTTTTTTTTTAAAGCAGGAGTGCCAATAAGTTAATTTTTTTTTTTATTTAAAGCAGAGACGGTGTCCTATCAAGATAGTATCCAGAGGGGGGGCATAGGGAGTTATTATATTTAAGTGATAGTACCTTGATTTTTTTATTGAAAGCAGGGATGCCAAAAAGCTGAAAAGTTGACAAATATTAACAAGATTTTCGTGAGTTATACTTGATACAGCACTTGCATGGTTTTATCGTCCAAAGGGAAAGGGACATATGCGTCCAACCCGTTTTTTTTTCTTATTGATGAAACGGGTTTAATTTGAAAACATTCATTCATAAGTACCAGGCGAGTGACAATGGCGCCCTTGGTCCAGTGCCCAAGTTACATTAAAAGGCCAGGTCATAATAAAAGCTTTCAATTTGGGAGGTTCAAGGAGGAGTCTTTGACAGTCTTATGCCCTCAGGGTACTAGATGTTGCAACGTTCTTACGTATCTACAGTGGTTTAAAAAATTCGATCACCCCACAAATGATTACCAAAAATATGCACAAATATAACAAATGTAACATTTAGAATATGATAACACTTTTTTCAAAGCTCTGAAGAAAAGTAAACAAGGCTAAATACCCCTAACTACGCTTGAAAGCTATTTTAAAAAGAAAGTCTTTGGAGATTTCCATGGAAATGACCATAGCAGAAGCTTTGAGCCTGAGTGGGAATTTAAGAGGAGTCTTTGAGTATTTTGACCACAGGTGAATTTTTGTTGTGACTTTCTTAAATTTGGTAATTTTTGTGAGCATTTGCAAATCAAAGCTTAAACTCAATAACTGATACTAAGTGTCCTAACATTTTGCTTGGATTAAAAGTGACGAACTAGGATAAAAATCTCAACATCTTCCTGGAGCTACTTCAGTGTGCATATTATTTCATTTAATTACACTTAAAACGGATGAGCTTTTCATTTTTTACCAGAAAGTAGCTGGCATTTAATTTTTCTTCATACCGAATAAACCATTAAGTGTTTTTTGTTTCATTGTAATTGAAGTGTTCTCATGTGAAGTCTTCATCATGTATTTTTCAATTTGATAAACTTACTTCTTTTAGATGCTGTTTATAATTTGACTGATATTAGGTATTTATCAATTTATGATTTGGAATGAATCCCCCCCAAAAAACAACGAATAATATCCAAAAGAGCAGCCAAAAGCAATAAAAAAGTAGCAGTTCAGCCTTAGCCTACATGACATATATTCTATAAAGAAACCAAAAAACTTTAAAATATATTTTTTTTTAATTGTAATTAAAAACCAGTTTTTAATACAAGACTAAAACCAGTTTTAGTCTTTTTAAGAATCCAAAAGAGCAAAAAAAAAACAATCAATATCAACGTCACCCATTTCAACTGTTTTAAAGGTGACAAAACAGATATAGGCAAAGGGCATTATAAAAAAATTAAGCTTTTAAGTTCAAAGTTGTATTCAAAGTTTTTACCCAGATAACTGACGAATTTTGTGATACGGTATTTGAAGTTGTATATGCAGTAATGCTCGATGAAAAAAACTACTAATTTTGATAATTATTTATGTTAAGAATACATAACTAATAGATTCAACTATCAACTACTCGTATTATGCAAGGGTTCTGAAACGCCATAGCCATTTCGTTTCTGCCACATTTCTACTTCTCTTGATGAATAACGAAGAAGACCAGTTTCCAGCCAGCGACTTGTGAATTTTTGAACTCATGAATAGGCTCGAATCTGTTGTAAATTGAAGCTTTGATTTGAGAAAGACTGATGAAAACATTAATGTTTGCGGTCAACATTGATCACGCCGGCGGCGCGCCGCCGACATCTTACCGGCGGCGCGGCGTGCTGTTTTTGGCCCCGCCACCGCCGGTCTTCCCTCATCGGCACGTCACCGGGGTCTAATTCCATTATAAACAATTTTAAATTTCTTGGGTGTTGAAATTAGCATGCTACTACCGTCAGGGGCGGATCCAGGATTTTGTAGGGTGGGGGGGGCAAAATAGGTTGGTCTGATAAACTTGCGTTAGGAGCAAGTCTAATTAATGCAAACTTGCGTTAATTAAGTAAATTACACTACTTTAGACTACGTAAGGGGGGACCTGCCCCCTCGCCCCCTCGCTGTATCTGCCACTGATTGCTGTGACTTCAGATCCAAAGAGGTCCAACCCAGGCACGGAAGAACCGACTTCAGGTTAGGTTAACCCCCTAACCGGTTAACCCCTTAACTTAGGTTAACCCCATAATTTCAGGTTAACCTCCTTTTACCGGTCCAACATAGGCTGTGCTTGGTCCTCTTTTTAAAAAAAAGCTACAAAAATATTTGTGCATTTCAAGTTCAGCTGTAACCTTGCTTATAAGAAGAATTCGCAACAGTACTGGTAACACGGCGATAGCTATGATAATCATATTTTTTTTTCCCGTATCAGACATTTTACATTTTCGGTGCTATTTCTGTGCGAGCATTTACTTGTGAGCAAGTACAGCAACAATCATTGCAAAAAAATTACATCAATCTTATTTCTTAGTGTTATCGATTTGCAGTGTAGAGTCATCTGCAGGCACGTACACTGGAATTGGATTTTTGGAGACGATATTAACTCAAAATATAAAATGTATGTTTTCGTAAATTTTTCAAGTGAATTAAAGGAAAAGAAGTGGAGATAATGGCAAACATTTGAAATACTTGGAAATTTTGAGGGAGAGGGCTGAGACCCAAACGTCCTTCCTCCCTATGTACGACCCTGGTTGTCCATCTGATCAATTCTTTAGATATTTCTTCTTTTATCAGGCGGATGTTTCCAACCATGCAAGCTAGACTTTTCGGATTAGATCCAAATTCGGACTATATGTTGGTGGTTGATTTCGTTCCAGTTGATGACAAGCGATACAGATATGCTTTTCACAGGTATACTTTCTTGTTCTCCTACAAAATATCCCTATCAAATTATACAGAACTGGTCAAGAATGAGCCTTTTTATTCGCAAAGTATCACGGCTATTGAACCCCATTAAATGGCCAAAAAATACATATTTATATGCAAGTTTACACAATTTGGGATACGTTACTTGGGATTAATGGACAATTTCCTCTCCCCTTTCTGTTACAACTCTGACATTGGACTTAAACTACTTATTAAAGATCTAAGTAATATTTCTTGACCGTCCAAGGAGTTTCGTCGTAGCTCACTCTTCGTCACGAAATCCCTAGAAGTCTTTTGTGGATGCCCAGGGTACCGTGATAGAGAAACTAGACGCAGAGAAAATTTTTTAAAACAAAATAATATGTTTACTTTTTGAAATTTTAAGGCTTAATCCAAAGAAGTACACACCTTTAACTCAAGTTCAAATTATAATAAGCTAAATGTAAACTTAATTTAGCTTATCTCTTTGTTTCCTTCTTCTGTTAGAGAGCGCGGGAAAAGTAAAAAAAAATCAGTGTATATTTAGTTATAAAAATTCTGCTTCTATCTTGTTGTAGCACAGTGGATTAATGATCTGCTTGGTAATACTCAGCCCGGGGTTCGATCCCCGACGCAGCAAGTCTGGGCGACAAGTTTGTTACTTGTCCCTCTAAAAAAGACCCAGCAACTACAACGTCTATTCAACGCCCTATGCGCCATTTGTGGTGCTGGAGGATATTTATCCTTTATCCTTTTTATCTAGTACTTGGCCTGGACTTCGAGTAATTTTGAAGAGTATGACCTTACTAATAGGTTGGTGATGCTATTCAGCATGATAAATTCTGAAACATGGTCATAGCTCTTCCCAAACAGAGAAAGGCAACATAAAAGTACATGATAAGGCTATTTTTACAAGGGGCTAAATTTTTCTAAACAGAAATAACAAAGGGTAGATAACCGAAAAGATAGGAAAAATGTAAACGTCATAATTCATTTTTTGAGGGAAGGAGAGGAACAAAGATGGAAACTTAACATCTGATAAGTTTCTGAACCAACCTCGTGAGGTCAGATACAGCAAACGAAAGATCTCAGACGGCAAGCAGACAATTTTTGCACTAACAAATTTTAAAAGGAATAATCCTTGACCAGCATTGGGTCTGATTAACCTTAAGTAGTTCTAAAAAAAGGAATGTTAGTTAAATTTAGTTATTTATATGTAATTAATTGTTTTTCATGTATAGAAAGTTATGTTACCATGTCTAAATCCAAAAACCCCGGTTTTTATAAACTGTACTGCTTTACTCATATTTTGCTTGCTTTGATTTGCTTGCTTGTATTTCCTTTCTTTTATTCTGAACAAAATGTAGAATAAATTCTTCAGCGAAAATAAACAAAAAACAAGAAACAAAAAACAAATAAACAAAAAACAAGCCTTCTAAATTCAATTAAAAAGCAATGTTGCAACAGCCAATGAGTAAAGTAACTCTGGACAGGATAGGGGCTTTTCCCCTTAAATTTCCACTCGTAAAACGTTCAAGCAATTGCTGATATTTTAGTCGAGAACATGAAAATACTTTCATTTTTGGAAAATCAATAAGGCTTTGTAGTTACCGTTTTCGTATCTGCTGTATTGTAGCAACTTTCAGCAAAGAACTAAGAGTCAGATGATAGCTACAAGTGGGGAGTCGAGAGGGGTAACAGTTCATCCTGTTTATTACTACTTTTACTCGTTTAAAGCATCAAGGCCGCTCTTAGATTGCATTTGAAAAGAGAATTTGTTTTTATATCTATTATATTTTTTTCTGTTCTAGTTTCTCTAATATGGTTTTTGATGAACAATTGTCGTTTACGAAGGCCAACTTTCCAAACTCAATTGTTATTTACGGTTTAATGAAATCTGTCTACAGTCTCAAAAATCTTCTTCTTTTGTTCAGATTAAATAAAAAAACAAGCTTTTTCGACTGAAAGTAAGGAGCAGTATTAAAAATTAAAACGAACAGAAATTATTACGTATATGAAGGGATTTGTCCCCTAGTCAATACCTCGCTCTTTACGCTAAAGTTCGAATTTTGTTCGAATCACAAATCCTTGAATCACAAAAGCCGTTTAATTAGAATAGATAGCTCTTTTGAAAGTACTAAAAAGAACTTTAGCGTAAAGAGCGAGGTATTTACCAGGGGGAAAGCCTCCTCATATACGCAATAATTTCTGTTCGTTTTAATTTTTAACGTTGCTCCTTAATTTCAGCTGAAAAAATTTGCTTTTTATTTAATTTCTGATCGTTTTTTAAATAATGCTGGGAAATCCGGTGCCCCCTTCATAGAAATTTCCCTTCCCCCAAGGAAATATCCTCCATGGACAGATCCTCCCACATAACCCCTCCTCTGACACTCCCCCCACCAGAAAAAATCCCTCCTGAAAACGTCTGTATACTTCCCAATAACCAATACTACATGTAAACAATGGGCAAAGTTCATAACTTGCAGCCCTTCCCCCGGGAACTGTGGGAGACTAAGTCATCCTCAAAGGCATATTTATTGTATTTTCAATTATGCTGAACAAAATGGCTATCTCAAAATTTTTATTGGATGACTTTGGGGAAAAAATGAGTGTGGAAGGGAGCCAAGTTGCCCTCTAATTTTTTAGTCACTTGGAAAAAGAACTAGAAATTTGAATTTCCGTTTGAATGAGCCCTCTCACGGTATTCTAGGACTACTAGATTGATCCGATCAACCCTGGAAAAAAAAAAAAAAAAAACAAACAAATAAACACGCATCTGTGATCTTTCTTCTGGCAAAAAATACAAAATTCCACATTTTTCCATATAAAAGCTTGAAACATCTACAGCAGGGTTTTCTGTTACGCTGAATCTGATGGTTTGATTTTCATTAAGATTCCATCGCTTTTAGGGGGTGTTTCTCCCTTTTTTCGAAAAAAAGGCAAATTTTTTCAGGCTCGTAACTTTTGATAAGTTAGACTAAATTTGATGAAACTTATATATTTGAAATCAGTATAAAAATCCAATTCTTTTGATGTATCTACTGGTATCAAAATTTTGTTTTTCAGAATTTCGGTTATTATTGAGCCGGGTCGCTCCTTACTTACAGTTTATACCAACTGTTTCAATCTGTTTTATACCAACAATTGTTGGTTAGTATGTAGTTTCCTTAGTCATGTAGACATTATAAGAGCAACCTTTAAGATGCGAAGTAAAAAACAAAAAAAAAAGAGTAAAGCGAACTAAACTGGACAACAATAAGCTAGTGAATAAATTTGAAATAATCTCTTCAATTTATCGTAGTCAATTAGACTAGTCAAACGAAATGCCGAGGTTTTAAGATGCCACGTCTTTTGATGCAACCCAGTGGTGGATTCAGCAGTTCTAGAGCGGGGAGGACGATTAAAACTAGTAAAATCAAGAAAAATTTAGAATTCCGCTTTGATTATCGGTGTGTAAAAGGCAACGCACAATCGTTTTCTAAGTAAAGAGCTACGTACCTCTCATGTAATATTTCTTTCTTTTTTCTCCAACCACTTTTTTGAGAAAGGGGTTGTTGGAATAACTTGGAATGGGTTTATTCGATTCGAAGTGGAAGTTCCAGTTCCTTGTTTAAGGTAACCAGCCCCCAATACCCAGCCCAGTACCCCCCTAAAAAATACGATCAACATTTTTAGATAGTCATTCTTTGCAAATAGTCAAAATTTCTAATAGATATGCCTCCATCGAACAAGGGCCAAAAGGTCTGCCTATTTTATTGGGGGAGTTGGAAGGATGCTAGGGGTTCAGAAATTAGCCAAACAATTTTGTCTTTGATCAGTTTTACTTACATCATTAATTCCTTTGGCCAAGATGAGCCTGATGCACAAAAAAAACTGTTTGAGGTCTCGGCCTCCCACCTCAAGAAAATGGGTCCTTTCGTAACAATTTTGAATTGATTTGTTATCACAGAATTTTGCCTGTTGTGAGTCTGCTGTGAGTCTGGGCAGCTTACAGTTATGCAAATTTCCATGATAAATATGAATATCATATGCCAGGTGAGGTAAAAAAAAAAAAAAACCTGTTACAAGTCCTGTTACAAGATCAAGCACATATTGGCCCTTATTGAGCCAGAGCTGTTGTTTTTAGACAGAAATTGGGGAAAAACGGCTCTGAAAAGTAACATTATCACTGCCAGTCTATTCAAAATATGCGATCGTAAATATTATCTGCTACATGAACCAATAGTGGTCTCCTTGGCTTTCCAGTAGCCTACGAGAGTCGGGAGGAAACGAAAAAATGGAGAAAAATCAGTACTACCCAAGCAAAGATGCAGTCTTCTTTGATAGCTATCAAGGTTTTTAACAAGGATGACTTTAATCATGTACTTTTTGTTTTCATTTTACGTCATATTTGAGGGATATTGGGTTCTTATTTAAAATTCCTGAAAATGTGTTCTCAAAATCTCATGGTACTACTCAGCTGAATCTTGACGAAAGTGGCCTTTCTTAAACAGACGTCAATACTGGAATCATTTTCGATATTGAACGGTTTCTTTTAAGATATTTTTTTTGTTTTCGGTAATTATTGGCCGAGGTTTGTTCTTTACTAGGTTATAGGCACCACTTTAACCATTTTAAATGTACGAAAGTATTTTAAAGTTATATTTCTTCTACAGTTCTAGCTGGGTTGTTGCCGGACGAGCAGATCCTGTATCCCCGCCTCGTATACATGTTCACCCTGAATCTCCTGCAAAAGGCTCTCAGTGGATGAAACAAGTAATATCTTTTGACAAACTGAAGTTGACGAATAACCAAATGGATGATAATGGACACGTGAGTTATATTTTTTATTTAACCTACATATTCGCAGTGTAAATTCAAATATCAATCCCTGTATCAATAATTAGTTAGACATACCACATTCGAATCTTCGTGTATCTGTTAGAATTGCTGACAGCCACAAAATTGCCGAATTTATTTGTGATTTCGTGTGAATTTATTGTGATTGTGACTCAGCAGCACAATGGCATTCTCGATTCTCGAAAGCAGTTATTTACTTTCCGTCGGAACGCAATAGTTGCTATCATTTTTTACGTAAATGCGTAATTTTAACCGCTATTGATCAATGTCTGTATTTTTGCAGTGAATATATTTTGGCTGTTGGATTTTAAAGGATTATTGAATGTTTCGTGATGTAGCCTGCCTCTTATATAACCTAAAAGCTATTATTCCCAGAGGCAGCATGGTATTACCCAGCTTAATGAAAAAGCCGAAAAGAAGTAAAAATTCCAGATACAGCGTGCAAGCAGCAAAGAGGCACAGACTGCTTTAGGATTTTACCAGGAAACGCTTTGGTGCTCATTGATTTTTCTAGGTGACACACGTGATTTTCAAATCTTACTAGTCCCCCATGTCTTTGATGCGGGCGAGAAGAGCATTTGTTAAGTGAAACGTATTTGTTAGGCGAAACATGAGTTTTTTTTGTCATTTTTCTCCTATGCGTGCATGATTTCATGCCTTCAAGCTATTGGTTTTATTTGTTCATTCTGTCCCCTAACCCTCCAACCCTGTTTTCTGTGATCCTGACTACCATCCATTAATATTTCCACGTTTACGCCTTCTGGCCCGTGAGACCTTGAGTGCGCTCCCTCTATCAAATATCAACAAGTATGCACTATTCAATTAAAAAAAAAAAACAACGAAATCTCAAAAATCTCAAAAACAAATATGATTTACTTTATCAATATTCTGTTGTAAACACAACTGGGCCCTGACTTGAGAGCAGAGCATGGGTGGCTGCTCCATTCGTACTTTATGGGATATATTATCGGAGAAGTGTCATAATATTACATTTTATGAACTTGTGAGTGACATTTCCCTCAATGTTTAAAAACTTTCATAGAATAAGCATCTTTAACGCTTCCGCTGCCAAAAAAGTTCCCTGGAAAACTCAATTATTTTCTAGCACAAGACTTAATTACTTTTCCCGTGTTTTTCTCCCATAGGGGTCTTGCCAACATGGAACTTTTTCGCATCATTTTGAAACCTGAAGCTCAGATTCAAATTTCCCGCGTCACTTATGATTAATCGTCTGCGGTCTTCAAGATGCCACTAAAGTGGGGGTTGAAGAATGGCCATATGTGCCATTAAAATACATAGCCGCCTGCCCCATGTCAATGATATTGTCTCCTTTCTCAATGTGTTGTGATCAATTATGCTATTTCAAACAAACGCAGTTTTCAGAGGTAAACCTTTCGTTCGCATAAAAATAGAATATATCGATAAAAAAAAATTGCTTCAGAAACCAGCGTTTTAATACTGTCTAATAGAAAAAAAAACTTTTTTCAAATAAAAGTAACGAGGTTTAAACCTAAACTGAACATCAATCAGCCTATTTATGTTAGACACTCCTGTTCCCGTAACCCCGTACTCTTTACACTAGAGTTTAACTTGTAATTTGTCGAGAGTATCATTAATATCTACAGCTATTCTTAGCCCCCACTCTTTACGCAAACCTTCAACATTTGTATAACGATGATTTGAAGATGGTAATCATTCTTAGCCTAAAAAATAACTTTCTTTAAACTAATTTCTTTATGGGTGACCGGAAGCACCAAAAACGGTTTTTCAGATCTTATTTTTAGTTGATCTTAAAAAACGATCCTTCAGACAAATATGGCATAGGATCCCCCCTCTTACATCGCTGCCAGGAACAGTAAGAATCCAATATTATATTTCACTCTCAAATATTTGTGTAAAACGTAGGAACTTTTACCTTTTAGTTTATCTGTATACAAGGGTGTATCCGGGATTTTTGTTCGGGGAGGATCATTTTGTACCGGTGAGGATTAAAAAAAACCTTTAAAAAACGTAACAAAATTTCCTTATATACATTTTTGGTACATTTTTATGACTTGAACATTTTTTGGGGGGAGGGGAGTCAAATTCTGTAATTCTCCCTGCATACGGCCTTGTCCGTACAGTGCAGCTTTTTGAAACATGTTCCTCCAAAAGAAAGGAGGCCGGAGGAAATCTCATTCCCTCCCATATTCCCTTCGTTTCTATGTTTGAAAGCAAAATAGAAAGACGAAAGATAATTTTTTGGCGGATATCCAACTCCCGTTTTTTTTTGTTTCAGGTTCAGTGGACAAAGTTTTCCTTTCGCCTACCGTTCATTGGTCTGAATGGTTTGATGTGAAATCACAAAAAAAATCCATTTTAGCGATTTCAATAGGAGAATTATTTCAATTGAAGCTGATTTTTTTTTTGATAAAATGTTGCTAGATAGGCATACACTGTGAAAGGTCAATAGGTAAATGTTTTTAAATTTGCCCGATTTTGGGCATTAGTTGACAAATCTCGGCGGAAGTTCCCACGCTTTACAAATTATATGAAAATATTTTCTAAATATGATAGTTCAATTCCTTTTTGCATTAAATTTATGGAACGTCCGTTTATTATATCACTATCTAAATCACTAGTAAAATAGTTTTTTTTTAAGACATGTTAATGCTCATTAGCCCCCCCCCCCATTTTCCTATGAATAAGGTGAAACAATGCAAACGGGTCATTTATTACAATAGTAATGGAAAGTGAAGTTCTATTTTCGTGAAATATTTTTTGCCTCGAATGCTGTCTGAAAGATTTTGATTGTAATTTTATTATACCCCACTGTCAAACTGCTGTCCTCTACCAGAACTTGGTATCTACATTTTTTCTTCCGTTTTCGAGAAAATCGCATAGTCGTGGATTTTTAATTTTTGGAACGGAGAAATAGATCGAGATACAGCATTTCGTCAATAGGATTCGCTATGTCCATTTTCTACTAGTCAATGCTACTCCATTTTCTATTTGATATTGATGCTAGGTTTTGTAATTCTAAAATGTTCGTACTAAGTTTAGACTATATAAAGCCTCTGAAATCTATTAGTACCTTTGTAGATTAATTTTAAAAAAAAGTTTTTTCTAGGGAAGTAAAGAGCGATGTTGAAACTTAAAACGATCAAAAAATATTGCTTCACAGTCTATCTAACATATATCAATAAAAATAGTTTAAATAAACCAACTAATTATATTTCCCTACGTTTGTAGAATTAAAGAAAACTAGCGCTTTACTGAAAACACAAAAACCAAGTTCAAAAAACAGTAATGTTAATTTATTAGTTAAAATGAGTACGTAGCCTGACAACAACAAACTAATCTATACTGCTTTTCATAGTCTTACACCAGCCGTGATATCAGTAACTTTCAGTATACAATTAAAATTATCTTAAAAACATAAGCATAAAAATAAATACGTTTTTAATAACCGCCAAGTCATTGAACAGCATATAGAAATATTGTATTGATTTATCATGTAACATTTTGGTCTAACCAGCTATAA
Source organism: Artemia sinica (assembly GCA_027921565.1). Classification (NCBI taxonomy): domain Eukaryota; kingdom Metazoa; phylum Arthropoda; class Branchiopoda; order Anostraca; family Artemiidae; genus Artemia; species Artemia sinica. The sequence continues at coordinate 19,809,084 of CM051259.1, forward strand.
TACCAATAGTGAGTAATAAATAATCAAACAGTTCGTGGTAACGAACTGTAAGTAAGGAGCGACCCGGCTCAATGGTAACCGAAACTCTAGAAAACGGGATCTTGATACCAATAGATACATCAAAATAATCAGATTTTAATGCTGATTTCAAATATATAAGTTTCATCAAGTTTAGTCCTACCTATCAAAAGTTACGCGAGAAAATTTGGCTGATTTTCGAAAAAAGGGGGAAAGACCCCTAAAAGTTATAGAACCTTAATGAAAATCACACCATTATATTCAGCGGATCAGAGAACCATATTCAGCGTATAGAGGTTTCAAGCTCCTGTTTACAAAAATGTGGAATTTTGAATTTTTGCCAGAAGGAAGATCACGGATGCGTGTTTATTTGTTTTTTTTGTTTTTTTTTTCCCCAGGGGTGATCGTATCGACCCAGTGGTCCTAAAATATCGTGGTAGGGCTCGTTGGAACGGAAATTAAAAGTTCTAGTGCCCTTTTTAAGTGACCAAAAAGAATGGAGGGCAACTAGGCCCCCTCCCACGCTCATTTTTTTCCCCAAACTCACCCGATCAAAATTTTGAGATTACCATTTCGTTCAGCACGGTCGAAAATATGATAACTATTTCTTTTAGGATGACTTAATCCCCCGAAGTCCCCAGGGGGAGGGCCGAAAGTCAAGAACTTTACCCAATGTTAACATATAGTATTGGTTATTGGAAAGTATAGAGACGTTTTGCAGGGGGATTTTTTGTGGTAGGGGGGGGGGGGTCGGGGGTTATGTGGGAGGATCTTTCCATGAAGGAAGTTTTCATGGGGGAAGGGACATTGCTATGAAAAGGGCGCTGGATTTCCCAGAATTATTTAAGAAAAAGATCAGAAGTTAAATTTTAAAAAAACAAGTTTTTCAACTGAAAGTGAGGAGCAACATCAAAACTTAATTATTCATGTACGGTGAGCCAAAATCAAAACCTGTATTAATTCAAAAACGTTCAAAAATTAAATAAAAAAACAAGTTTTATAACTGAAAGTAAGGAACAACGTTAAAATTTAAAACGAACAAAAATTATTCCGTATATGAAAGGGGCTGTCCCCTCCTCAACGCCTCACTCTTTACGCTAAAGTTTGACTTTCTCACAATTCTATTTTTTTAACAATAAAAAGCTTTAGCGTAAAGAGCGAGGCGTTGAGGAGGGGTCATCCCCTTTCATATACGGAATAATTTCTGTTCGTTTTAAGTTTTAACGTCGTTCCTTACTTTCAGTTAAAAAAAAACTTGTTTTTTTTATTTAATCTTAAACTGTAAGAAATGCGCTTTAGTATTACTCAAAATGAAGATCAAATAAGCCATAGTATGAACTCTGGAAATCCCGTAATTTCTCTTTATACAACAGAGAATTTCAAGTTATGATGAAATTTTAAAGCTAGTCTATAGTCATATGTGAAATGATCAAGATTATTTCACATCGAACTTGTCTAGAAACTAATCATGACACGTCCTTTTCAGAACCAAAACGAGAGCCAGTCATTGGACTGAACCATTTTGCAGAAATGTTACCAAATTTAACAAAAAGAAAAATTAAGGAACAATCCTAAAATGCTTTATTTTATACTATAAAAAGGGTCCTTAGTCGGCTTGCTTTTACTGTATCAATACTCCTATATTGTTTTGTGTTTTCAGTTTAGCGCTAGTTTTCTATAATCCTGCAAACATAGGGAAATATAATTAGTTGGCTTATTTGTACTAGTTTTATTGATATATATTATATAGAACGGAAGCAATAATTTTTGTTCGTTTTAAGTTTCAACTTCGCTCTTTACTTCCCTAAAACAAAACTTTGTTTTTTAAAATTAATCCTTGCCCGTTTTCAATTTAAATTTAATGTAGAAGCAACACTACCATGATCTTTTTATTTTTTCGGGGTGTGGGAGCAACCCCTACATATACGGAATAATTTCTGTTCGTTTTAAGTTTTAATGTCGCTCCTTCTTTTCAGTTGAAAAAAAAAACAACATTGGTACTTCCTTGTTATATAGAACACACGCGAGAAATTGTATCAAGAACATGAGACAATAACCGGTTTTTCATGGCTTTTATATCAGACAATTAGCTTCAGCTCGGTGGGAAAATACATTGTAGATTTGTAGCTATATTTTTTTATTAAATATTTAGTTGATATTTTGGTTAGGTTTATTGTAGGTTAGAATAGATCTGTTTAGGCTGCGTATTTAATATATGCTATGATTTATCCCCTCCCCCTCTAATGTGGAAATATACAGCCCAAATTTGTTTCTAAACTCGACAGTGAGAAAAGAGTAACTATTTTTCTAAAGAGATATTTCAGGTTTTCAAAACCTAAGGAAAATGTTGGTATGTCTAAATTATTTTACTAATCATGTCCTTCCTCCCCCCTGATATACACCAAAATACTTTAGACACACAGGTGTGGAATACCAATAAACGAAAAAAAAAAGTTGGAAAGTAACCTGACAACTAGAAAAATATCACAGGAAAAAAATGCAAATAGGTTTTTAGTGCTATGATCTCTCTATATACATAACAAATAGTTTTATTATGTCTATCAAATAGTATAAAAAGTAAATAATAAGAATACATAAATATAATAATAAGTAATCTTTCTTTGAAGATGCAACTTTGAGTGGTTTCAGAACCATATGCCTAAGCTTCTGCAACCCCTAAGTGGGAAGGGGTTGGGGTCCGGGGCGTATTTTGTTCCAAAAATAGTGTATGGAAGATTTCACAATTAACAAAAAAATTGATAAAAATAGTGAATTAGTAGAAAAATAATCATAGAAAAAAAATTACCTTATTAAGGATTTGATCCCTTTTTATTTTGATTCAAAGTTTAAACGCCATAGTAAGTGAACTACGGCGGCTGATGATCAAATTACAATCTATTGGTTTTTATAGGATCATAATTGTGTAACGGTGCTTATGGATTATACCGCCAACACTCAAGTTCTTCATCTATTGACGCACTGTGAAACCGGTTTCTTTCTTTAGTTTCTTTCAGCTTAGGGTGATAAAAGACAACAACAAGTGACAGATTGATGGGAAACATATAATTTGGGTTATATACTTGCACATTAGAGGGGGGTGGGGTAAAGTATTTGGACAGTGTGAAGTAAGAAAAAACGTTTTTGTTTCATAATATGCAGAATAATTAGTAGTAACCTATCTAGTACTTTGAAACTTACATTCAAACTTACGCCTAAGGCATAGATATGTGTGTAAGTTTTCAACGAATTGTACGGTTACCAGGGTCATTAGCAAAGAGGTAACATTTCTATAGATGGTATAGTAATTTGAAATATCATATGGAATTTGCTTGAAGGTATATACTTTGCGTACGTGCCCGTACCAAACAGGTTGGTTATAATCTGTTCTGCTTCAAGTTTTTTCTGGCACAATTAACTGAATTTCTATTTCATGATAAACAAGTTTTTTTTTTAGGTTACATCCGTGTTGGAAAAACCGGTGGATCTTTTTTAGAAGCTAATTATTTTTTGTATATATTCAAGTTTCAAATTAGATACCTCAACAGTTTGGAATAGTTTATTGAACATAACACAACTGACATTTTTTGTAATTACATAGAAAAATGGATAATTCAAAGCAATTTCTGGTGAGTAAAAATATTCTCATTATTAAAAAGAAATTGTCATTAAGTTAAGGAAGAAATTCTTTCCTTACACTAGAACTAAGGGATACTTATACACTTAGAAGCCTGTTGTTTTTTTTTTAGGAGCTGAAAAAAAACCTCTAATTCTCTTATAGGTTGAAATTTACGGTGTGATTTTTTATCGGGATCAATAGGTCTTTTAGATGTTTTTTTGAAAAAAGTGCTCAGCTTTCGATCGGTAAATTGGGATTAGAATAAAATGTTGATTCTTTTAATGTATTAATTGTTACAAGACCCTTTTCTTAGGGGTGTTTTTGAAAATACTTCCAGGCCAGTCTGCAAAAAAAAAAAAAAAAAAAAAAAAAGTCTTGTCATTAAGTTAAGGAAGAAATTCTTTCCTTATTCTTTCCTTGTGGTTACCTCTTATAAAAATATATTAATTGTTACAAAAGCTTCCTTTTTATCAAGATCAGTGGCTTTTTTTAGGAATGTTTTTGAAAATACTTCCAGGCCAGTCTGCATTTACGGTGTGATTTTTTTATCAAGATCAGTGGCCTTTTTAGGGATGTTTTTGAAAAAAGTGCTTAGCTTTCGATCGGTAAATTGGGATTAGAATAAAATGTTGATTCTTTTAATGTATTAATTGTTACAAGACCCTTTTCTTAGGGGTGTTTTTGAAAATACTTCCAGGCCAGTCTGCAAAAAAAAAAAAAAAAAAAAAAAAGTCTTGTCATTAAGTTAAGGAAGAAATTCTTTCCTTATTCTTTCCTTGTGGTTACCTCTTATAAAAATATATTAATTGTTACAAAAGCTTCCTTTTTATCAAGATCAGTGGCTTTTTTTAGGAATGTTTTTGAAAATACTTCCAGGCCAGTCTGCATTTACGGTGTGATTTTTTTATCAAGATCAGTGGCCTTTTTAGGGATGTTTTTGAAAAAAGTGCTTAGCTTTCGATCGGTAAATTGGGATTAGAATAAAATGTTGATTCTTTTAATGTATTAATTGTTACAAAAGCTTCCTTTTTATTACAGTGTGGAGCAGTTTATTAAAGGCCTTCCATTATTACAGGAGGGGAGGGAGGAGCAGTTTATAAAAGGTCCTCCATCCCACTATCAAAACCCCTGATTTTGAAATCAAGATGTCTAACATAAACTGAATTATTTTCCAAAAACCCAAAATGCATTTTTGCTACATGCTAAATTTTTTTGTCTTTTTTTTTAAAGGAAGAAGAGACGTGCAATAATCCTCCTTCCGAGAAGAAAGCTAGATATGGCGAACCTTCATTAATACAGACTACAAGGGCATCTGTTATCAAATTCGCTAGAAAGTTACACACGATCATGCATCAAGCACTCAACTTATAGTGACAGAACCCTCTGACTCCTGCGTTGGCTCCATGGCAAACCCCCCTCAAGTATTACAAAGGAGTTCAGATATAGAAGTCCAATCAGAATTTGTAAGCATATACATAATTTTTTTCTATCCCTATTTTCAAAAAATAAGACAAAATTTTCTCAGACGCATAGCTTTTTAAAAACTTAAAATTTGTTTTTAAGCTATTTAATTTTCTTTCATTAACCAAATTAGCGATATATAAAGGAGTGCTTATCATGCATTTCTATAACGAAAAAAAAAAAACCTTACCTCGTAACTTATAACTAAGATGCATTCTAATGCAATATTCCTTTTAGACAAAAAAACTAACTATTGAAAAAAAAAACGAAAAGCGAAAACAATTGCTACTATACACTTAACGCGCACTTTTAGACTGGTATTTTTGTCCCTAATGCATTTGAATACATCCGCTATACTTATCAGATCTACCACTGCTTTTAATCCAATTTGAATTCTAAGTAGGGTCGCATGCAAATCGGACTTTAAATAGCAAGATGTATATCTTCAATAAGCAATTTACACAGGGAAAAAGGTTTTTTGACAATTTCCAAAATATGTCATCGCAGCAATGTTAAGAAACATTATTTGGATGAAGCTGTTTTTGGCCATTTCATTGAAACACTTAGGTGTTTTCAAGAAAAGAATTTGAGACTATTCTATTTGAACAGTGTTGTGAAGTCCAATACCCCACCCCCCCTAACTCGAAAGGGTATCGATCCTCCTACATCGAAGGAAGCTCCCGGTTCCCAAGGGTCCTCCCCGGGAGAGGGGGAGGGGAGGGAGGGTTCTAAAAAGGGGCCATTCAACATTTTAATTGTTGATATGGATGGAGAAAAGAGTTCTTCTCTCTCTTACAAGCATTTATTTAGCCCAGGTCAACTTCAAACAAATCCGTTAGCAAAAGACACAAGGAAAATACGGATTATTGAGAAGGTAGCATCATCAACCATCGACATATGAGGTTTATACTTTTAAAAAATACAAAGTTCAATATTTGAAACTAGCTTCAGCAGGAGCTTAGGATAGTAGTGGTGACAATTTAGATATAAGGAGCAATTGCCCCCTATTTTTGAAAAAATACCTTTTTGTGGTATTTATATTTTTAAAAAAAATACAAAGTTCAATATTCGAACCTATCTTCAGCAGGAGCTTAGGATAGTAGTGGGGGCAATTGCCCCCCTATTTTTGAAAAAATACCTTTTTGTGACATTTATACTTTTTAAAGATACAAAGTTCAATATTTGAAGCTAGCTTCAGCAGGAGCTTAGGATAGTAGTGGTGACAATTGAGATATAAGGGGCAATTGCCCCCTATTTAAAAAAAAAAAAAATACCTTTTTTTTGGCATTTATACTTTAAAAAAAAAATACAAAGTTCAATATTCGAAGCTATCTTCAGCAGGAGCTAATCTCATTGACACTTATAATGAAGAGGCTCAAACAATCGAATTGGACTCATATTTTGCATTTTTGTTTTAAAAAAAAAAAAATTTTTTGGAATAAAACCATTAATTTTTTCTAAGAATAAGACTACATTTTCCCGACTAAAAAAAAAAAAAAAAAATATATTTTTTAACATGTTCAGTTGACATTATGAAAGACATAAGGCAATGTAACTTTTTTTTCTTCTTCTTTTAATTGTTCAGGTGGTGGTGGTAGTGATAGTGGGACAATGGCTATGAGAAATTGACAAAGTTTATTAACTATAAAAAAATTTACATAAAATAAAACTTTTTTTTTCTACAGATTAAAAATATAGCACCACCACCAGCGACACCATTGAGTGATGAAGCAACTATATTTACAGGACCAATTCTGTCACCACCAGCAGAGTTCAGGGATGAAGCTACACTGGTCCTAGAGAATATGGAGTGGGAAAGTGGCTTCCTTAACGATGTTTTTGGGGAAATGGCCAGCCTGGATGACTTAAGCTGTGATATTGACATGTTTGAGGATCCGGTGTGGACAGATAGTTTCATGCGTGAATATTTAGATGATGATGTTACAAGTAAATCTGAACCGGGTCCTCATAACGAAATTCCATCAGAGGACAATACAGGCTGGCTCGACCAATTGTCCCCAAACACATTGGAATATGTGCTAGGGGACCTCATGCCACATCCCTCCAATATGATTGAACAGACTGGGAGTGGTGTTATTGACAATTCTCTGTCACCCGCCACCACTCCACTTAATGCTATAGATAGAAGTAGTAGTAATACAACAGCAACAGTATCCCCTCTTCCGGATTTTTTTCTCTCCAACTCTGCCTTGCATCACACATTGGTCTACAGCGCCAAATTCGGTGACCCTTTCAACTCTCTAGTGTCGGGGGATATAATAACAGATCCCCTGGCCATTACACATTCATATACTGATAAGATTCGAGCCATTCTTGAAGAACAAATGGGGGTGTGGGGAGTGGGGGTCAGTTTAAAAGCATCAATAGCACTAAAAATATTTTTTTTTAAATGAAAGTGCGGGTGAGATGTATTCGAAATACTTGCACACAGAGATGTTGGCAATACACCCGCATTTATCAAATTATGGGGAGGTTTTTCTAAATTGGGCCAATAGTATTCAAAGTAAGTGGGAAAATTATAACGAGGGGGGTAGTGGATCTGTGGTTTTATTTATAGAAAGTTTAAATGTTAACATTTGTAGGTTTAAAAAGGATTTTATTGTAAGAGGTGGTGGGGCTGGGGAGAGGGCTATAGTTTTAAAATATCATTCAGATTTAGAGGGGTGTAGGGGGATACAACGAATCTGTTTCGATACGAGGCTGCAGTGTTTCAAGTATGCGTTTTTAATTGCGGCATACAGACCACTTCAAAAGGATGCATCTAAGAAAAAGTTGGATAAAATGGCAGTTAATGGTAGGGAGGGTTCAAAGTTCCCCAAAGTAAATTTTAATTGTTTAAATGGTCAATATCCCGTGACACTAAAAGGAATAGATATTTTTGAGCGGGCTAATGCACATTTAAAGATTGGTGTCACGGTGTTACAGTATGAAACAGAATTTGAAGAGGGTCAGCGTTCCGATAAGAAGGGTGTATTATTTCCAGTGCGGGCTCCTTCAATTGAATCAGTAGAATATTGGGTGTGGCTTCTATACACCCCACCCACAGACTCCGATTCAATTGGTCATTTCAATCCAATTACGGATATTAGTAGGGTTCTATGTGAAGGTAAAAAGCGAGGTGGTGTGTGTTATTACTGTCCAACATGTCTCTCAAGATTTTGGACTGATTTAAAGTTAAAGCATCACATGAAACACTGTAAACGTCATGGATACCAGGCTGTGGAGACGGTAAGCGGAGATAGAGCGATCTTACGTTTTAAAAATTTTCAAAACACGCTCCTGCAGAGCAATAAGATCGCTTTGGACTGCGAGGCTAAGCTGACAGACGTGTGCGATCCGTCAAATTCAAATCATGTTAAAATACATGAAGCCATAGGGGTCTCTTACGCTCACGCGCAACGAGATTCCAATAATACCATGCAAGTGCTGGAGGTAGTTGAGATGTTGAGTGACGGTGAAGACTGCATGCGCTCGGCATTGGTCAGTCTAGTCAAAACAGCGAACGCTGCAATTTCGCGCCTTCGTTATACAAACTATCCTATGCTCCTATCACCAGATGACATAGTGGCCATTAAAAATCGTAAAATGTGTTGGGTTTGCAAGGGAGAATTTGATGATGGTGTTGGGAATGGGGGGAGGAGGAAGGTGATCGACCATGATCATTTGTGGCAGGAAATTACATCGGGAGGGAGTAACTTTAGAGGGGTAGCACACCAGTCATGCAATTTAAACGTTAGACAACAATATTTCGTACCTGTTTTTATACACAATTCCAATTATGACTTAAAGTTTGTTCTTCCGGCGTTGGCCCGCATTGCCAAGGGAGGAGTTGTAGATGACGCATGGATAGATGGTTCTTTTTCATATAATATCATACCCAAATCATCGGAGAAGCTACTGCTGCTAGAATTCATGTGGAAAACAGTTGACAAGGGTAACACGTGCCTGAATAAAATCCGTTTTTTAGACTCTTTCAGCTTCTTCCCCAAATCTTTAAGTCAATTGATTCAGGTGCAGAAAAGTGACAATTTTGATAGCTTCCCCCTCCTCAAACAGCGCTTTCCCGATGATGAAATGTATGATTTATTAACGTGTAAGGGTATATATCCATATGATTATTACAACTCTGGCTCGAGGCTAGATGAGGTGTCACTACCGCCCATTGAAGCTTTTTACAATTCTCTTACTGAGAGTGAGTGCACCACTAGCGACTACGAATTTGCTAAGAGGGTTTGGGCAAAGGGTGGATGTAAAAATGGGTGGGATTATTGTAAACTTTACTTGGCCAGTGACGTACTCACTCTTCTGGATATTGTGTGCAAAAATACGGATAAAATCTATGGGGAATTTGGGTTGGATTTAGGTTATTATTTTTCCACTCCCCATTTGGTGATGGACTTGATACTTAAAATCAGCAAAGAAGAAATAGGTCTGATCGCCGATGTGGATCAGCATCTGTTTGTAGAGAGATCAATGAGGGGTGGGTATGTTTTTCACGGGGATCGTATCATGAAAACTGATCCGAGTGGACAGCACACCGATGAAAAGTCGGACGCAGTTTTTTTGGATATGAATTCTCTTTACCCATCGGCAATGTCTCACTACTGTTTGCCGTGTGGCAATTATAAATGGCTTGACAATCCCTGTGCTTCGAATTTCCCCGACATTGCCAGTGTTGAGGAGAATGGGGCACAGGGATGGTTTTTTGAAATTGACGGTGAAATACCCATGGAAATCCATGACTCGGTAAAAGACTTTGTTTTTCCGTGCATAAATAGACCGGTGGGTAGGGACTCTCTGAGCCCCTACAATTTATCTTTAGTAGAGGATGGGAGTATGCACTGGGTACCTTCAAAACAAAAACTAATTGCCGATCTCAACCCGAAACAGAATATCGTTGTTCATCACGTGCTATTGAAATGGATGGTGTCCAATGGTTTCAAGGTCACAAAGATTCATAGAGCCCTCCAATTTGATCAAAAGCCTTACATGAAAACGTTTATTGACACCTTTGTCAGTAAGCGTTCACAAGCGAAAACGAAAGTTGAAAAAGAAGTCTATAAACTCATTTTGAACTCAGCTTTCGGTAAAATGTGCGAGAGCGTACGACACAGAAGTCGATGTGACATTGTAACCAACCCCAAAGATTGTGCTCGAATCATTGCGGATCCAAACTTCACATCGTTCACAATCATAGACTCCAATATGGTTCTCCTACATCGCAAGAAAAGAAACATTGTATTAAATAAAAATATTGCAGGCGGAAGTGCAATAACTGAAATATCCAAGAAACTCATGTTGTCATTTTATTATAATGTATGCAAGGTACAGTGGCCGATTGAGGGACAAGTTCAAGTGTACTACGGGGACACTGATTCACTCCTGTTAAAAGTCAAAACTGAAAATCTATTGAATGATTTGGAAAATGGCGAGTACATTAGCTCACGAATGGACTACACTAATTGGGACGAATCCCTCTACCCAGAGCTAGTGAAACGCCAGGCCCCAAATCAATTGTTAATGTTAAAATCTGAAACGGGTAGCGATCTGATATCCAGTGGTGTGTTTCCTGGACCGAAGGTATACTGTGTGGAAACGCACGGCAAGGATATCAAACAAGTTTGCAAGGGGGTACCTACACACTTTGTAAAAAATAATTTCGACATGAGTGTGTATAGAAACTGTGTGGAACGTAGTTTAGTGCCAAGGGCGAAAGTCATGGCGATTCGCTCTTTACAATTTAAAAACTACACAGTTAGAGTTGAGAAAAACGCCATGTCTGCCATATCGGACAAAGTCTATGTACTTGAGGATGGTGTGAAGGTACTACCATACGGTCATTATTTAATTTCAGACCGAGTTGAATGTACAGAGTACAGAAAACAACTCGGTCTAAAAAAATTAACTTAAATTCACTAAAAAAAAGTATAAATTGGGTGGGAGGGGTTTTTTTTTTTTTTGGGTAATTAGGTTTTTTTTTTTAATTCTTTTTTTTTCTATCACAATCAATTTTCAATGTGTGTGTGTGTTTGCAAGGCAGATCAATTTCCAGTATTTAATGCCAACCCCCCGGCCCGGGCCCGCCGCAGCGGGCCCCCCGGCGCCCGGCGCTTCCCGGCCCCGGCCGCCGCAGCGGCCGCCCCCCGGGGGGAGGGGGAGGGGGACCCCAAAATTTAAAATGTTGTAAATAAAAGTGTGATATTTCAAGTGCACATTAGTCCAATAAATGTTGTATTTTTTTTATAAATAAATAAACAGAAAAAAAAGTGTATTTATTTAAGTGTTTGTTTTTGTTTTTTTCTAGTGGTTATGTAAATGTTGTATTTTTTTTTATTATAAATAAATTTAAAACAAGTGTATTTTTTTTTTATTCATGTTTAATGTGCCTTTTTCAATGTAGTATATTTTTTAAAGTATTGTCACCTTTTTTATGTATATAATAAAAGAAAATATTATTCTTTATTCTTCTTCTTCTTCTCGTTATTATTCTTGAGCGGAGTAGTAGTAGTAATAGGGAAATTATTTAGTCATCAGACAGCCATAGTCTACAGTTAGTTGTCCAGGTGAACTGTTGAGGGGAACATGTATCAATTTAAAACACCATTCAGATCGTTTCTGTGTGGACCGTCAATGTCGGGCAAAACAACACTCTTAACTAAAATAATTAAAAATTGTGATAAAATGTTTGTGGAAAAGCCGAAAAAAATCTACTATTGCTATAGTATTTGGCAGGAGTCATATGATAAAATAAAAGCAATTGCTGCCACGACAGGGTTGGTGCAGATACAATTCATACAGGGACTTGATGTTTTCAGCATTATTGAACAAAACTCTTGGTTGATCATTGACGATCTGGCTGAATCTATTGAACAATGGTCCCAGGAAATGCTACAACTGTTCACTGTTCGCTCTCATCATGAACAGATTTCCATTACTCTGGTTCTACACAATCTCTTTCATCAGAGCAAGTGTATGCGAACACTTGCATTGAACTGCACCTACTATATCATCTACAGAGTTGTTCGTGATTCTAGCTCGCTAATAACTCTCAATAAACAAATCTATCCGGGAGCCCCCAAATTTCTGCTCTCAGCATACAATCAGGCAACTAATAAACCCTACGGCTACATCCTATTGGATCTTAATCAAAATACACCCGAGGATCTACGTGTAGTCACAGATATTTTTGACAATGAAATTACAGTATATCTCCCCGTGAACACTAAAAAGACCTATTAGTTGCTATCATGACACTGAAGAAACTACATGAAAATAGACATTTGTTTTCAGTTCTAAGCACTTCAAAACCTCCGCTTAGGAAAGCAATACTCAAACACGGTATTGACAACGATTTCATTAATCTAATATCCGAACTTTGTTTAAATTTGATCGAGGGTAATGTTCAAGTGCCAGAAGTAGTTAAGCAACAGGCAAAGCAACATCGTTCCATTGTACGTACATTGGCCTCTAAAAAGAAAGGAAAGAATTTCAAAAGGAAACGACTTCTTCAGGCGGGCGGTAGCTTTTTCACACTTTTACTGCCAATAATTGCAGGACTTGTAAACAGTTTTCTCTAAAAGAGAGAGAGAGAATGGCAAAACCCTATAAATTGACTCCAATAGAACTCGCTCTCTCACCCGTCGAACACTTTGAGAACAATCTGAGTAAATTCCTTGACAATGAAAATATTGAGGATGATAAAAAACTGCTTTTACTTCAAGATGCACTTCGTCGAGTGGACAAACACAAGTCCTATCGCTCGAAGCCCACTGCTGCTGCTGCTGCTGACCCCAAGAAAGAATCATCTCCTCAGCATTCTGCTGGTGCTGCTGGAACACAATTGAAGAAGGAGGAATTGGATTCGATTGTATTGAAAATTGGAAATCTAATGCCCCACTCATATCGTGAACAAAGTAAACGACTCCTAGCCTATCTCTTGGAAAGTGATCACATTCAAGTTGAGAGCAATGGAACAGGGATTATAATTCAGGGCAAGAGCTATAATCTACTTGATTTAATCTATGATATGGTTACAAATCGTAAAGGACTATTATCATTTGACACTCATCTATACAACTTTCTAAATACATTAAACTTCCCCAAAAGTCTTATTGGCAATAGACAAATTCTAAAAAAATTAAATGAACATGCATCATCGTCATCATCATCATCAACAACAACAACATTGACACCATTAAAAAATGAACTTGAAGAAGAAGATTTTAAATCAATTTTGGAAAATACTAGCACACCGCTGATAGCTAGACAAAAGCGAAGACGTATCAGGTCATCATCACCACCACCACCAACGGCCAGTATACAAAAGGGTAGCGGACGTTACACAACGTGTTTACGTTCAAAATGGTTGAAGTTCTGAAAGGTGTTTATGAAAATATTGGTGAGGTGGGGAGTTTAAGTTCCCCCACAACTCTTTCCAAAGTCACTGGTGTTCCCACTAAAAATGTACAAGACTATCTACAAAATGAATCAAGTTACACTCTGCATAGAAATCATAGACTTCGTGCCAATCAATATCGAAAAACTAAAGCCTTTTACCCATTGCATATAATGCAAGCAGATCTCCTGACTCTAGATGAGCTTCAACGGCGTCACAATACACCGTACAAGTACATTCTACTTGCAATCAGTGTTTATAGTCGTTATGCATATGCAATTCCATTGCGATCAAAGAGAGGTGTTGAAGTTGCTCAGGCCATTGAAAGTATTCTCCAACAGGATTCATATAAAAAAATTCAAACGGATCGCGGTAGTGAATTTGTTAATCCTCATGTTGCAAAAGTACTAGAAAAATATAGTACACTGCTCTATCATACGCACAGTCCTATAAAGGCTGCATTGGCCGAACGATTGATAAGAACTATTCGACTTTTAATTTCAAGATATTGTACATTGAAAAATACATCGGCTTTTATTCATGATCTTGATAAAATCATGTTGATTTATAATCAACGACCTCATCGATCATTGTCCAACTCTACGCCAACGGAAGTTCATCATTCGGATCATGATACAATTGACACCTTTCTTAAACAATATTCCAATGAATCGTCGGCTGTCAAGAAGAAGAAAAATAAATTCAATGTTGGTGATACGGTTCGAATTAATAGAACAACTAATGTTTTTGAAAAGGGGAATTACTTGTGGTCCACAGAACTTTTTAAAGTGACAAAAATCCTAGACACTAAACCCATAACTTATCGTTTGCGTGATACCAAAGATGAAGAGATTCTCGGCGGCTTTTATGACTATGAATTGCAAAAAGTTAAAAATGCCAGTGAAATCTATCAAATTGAAAAGATATTAAAGACACGTACTCGCGGGGGTAAGAAACAGTTACTTGTTCGCTGGCTAGGATACAACTCTGATTTTGATTCTTGGATTGGTGTTGAAGATATTGACAATGCCCAATGATTTCTATGTAACTTTCATGTCCAACGTTTCCGATCCTCTCTACAATGACTTGAATACGACAAGTGATTTTTGGACAAAACTCTCCCCCGCCATCAAATTTGACGGTGCATATGAAGTGGCTCTTGTCGACTGTATTCTCAAAAATACCTATGACATCCTGAGAAAGGATCGTAAATATGAAATAAAAATACGACCGTTTGAATTCGGTGATGAAGGTGCAATGGCAACTTTTGACTCTAATCAGTACCCTATTGCTAACATCCCCTACAGGGAATACAATAACATGCATGAACTGTGTCGAGTTATCAACAAAAAAATTGCAAGTCGAAAAAAAGGTGGTTTCACTTTCAATTACTCGACGGAACAAAGGAGAATTTATATTACCAATCCATATGAGAATGAAAGAATTTTCCTCAATGAGAATTTACGTGAGGTTCTTGGTTTTAAAAAACGTATTATTAAGACAGAAAATTTCAGTGGTATTGACCATGTTATCTATGCAGACTATGCACCCAGCTTCTCCACGGACACTTGTATATTTCTCTACGCTTCATTTGTGGAAACATCTCGGGTTGGTAATTCAAATGTTCCCCTCCTACGAGTTCTTGAACGAAAAACCAATCAAGAACATGTTCACCACTACAATATAAAGCATCTTCAGTATATTCCCGTAAACACTTCCTATTTGGAGCTCTGTCAGTTAACACTAAGAACTGAATTAGGTGATCCAATAGCAATTTCAAAAGGCTTAGCAGTGATTACATGTCATTTTCGAGCCATTGTCAACGACAACGACGGTACAATAACCTAAAAAATGAACAATAGAAGAATTCCATTTGTCTGTCCCGATATTGACTGTTATGTTGGTGCTTTGAGTCCACGTCAAATAGGCAATGGATTGGACTACTACAAGGGGCGTACTACAATGTCTGGCTATGGTCTTGGTAGCTGGTTTGCTAGGCTATTTCGTTCTGCACTACCCCTTGCCAGAAAATATCTTGTACCTGCTGCATCAAATTTTGCTGCCTCCACACTACAGGACTGGGGGTCGGGTAAGAATTTCAAGGAGAGTGTTAAGGAAAATATTAGATCTTCAGCAAGAGCCGTTGGTGAACAATTAAAATCTCGACAAAATGGGGAGGGATTGAAAAGGATGCGTTCACGTCATTCACTCATCAGTCTCCACTCAGGCAGGAAGCAAAGGACATCAACAAGGACTTTGAGGAATAAAACAACGAAGTCCAATAAGCAGCAGAAGAAGAGGAAAAAGAAAAAGATTGTTAGATCAAAGAAGGATTTCTTCTCTTAAGATGACTTATCTCCCCCACAAGGAATCATATCCATCAATCAGTTCCTCATTGAATCTATTCAATGCTGAAAATGTTGATGTCAGTGTCAAGTATGGCTACTATGAACAATTTCACCCTCAACAACCCCTCTCGGAAAATATACACTTTCAAATATTTTCCAATGAAGACTATTTCATTGATTTGTCATCAACATTTATTGATTTAAGTGTTGTGGTGAAGAAAAAGTCAGATAATACAACTCCAAATGCCGGCGATGGTCTCTCCTATGAAAACTGTATTCTACACAACCTATTCAAACAAATTAATGTATTTATTAATGGAACATTGGTGAGCACTAGCAATAATTTATCCAACTATGCAAGCTACATACAATTTATGATGATGACGCCAAAGGCATACAAGGAGATGAGAGGACAATCGCTGGGCTATGAATATCGAACAGGTGTTGATACTGACGGTGAGTTGACTACTGCAGTGACCCAGGAGTATCATCTAGTTGGAAAATTAAATCATGAGATATTCAATATATCCCAATGGCTACCCCCCAATGTCAAGATTGACATAAAGTTGCAGATGGCCCCATCGAATTTCATTTTGAGAAAAACACTTCCTGCAGCACCCGATGCAAATGTTATTATCACATCGGCAATTCTCCACGTCCGAAAACAACAAGTTATGAGCTCTGTTGCATTGGCAGTGGAAAAGCTAAGAGCCAATGGCAACAACATTAAACTTCTTGTCCCCCATACAATCACCAATCAACGTCACATTGCCACCGGTTCTCGTAGCTATAGCGATTCATCATTTATCAATGGAGAAATCCCATCAAAATTGGCTTTGGCCTTTGTGAAGAGTGGGAGTGCCGTTGGATCCTGGACTGAATCTCCCCATGATTTTAATTTTTTCGGTCTATCTAGCCTTGTGTGCAAAGTGAATGGTATTCCACTGTACACTCTATCATTTGACAAAAAATCCTATAGAACTCTGTACGAGTTGACCATGCAATCCCTAGATCATGACTCTCAACTATTTGAAAATGGAATAACCGATTCAATGTTTTCAAAAAATCATGGGGTTATTGTTTTGGATTTGTCAGGCACACAGGATATGAGCATAGTACGAACAGGGAATGTACGTTTAGAGTGTACATTTGCCAATGCTCTGACTGAGAGTATCACGCTAATATCACTGAGTCAATTTGAAACCTATTGGGAAATCACGCCCGACGGCAGTGTTCTACTAGACCTAGCACCATGAACACAAACCAAATAATCAACGTATTTAGTATGGATCCATACATGTCCCAGTACAAGTCCTATTGCATACCTTCGGACTTCATTGAAAAAATTCCAAGTGTTAACAATACCCTGATCATTGTTAATAGCAGTCCGTCGACTTTGAAGACCGGTCATTGGCTAAGCATCTTTCAAACAGCGAAGAATATTGAATTTTTTGATCCTCTTGGCCTATCGTATAAATTCTACGCTCCATACATCAGCAACTTTATTGAAAGCAGTGGGAAAACCATTATTCAAAATCAACGAAGAGTACAGGATTTAGCGACTAAGACATGTGGCTTTCATGCACTACTCTTTTTCATGTTCAGATGTCGTGGCTACACCTACAAGCAGTTTCTCAACATCTACGTTGACTTACCTCAATTGAACGACTTTCTAGTGGAGAATATACTTACAAGTGTATTTAATATTGATTTTAGTGCCCTAAGAATAAAATGTTCTAAAGATGTATGTGAAATTGTTTATTAATAAAAAAAAAAATTATATACATGATAAAAACGACTTTTCTACTCTTTAGATTTCATCCACTACTAGGTATTTGTCGACAACAACTAGTGCAGGTAGATTATCTGAATTCACAGTGTACTGATCCTGATGTAGTGCAATGTCAGGGTCACATTTTCTACAGTAGAGCGTGACTTCACTCTTGTCATATCTCTTTGTATAGTCAATGATACTATTCTCATTCATTCTATAGAATTCACATGTTTCAATTTGCCTATTTGAAGCAATTTCACAAACAGTGTCCTCAAGTGTCGAATCACATTCCGTCACAGCCAAATAAAAATCAGTGGGCTTATAATCATAACACCCAGTGTCTTCACAACGATGACGTAGAAACCATATTCTTTTGTTGTTCCAACAGTTGAATCGTTGACCCGGTTCCTCCTCCCAGAACAATCTAAAACCACGACGATACCAATCTCGTAGCAATAAACTAAAATCACGGTTAGGATTCTTTCCAATCATACCGGGATATGTACTCTCCCACTGCTTGCACTTATCATAATGACAATTGGAGCATAGGTGACCTCTAGGATGAGAGTCACACACCTCTTCAAGACAGGAATTACAACCTTTAATTTGTACAGCATATCCTCTGTGCAATTTACACGGGTTGCATAATCTACACTTTTCATCATACTCCTCAATCATTGTGCAATTCTCACATGATGACCAGCTGCCCTGTGTGTACATACATAACGGACATGTATGGAACATTTTGTCATGTGTTAACGCTCTCACTGCCACAATGAAACTGAGCTAGCAACCAAAAAAAAAATGTCTGAGAGAGAGAGAGAGGAGTAAATCATCCTTGAGCACCATCTTTCTTATGAAAAAAAAAAGTCCTAAATTTCTAAACTAATGTTTAAAAGCATATCCACAATATCATTTTGTCGTGTCGTGATCAATATATCAATAAATTGTGTAAATGCATTTGGACCACGATGTAGAAGCTTCATACAATAGTCTAATGATGGAGAATCAGTTTTCATTATATCGACAAGCATTCCTCGAGAAAATATCTTCCTTTGAATAGACAACTCTAGAAAATCATCATCTAGAATTAAATGTTTTTCGATATGAACTAGATTCCTCATGATTCGCTCTTTCTCGAATCTATCCATTTTTTTTTAGTCCTAACTCTCTCACGACCAACTTCAGACTAAACAGAATTTCTTTTTTCTACTCTATGAAATATACGCATGTCTACTATAGAAAGAAAAAAAAATACCATTGATTTAGAAACATTTTTATTGAACATAATTACAATAGTAATATTCACTGATGCATTTTGTTCTCATCAATATATTTCGATAGGACATCTAATGCTGACCGAAGTTTATTTATATGGAGAATATTCACTTTTCCAGCAAAACACAGCTGCTCCTCCTGCTTAAATTTGCTTAATGATATCACGTATCTCGCATACATAATGTCCCATTCAAGACATAGTCTACAGCCAGCGGTTATTTCCACAGCTACATTAGGTACTCGTATATCGCTGCTGCTGCTGCTGCTGTCGGTTCCATCATTAATCTCCAATAGTGTAAATGCACCACTCATTTTTTTTTTCACTAATATCCTTGCAAATAAAAAAACTATTCTCTTTGAATTCAATTCTCTTACTAATATGAATTGTAAAGAAAACTATTCCTTTTATTCAAATCCTAATCACCAATCAAGTTATACTCGTTCCTCTTGCCAAAAGGCGTAATGACCTGTAGAATAGGACCACCAGAAAAACCTGTTTGGTACGGGCACGTACGCAAAGTATATACCTTCAAGCAAATTCCATATGATATTTCAAATTACTATACCATCTATAGAAATGTTACCTCTTTGCTAATGACCCTGGTAACCGTACAATTCGTTGAAAACTTACACACATATCTATGCCTTAGGCGTAAGTTTGAATGTAAGTTTCAAAGTACTAGATAGGTTACTACTATAATTGTACCCCCATCCTCCCTAATGTAAAATACATAGCCCAAATGTGTTTCCAAAGTATTATATTTTCATCATACTTAAGTTTATTTATATACCTAATATAGGGGCATACAGGGACCATGGAGAGTTATGTCGTCACAAAAAGCATAGCTATTGGACCTTATTTAGAAAATACATTTGTAATTAGCCATTATAAAACATTGAGTTGATTCAAGTTTTTATTATAAAGAGTGAGAGCATTAAACTATATTTGGTGAAGCTGATTTTGTACGAATAGGAGGAGGGGAGGAGGTACGTCAAGGAATAGTCATTTGAAATTTCAAGACTCAATTATTTGTTATTCTATGAATTTTTTTCCTCTTAAGAACATTCGATATCTTAAAAATCATTTGGCGAGCCTCAACGTCGGCTGACCGTGTGAAAGAGTTCATAGTGAATTCACCCAACGAACTAATGAGACTTACTAAGGGGGGTGAGAGGAGAAGTACACCGGAGGGGCTCTTTTAAATCTCCAGTTAAGGGTTTTGGACCATAATTTTCATGATGTTACCGTTTTATACTTCCAAGCTTTTCTGATTAACAAGTGGCACCAAAAGTGCTGCTTTTAGTGCTATATTGCACTTACGGATGGTAGAAATGTTAAAAAGTACGTAGATATAAGCAATAGCTTTCAAATGAGCTGTTGAAAATGTCTCTAAGAAGTTTTGGTAGTCCACTAGTCCTAGCTTTTCCACTTGAGACATGACACCAAAAGTACCATCTTTAGAGTCATTTGGCACTTGCAAATGATGGAATTTATGGACAAATTTAGACATGATAAATAAATTTTATATGAGCTATTAAACATCTGTCTACGATGTTTTGGTTGCCCGCTAGCCCCACCCCTTGAGGAATGGCACAAAAGTGCCATTTTTAGTGCCATATGGCACTTGCGTATGATGGAATTTATAAAAAGCACGTATATATGAAAAATAGCTTTTAAATGAGCCATTAAACATCTCTCTATGATTTTCCGGCAAACCGCTAGCCCTGGAGTAAAAAAAAAAACAGAAAAAAACGGGAGACAGATCAGTGCTACCCATGCAAAAAAAGTTATTTTGCTTGTTGTTCATGGTGGGGGGCAGTAATTTGACTGTGTGAGGTCTTCGACTATGCTAATTCCAATGGTGCACTTTTCGTTTTGATCTGATGCCATTTTCAAGGGGTTTCAGGTTTTTTTTTTCTAAATTACCATAAAATTCTTTTCGCAATAAACTTTTACTTTTACGACGAACTGAAATAATAGTTATCATTCTTGAATCAGTGTCAGATAGTAATTTTTTTCACTAGACAGTTTTTTTTCTAAATGTATTTTTTAAGTTTTGGTTACTATGGGCTATTGTTCGCTCTTTACGAGGTTGCAGCTAGCGCTGCAGCCATGATACTAGACTGTATCTCAAAATGTATAGCAAAGTATAATCACTTACGGAACAAGTACTGACGAAACCTATCCTCTCCACACAAAAAAGTGACCCTTTGTATACATATGCGAACCTGGTAACTAAAACCCGTAGTTACACAATTCATCGCGGTCACTCGGTATTTTGGCTCGGAACGATCAAGTAGTACAGCACTTTGTGTCTAGAGGCGCTGAGGTATGCGGGGTCACTTTTGGAGAGTTTTGTCAGTACTTGTTCCATAGGTGATTATACTTTGATGTATAGCAGATTAGAAAATTCTGACTGTGTCATTGAACTCGCCTTGTCAAGATTGGGACAGGTCCATCTTAACTCAAAATTGAGTTTTTTTTTTTATCTAGATAGCCTAGTTGGTTTGACAGTCATAGTGGAGTTAAGTTCCCGTCTTCGATTTGTGGTAAACCTGATACACCTATCAGCCTTTCTGCTCTGACAACATATGAAATTTCTCTATCCCTCTTTTCCTTCATTATTTCTCAACAAGATAATTTGAAATGTTTCATTTCGGTGAATTGTGTTTGTCTTCGCAAAAACAGATTGCATTTTACAATCTTTTATGTGTTATATGTAATTCAAGGAGTTTATGTAAAAGCCACAAGTGTTAAGATTGTAGGTTACTTTTTCGTG
The DNA here is from genome assembly GCA_027921565.1 of Artemia sinica. Lineage (NCBI taxonomy): Eukaryota > Metazoa > Arthropoda > Branchiopoda > Anostraca > Artemiidae > Artemia > Artemia sinica. The sequence goes on from CM051259.1 coordinate 19,830,775, forward strand.
TTTATTTTTTGCATAGATGTTCTCCAGGGGCGAATCTCCAGCTTTTTATTTTATTTTTATTTTTTTGGGGGGAGGGGGGGGGAACAAGAGGGGCTCATATCCGGATAGTCAAGAAGCATGGGCTGTATAATATATTTGGTAATGTTGCATTATGCGGGTACCGCCATAGACTGTATGTGGAATGTCAAACGGGAAATGCTATTAAACGATTGTTTTTTGGGATTTAGGGAGGGGGAAAAGGTACCTAGGTTATGCGAAAGAGCACATTTAAAAGGAATACACACACCATGTACGAGTTGATGTTGCTTAAATCATTGGCAAATCCAGGGAGGGGGCAGGGGATCCTGAGTTGCCTTCCCAATATTCTTTTCTGGCACCCACATTCCAAACTTGTGAATTTGGTCAACTATTGGTGCCCTTGTCAAATTGCCTCCCCCCCAAAAAATAAAATTGCTCTAGATCCACCTTTGGTTTAAATAGTGCATAGGCTACTTTGTTATTTGTTGTCGACATATTTAGACCTCAAAAAAGTTTGTTAGACAAACTTTTTATGGGTATTTATTTTTTACAGGTAATGAGTTTTCTTGTGTTATTCTTGGTACTATCTTATCTAACTTTTATGTTATCGTTTCTTTTCCTGTAGAGAGCATCAGATGCGTCGTTTTTGTTTTTTTTTTGGGGGGGGCAGTTCCCCCCCCCTCATAATTTGGAGACAAAAAAAGGTACTAGTTAATTATGCGGGAACCGCAAAGAAGTCACGTTTGGTTAATGCTAATGAAATAAAATAAAATAGGATGAATATATAATAATTTAGAAACAAATTTGGGCTATATATTTGCACATTAGGGGGGGGGAGTAAAGCATAGCATATACTAAATACGTAACCTATTACGTATTTAGTATATGCTATGCTTTACTCCCCCCCCCTAATGTGCAAATATATAGCCCAAATTTGTTTCTAAATTATTATATATTCATCCTATTTTATTTTATTTCATTAGCATTAACCCAACGTGACTTCTTTGCGGTTCCCGCATAATTAACTAGTTTTTTTTTGTCTCCAAATCATGAGGGGGGGGGGGAACTGCCTCCCCCCCCCCAAAAAAAAAACGACGCATCTGATGCTCTCTACAGGAAAAGAAACGATAACATAAAAGTTAGATAAGATAGTACCAAGAATAACACAAGAAAACTCATTACCTGTAAAAAATAAATACCCATAAAAAGTTTGTTTAACAAACTTTTTTGAGGTCTAAATATGTCGACAACAAATAACAAAGTAGCCTATGCACTATTTAAACCAAAGGTGGATCTAGAGCAATTTTTTTTTTGGGGGGGGGGCAATTTGACAAGGGCACCAATAGTTGACCAAATTCACAAGTTTGGAATGTGGGTGCCAGAAAAGAATATTGGGAAGGCAACCCAGGATCCCCTGCCCCCTCCCTGGATTTGCCAATGATTTAAGCAACATCAACTCGTACATGGTGTGTGTATTCCTTTTAAATGTGCTCTTTCTAATCTAGAAATAAAACTCGTGGCGGCTACCTTGAAGAAGATAGCCGCCATACTAAGTCCTCACAGTTCCACAGTTTGTGAAGAAAGACTTCACTGACTTTCAGACAGAATGCGTAGATATCTTCTTTAAGGTTTCAATAGTATTTTTCTTTCATAGATACGCTCTTCTTTTCAGATAATTTTGAATTCAATGCATCGATATCAGCCAAGAGTTCATGTGGTTTATGTGAATCCGAGACACGAAGATGCGACAAAAACCGAAAACTTTCGAACCTTCATTTTTCCTGAAACCAGATTTACTGCTGTCACAGCCTACCAGAATCATAGGGCAAGCTATTTCTTTTTTAATTTTTTTATAACTGTTCTGTATTTATATTTGATTGTAATACAGTTTAATTGTTCATCAGATTTGGATAAAAAGATAAACCCTGATAATGGACACCAGACTCTGTAGGACTGATCAGTTTGCGTAAAAAAATATCTTTTGAGTTTGCTTCCATCGAACCCTTGCATCAGCCAGAAACCACTAAAAGCATTGGTGCAAGGGCGCTGCGGGAAACTTCTGGAAGGATGCTCAAAATTTATGTAAATATCCCCAGGGGTTAAGTTGAAAAAACTATTCAAACTGAATTTTGTCATATTTGTCTAAATTTCACACTGTATATTTATTTAAAAGCCCCCTGGAAAGGGAGGGGCAAACCCGTTGTCCAATCTTACAGTTAACTCTCCTCAACATGCTCTAAAAAGGTTTTTTAATTATAGTTACTCAAAATTCTACAGGAGAAATAGGATATATACAAATTTTAGCTACGGATTTTAAAGATTTATTTCGAATTCTTTCATAAGAAAAAAGTTAAAAATTAGATTTGTTCTAGGGACTTCTTGACTGCATAAATTTCCGGTCTACGTGCTCATTTTCAAAATCTGTTTTGGTTTCTATTTACTTTTTCTTATCTTTTTGGTTAAATTCAATGCCAAAAACAAATATATTTTCAGCCATCTATAATACTAATTTTTAATTATTATAAGAACAATCAAATTGATACAAGATTTAACACTCTGGCGCAAAATCGGGACCATACAAATAAACAAACATCCCCAAAAGCTCTGTTCTAATAAGTTTTCTATTACTGCATTTATCTTATACCATACGAACAATGACCAGGCTCGTGTAAAACTCGTAACTGCGTTACGTATTTGATTTCTTCTTGTTCTTTTTTAGATAACGCAGCTTAAGATCGCAAGTAACCCATTTGCAAAAGGATTTCGTGACTGTGATACTGACGAGTGGTAAGAAAAATTTTTATCTAATTTTTTTTTTACTCTTGTTCTGAAAAAAAAAAGAAAAATAACAGACAGCAAGCAGAACATTTATAAACAAACAGATAATACCAAAAAGTGTTTATACGAATATTTTCGTTGACAACCAAAAAAAAAAAAAAAAAAAAAAAAAAAAAAAAAAAAAAAAAAAAAAAAAAAAAAAAAAAATGTTTTTTATACCAACGTTTGAATGCTTTAAGATCTTGGAGTGTAAAAAACATTATATGTACAGTATAGACAAATTACGAATGTTAACAAGTTAGGCTTCGTGAAAAGATCATCAGTAATCATAAGACCATTCATTACTGAAGCACTGATACAAAAATGTTAATTCTAGAATAAACAACAAAGATTGTGGGCAATGGCAGCCCCCCATCATACACATTATATATTTTGTTTGTTTTAAATTTAAGCGTCGTTTTTTGCTTTCAGTTGCAAAATAAACAAAAACGTTTAGTTTCTATTCATGTTTTTAGATTATTTTAAAATATAATTTGGTCTTCATTCAATATCTGTTCAGAGTTGACCTACACCCGAGGAGACTGCCAGCCCGTCAACCCTCGTATGTTTGTGTTAAATTTTGAATTTTTATTACAAAATTCTGTTTTTTTAACTTGTTTGTTTGTTTTTAAAACTACTATTTTCCGTTAAAGACTACCGTTTACGAACTAAGAGGAGAGTTGCCAGCTTTCAGTACCTTATTGCACGCTTAATAGAAATGTATTCCTTAAAATGAAGGAAGGTAAGGTGGACCCCCCCCATCCATATTTATCTGAAAGATCTCTCGTGAAAAGTTTGAAATTTTGGACTTTAACCCCCCCCCCCTTTCTTGCCACCTCAGGTAGTTCCTTCTACCTCTCAGGACAACATCCAATTAACTCCCCCAGCCCGAAGGGTCTGCACGGAAATTTGCAGTACAGTCTCTCCGCTAGTATTAAATGTATAGCTTCAAAATAAAAGTACCCATTAAATGTACCACATCTCATATTCAAATGAACAACCAGATAACCATGTTCTGATGGAAAATATATCTCAGCATGACCAATTTTATAGGTGTCACTGATCTAAATGTTATTTTTAATATACTTCTAAATGTTAATTGTAATTTCTGTTTATGTTTTATTATGAATGATTCTATTTCTCCTGTATTACTATTTTGTTTATGCAGCAAAATAAGAAAAAAACCAATCGATTTTTATTATTATTAAAGCCCCCCTTTACACAAAAGAGCTATCTATTTTGATTAAACGGCATGTGTGATTCAGGAGTTATTCTTAAAGAATTGAAACAAAATTCGAATTTTAGCGTAAAGAGCAAGGTATTGACTAGGGGGCGAAACCCCTAATATACGTAATAATTTCTGATCCTTTTAAGTTTTAATGTTGTTCCTTACTTTTAGTTGAAAAAAACTTGTTTTTTTTTATTTAATGAAAATAGGAGGTTATATAGCCTAAAAAGCTTTTTGACTATGCTCAAAGGATTGGCTGTCTCTAAATTTTCACTATGAAGTATTTTAGTACTGTTTGGGTAAAAAAAAAAAAAAAAAAAAAAATGCCTTGCTGCAATTTCTTTTATCAAACAGTTCGTGGTGAAGAACTGTAAGTAAGGAGCAACCCGGGTCAATAGTAATCGAAACTCCAAAAAACAGAATTTTGATACCAAAAGATATATCAAAAGAATCGGCTTGTTAGGCTGATTTTAAATATACAAGTTTTATTAAGTTTAGTCTTACCCATTAACGGCTACGAGCCTCAGAAAATTTGCCCGATTTTCGAAAGAAGGGGGAATCACTCCCTAAAAGTCTTCGAATCTTAATGAATATCACACCGTCAGACTCAGTGTATTAGAAAACCCTACTGTAGAGGTTTCAAGCTCCTATCTGCAAAAATGTGGAATTTTGTATTTTCTGCCAGAAAAAAGATCACGGATGCGTGTTTATTTGCTTTTTTCCCCAGGGGTTATCGTATCGACCCGATGGCCCAAGAATTTCATAAGAGGGTTCATTTGAACTAAAATTAAAATTTCTAGTGGCCTTTTAAAGTGACCAAAAAGATTGAGGGCAACTAGGCCCTTTCCCCCGTCCCTTTTTTCAGCAAAATCTGTATGCTCAAAATTTTGAGATGTACATTTTGTTCATCATAGTTGAAAGGCCCATATACCGGCCCCAAAAAATATGTTTTAAAAAACATGATTTTAACGCAATTGTTTCAAGATTCTCCACAAAAATATTAGCTATTAAAGGGGATAAAGATTCAAATTTTTTAAAACATATTTTTTGGGGCCGGTGTATGGATGACATAATTTCAGTATGGGATTATGGGGAGGAGGAATTAAAAGGATTTTTGAAACATCTTAATTGTTTGGGGGGGGGGAGGAATTAAAGTTTACTGTTGAATTAGAAGAGAGTGGGAAACTTCCTTTTCTTGATGTTCTTCTTTTGAAAAATGAAAATAGTCTGGATTTTAAAATTTACAGAAAGCCGACAAATAACAATAGATTTTTGTCTGATAGTTCCGGTCACGCTCGCCAATTAAAAATTGGTTTGATCATTTTTTTAACTGACCGGATCTTTAGTATTTGCTGTCCAAAAATTTTTTGAGGAGGAGTTGTCTTTACTAAGGAAAATACTAATAAGCAACATGTATCCAGAGTGGTTAGTTAACCAGACTTTTTCAAAGAGAAGAAAAAGGCTTCTAGAGATTTCTAAGGAAGTCTTGGAGGCAACTCGGGAGAGGGATGTTTTTTGTTCCTTACCATATGTACCCGGGCTAAGTGAAAAACTTAAAGAATTTTACAGAGTAATGGTCTAAGGGTAGCTTTAAAGAGTTATTAACTAAAAAAACAAGTTTTTTTTTTAACTGAAAGTAAGGAGCGACATTAAAACTTAAAACGAACAGAAATTTTTCCGTATATGAAAGGGGCTGTCCCCTCCTCAACGCCTCACTAAAGTTTTTACGCTAAAGTTTTTTATTGTTTTAAAAGATAAAGTTGTGAGACAGAGTCAAACTTTAGCATAAAGAGCGAGGTGTTGAGGAGGGGACAGCCCCTTTCATATACGGAATAATTTCTGTTCGTTTTAAGTTTTAATGTCGCTCCTTACTTTAAGTTAAAAAAAAACTTTTTTTTTAGTTAATTTCTGAACGCTTTTGAATTAATGCAGCTTTGATTTTGGCTCACCGTACATGAATATTTAAAACGAAATTCGCATATTAATTTTCCTTTTTTTGGCTAATTGGCTTTCTCGAATTTTTTTTCTGACGTAACTTACGAGTTAACTTACGTAACGAATTTCTATATTCGTATGTTTTTATTACGTATATTAGGGAGTTCGCTCCCTAGTCAATACCTCGCTCTTTACGCTAAAGTTCGAATTTTGTTCGAATCACAAGCCCCTGAATCACAAAGGCCGGTTAATTAGAATAGATAACTCTTTTGAAAGTACTAAAAAACTTTAGCGTAAAGAGCGAGGTATTGACTAGGGGGCGAACCCTCTCGTATACGTAATAATTTCTGTTTGTTTAAAGTTTTAATGTTGCACGTTATTTTCAGTTGAAAAAAACTTGTTTTTTTATTTATTTTCTGATCGGTTTTTAAATAATGCTGGGAAATCTGGCGCTCCCTTCATGGAAATGTTCCTTCCCCCAAGGAAGTATCCTCCATGGAAAGATCCTCCCCCGTAACCCCTACTCCGACCCCGACCCCCAACTAGAAAAAAATTCCTCCTGAAAACACCTGTATACTTCCCAATAACCAACACTATATGTAAACAATGGACAAAGTTTATAACTTGCAGCCCTTCCCCCGGGAACTGTGGGGGATTAAGTCATCCTCAAAGACATATTAATTAGGTTTTTGACTATGCTGAACAAAATGGCTATCTCAAAATTTTGATTGGGTGACTTTGGGAAAAAAATGAGCATGGGAGGGGGCCAAGTTGCCCTCCAATTTTTTTGGTCACTTAAAAAGGGCGCTAGAACTTTTAATTTCCGTTCGAATGAGCCCTCTCGCGATATTCTAGGACTACTGGATCGATACAATCACCCATGGGAAAATCAAAAAACAAACAAACAAAAAAAGAAACAAACAAATAAACACTCATCCGTGATCTTTCTTCTGGCAAAAAATGCAAAATTCCACATTTTTGCAGATAGGAGCTTGAAACTTCTATAGTAGGGTTCTCTGATACGCTGAATCTGATGGTGTGATTTTCATTAGAGTTCTATGACTTTTAGGGGTTGTTTCCCCCTTTTTTCGAAAATAAGGCAAATTTTCTCAGGCACGTAGCTTTTGATGGGTAAGACTAACCTTGATGAAACTTATATATTTGAAACCAACATAAAAATCTAATTCTTCTGATGTATCTATTGGTATAAAAATTCCGTTTTATAGAGTTTCGGTTACTATTGAGCCGCGTCGCTCCTTAACATTGGTTATTAACACCATTTTATAATTTATTAAAATCTGACAGAGTAAAGTTCAATTCATTCAATGTAGTTGACCTTTGTCCAAATGTTATATCATTGAACGCTAATGAACCGAATCCAAGAAGGTCAAAGAGGCTAGCTTCCGCCTTTGCTTTGAAAAGAATTAGAGAATTAAACAATATGTAGTTTTATTTGATTTCGTATATAAATTTTGTTTTAAATTGTTTTAGTTTAGTTTTACTACTGATGACGGTCACTGTATATGTGACCGAAATATCTGGTATTTTTTGTGAATTTCTATACACTGTCTATTAAAAAGGATTTTATCCCTATTTTGAACTTTTATTTTTTCGTCATGGAAAGGCAGTGGGATCTCCGAAATTATCCGTAGAGGTGGGGCAAGATTTCCTGAAGTCTGAAGATTTTACTTCAGCCCTTTCAGAACATACTTTCAATTTTCCAGACCATTTTATTTTGTTCAAGAATGTCTCTTTGATTCCTAGGGACCGGGGTTTAAAGCAAAATTTTCGTGAAACTCTTGAAATGAAGAAAAACTTATTCAAGAATATTGCTCTGAATTGGGATACAGGTGAATTTGGGCTGAACTCTATCTATGATAATTCATTAAAATCTGACAGAGTAAAGTTCAATTCGCCCAATGTAGTTGACCTTTGTCCAAATGTTATATCATTGAACGCTAATGAACCGAATCCAACAAATCCAAGAAGAGTTTATAAAAGTAAAAACATTTACATTTTTTCCAGTAAAGTGCAAATTTTGTTCTGGCCTTGGGAAGGCATAGGGGTTTTGCGCCCAACTTATGTTAAGTCTTACAAGTCTGAAGATTTTACTTCGGCCCTTTCAGAACATATTTTCATTTTTCCAGACCATTTTATTTTGTTCAAGAATGTCTCTTTGATTCCTAGGGATCGGGGTTTAAAGCAAAATTTTCGTGAAACTCTTGAAATGAAGAAAATCTTATTCAAGAATATTGCTTTGAATCGGAATACAGGTGAATTTGGGCTGAACTCTATCTATGATAATTTATTAAAATCTGACAGAGTAAAGTTCAATTCACCCAATGTAGTTGACCTTTGTCCAAATGTTATATCATTGAACGCTAATGAACTGAATCCAAGAAGGTCAAAGAGGCTAGCTTCCGCCTTTGCTTTGAAAAGAATTAGAGAATTAAACAATATGTAGTTTTATTTGATTTCGTATATAAACTTTTGTTTTAAATTGTTTTAGTTTAGTTTTACTTCTGATGACGGTCACAGTATATGTGACCGAAATATCTGGTATTTTTTGTAAATTTCTATACACTGTCTATTAAAAAGGATTTTATCGCTATTTTGAACTTTTATTTATCGTCATGGAAAGGCAGTGTGGTCTCCGAAATTATCCGTGGAGGTGGGGCAAGATTTCCTGGGATTATTTGAAAAAGATCAGAAATTAAATAAAAAAACAAGTTTTTTCAACTAAAATTAAGGAGCAACATCAAAAATCAAAACGAACAGAAATTATTATGCATATGAATGGGGCTGCCTCCTTCTAAACACCTCGCTCTTTACGCCAAAGTTTGGATTTTGTCCCAATTCCTTAATAAAGACCCCGAAAACTCAAGGGTTTTTTTTTAAATTAGAACAATAAGAAACTTTGTTAAAAGTGCTAAGAACTTCAGCGTTAAGAGTGTGGTATTGAGGAGGAGGCAACCCCATTCATATACGTAATAATTTCTGTTCGTTTTAAGTTTTAATGTTGCTCCTTACTTTTATTTGAAAAAAACTTTTTTTTAAATTAAATTATTTAAAAGGACATTAAAACTATGAATTGCCATTTGAATGTGCACTTTCCCAAAATCTTAACACCGATATTTGGAAATACCTACAATTGGTCAAAAATATCCGTAATAAGTAAGTGGTCAGTGACCATTCTTTAGAATGGGGCAGTTTTGTGTCTTGATTGGAAGGGTTGTTTGGTTGGAAGGATTAAGGGAGAAAGAGTCACATGTTCCTGAGTTGCAAATAAAGGAAAAAGGTAGATCAAATATTTTAATCTTCCACAGAAGATCATTATAAAAAACTAATAAAAATAATATTTGCAAAAATATACTACTCTACCAAATTTTTTTCTTCTGAAGAACAATTTTAGGTTTCAGATCTTTTAGGCTACCAAGCCTCTGTTGCAGGAGCCTCAGTTCATAAAGCCTCTGCCTCAAGCCTCTGCCTAAAGCCTCAAGCCTCTGTTCATAAAGAGGGTGGTTAGAACAAGCCCCTGGTGTCACCTGGTTGAAGGGTGCCCCGGTCAAGTTTCTTTTAAAGGTATTTACGTTAGTCATACGCCAGTTTACTGAAAATGTACCGGGGTTGGGGGAGTCCGGGTAAATTTTCCCCGAATGCCACCAAACCTAGAGAAAGTTCTAGTCAATAGCACTTATCGCTCTTTACCAAGTCAGTGCTATTTCGTTGACTACAACTTCATTGGAAAACTGTATATATACAAAAATAGTATATTTCGTATAAATTCATTTAGTCCAATGCTTAAAGAATAAAAAAAGGCCGGCTATTTTCAGCATTGAATTCTTGATACTGAAGTTATTATTGGAATTCAGAAGATGTTGGATATTCTTTTTTCGGGTGTATCCCATTTGAGCGCTTTCCCATTTGAGCGCCATGGCGCGCAAATGGGAAATTCCCATTTGCGCGCCGTATTTTAATTAGTTCAGTTGTGTCCCATTTGAGCGCCAGATAATATTTTGCGTTTCCTCTTCATGTTGAAAATCGCTCTTCTCTTATCCAAGTCCGAAATTGAACTGAACTGAGCTAACAATCTTGCACCCTCTTATAACATTTACTTCGAGCGCCCATTAATCCTAATTTACGATGCAAGGTCAGGTGACCTAATTGCGTAAGCGATTGCACAACCGTTTACCTACGGTATAGCCCTTACCGTTCATTATAGAACCGGTTTTTTTTCGTTAGTTTCTTTCAGCTTAGCGTGATACAAGCAGGGTTGCCAACTCGACATATTTTATGTCCAAAGGACATATTTCTATGTGCCTGGACATAATAGGGCAAAAAATGGACAGATTTTAGACATAAAGTGGACACATTTTCCAAATTTATGAGGTAAAACAAATTACTTTCATAAAAAAAATGTCACTCATCACCAAATGAGTGCTAAGACTTATATCTACTTATTTTTTAGTTCTGTTTTGTGTTTTCCGGGGTTGCTTGCTCTTCCCTGAAGCAAACTTTCTGAAAATGTCTTCAAAATTCTTTCACCTATAAATGGTATTATTAACCCTGATTTTTGATCGCCACGGTCAAGATAAAAGACAAGCTGTCACCTTTTTCATATAAACTTACTTCCGGCTTCCGAACGTCACACAAAAACCTCATTGAAAAGTTAACAAAATGAAACCTTTCGATTGTTGTTGGTCTGAAATCAAAACAAAAGCCAAGTTGTCAAACACCCGGGGTAAATTCCTTCAGTTTGAAAATTTTCATCACGGGAAAGGAGCTGAGAGAAATTTAAGTAAGTAAAAATTTAATATTAGGTGATATAGCTAGGTGATCAGGTAAATTTTTCGCAAATCATATTATTGACTTACGAATAAAGTAAACACACCACTCGATGCCTTTTTTAGGCTCTTTCCAAATATAATAATCATTTTTGTCGGAAATGAATTTTACCCCCACCCCTATGTATACCAATCCAGGGTATATATTTGCACATTAGGGGGGTGGGGGTAAATTTTAAACTTACCTCCCATTAACATCAGAAATAAAATTTACCCCCCCCCCCTAATGTGCAAATATATACCCTGAATTGGTATATATAGGGGTGGGGGTAAAATTCATATCAGAAAAAATGATTATTCTATTTGGAAAGAGCATAAAAAAGGTATCGAGTGGTATGTTTACTTTATTCTTATGTCAATAATATCAACTGCGAAAAATTTACCGACGGGTCTTCATGTCTGTTTTCCTCATACAGTATATAGCGGTGGATACCGCATAATGCATAAGTACCTGTATATACCTTTAGTAGTAAATATATATGGTATACATAAATACTATATATATTTACTTAGTTTATAATACTATAAAGCAATATATATAGTATAAGCCTAAAATTGGGGCTATTGAAAAGGAGATATGTTAATAAGACAGTTCCTATTTATAATATAAAAAATTGTAGTTATCAAACTTTGAAAGTCATTTCGCTATACTTACCTCCCAGCACCTCTAATGTGCAGACGTATAGATAGACGAATTGTATTATTCCCATATGTTTCCCCGTTTCTTGCTTTCGTCAGCATTTATTTGATTTACGGTTATACTTGTTGAAAAAAGAGTGATGCATAGCAAAATGCATAGAAAAATATTAATTTTTACTATATTTTTGCACATTAAGGAGGGAAAGCATAGTGGAATAACTTTAAAAATTATATATATATATATATAAATATATATATATATATATATATATATATATATATATATATATATATATATATATATATATATATATATATATATATATATATATATATATATATATATATATATATATATATATATATATATATATATATATATATATAAATATATATATATATATATACATATATATATATATATATATAGTTTCGATCACTCATAACTGACATAACTGACATAACTTACGATTTAACTTACATAACGAACTTCTATATTCGTATATTTTTATTACGTATATTAGGGGTTCGCCCCCTATTCAATACCTCGCTCTTTACGCCGAAGTTCAAATTTTGTTCCAGTTTTCTTAGAATGACCCCTTAATCACAAATGCCGTTAGTTAGAATAAATAGCTCGGATGAAAATAAAAAAAAAAAATAGCGCAAAGAGCGAGGTAGCCTAATGACTAGGAGGCGAACCCAATCATGTACGTATTAATTTCTGTTTGTTTTAAGTTTTGGTGTTGCTCCTTACTTTCAGTTGAAAATATTGTTTTTTCTTATTTAATTTCTTATTGTTTTTTAAATAATTCTGGGAAATCCGGCACCCCCTTCATAGTAATGTCTCTTCCTCCATGGAAAGATCCTCCCACGTAAAACCCGACCCCCCCCCCAACTACCAGAAAAAATTCGCCCTGAAAACTTCTGTATACTTCCCAATAACCAATATTATGTGTAAACATTGGGCAAAGTTCAGAACTTGCAGACTGTCCCCGTGGGACTGTGGGGGTCATCCTCAAAGACGTAGTTATTGTATTTTTCGAACATGCTGAACAAAATGGCTATCTTAAAATTTTGATCCAGTGACTTTGGGGAAAAATGAGCCTGGGAGGGGGCTTAATTGCCCTCTATTATTTTTGGTCACTGAAAAAGGGCACTAGAACTTTTAATTTCCATTCGAATAAGCCCTCCCTCGATATTCTAGGACCACTGGGAAGTCAGTTTGACAATGAAGAGCTCCAAGAATAAACAACTGCTAGAACACGACGGTTTCGTCTACAGATTCGATAAGCCGATTTCTGGAGGAAGAAAGAAGAGCTGGAGATGCATGAAGAAGGGATGTCTCGGGCGGTTACACACTGATTCCAGCGACGGCTCACCAGTTTCAGTTGGTACGCACGACCACAGCGCTGATCCTCTGCAGACCCAGCAGTACAAATTCCGGTCAGACCTTCGAAGCGAGTCAGCCCGTACTACTCGTCCGATTCCCGCTATCTACGACGGCCAGGTCGCAAGTGCTGCTGCCAGTGGGCTGAGTGCTTTGCCTCACTTACCCTATAAGCACGTGAAGTCGTCCATGTACAGATCACGAAACAAGCTGATACCACCACTGCCCGCTGATACTATATCCGTACCGACGCCCTTGCCCCAGGCTTTCAGTGAGACGTCTGCAAACCAGAGATTCCTCCTCTTTCAGCTTCAAAATAACGCTGCGATTTGCTTTGCAACCGACGAGTCGTTAAGTCTGCTTGAACGAAGCCCGGAATGGTATATGGACGGCACCTTCGACTCAGCTCCTTCCCCATTCGGCCAGTTGTTCACCGTTCACGTTTTCTTCGGCGACAAGCAACTTCCCGCTGTCTTCGTGCTCATGGAGAGCAAGTCTGCACAGCTTTACAACGACGTCTTCAGCGAGCTGATCCTACAGGCTGCGATGAAAGGAGTGACACTTCGCCCGACGACCGTCGTCTCTGATTTTGAGACCGGTCTGCTGACATCCGTGAAGCAAGTTTTTCCGGCCGCCAAGCACCGTGGGTGTTACTTCCACTTTTGCCAAGCAGTAATCAGAAACTTGGGGCGTCACTCAGTCCGTGAGCTGTACATGACCGATGCAGACTTCAACCTCTACGTTCGAAAGCTTCTGGCTCTGGCGTTCCTACCTCCAGCGATCGTCAGAATCAATTCTGGTCCAATCATTTCTCACATCGTTCGTACCTGGCCTTCGGCTCGTCCGTTTGTCACTTACTTCAGCCGTCAGTGGTTCGACCAATGTCCTCCTCATTTCTGGTCAGTCTACGGCATCCAGCGAAGGACAAACAACGACCTCGAATCATGGCACATGCGGTTTAACCGAAGAGTCGGTCGCTACCACCCGAACTTGTGGCAGTTTATCTCTTTCCTGAAGGAAGAACAAGCAGTCGTCGATTCTGCAAGGACACAGCTACTCCAGGGTCATGTCATCCATCGGACGAACAAGAAGTATGCAGGGCTGAACGAACGACTCGAAAAGCTGTCGACGGAGTACAGGGCTGGAACTCGAACAGCAGACGAGCTTCTCTTGGGTGTCGCACATAACATTTCGCCGGATGTGTGATATTAGCAGTTTTTGTTTGTATTTTTACCAATATATTAATTTGAATTATCCGTTTTTGGCACGATTTTTGGGTGATTTCGTTCCATTTCTAAACGATCGTTGTGAAATAACTCTAAAAAAAGAGCCGAATATTTCGACTTGACCAGCAAGCCTTCTTCAGCGGCAATCAGTTCTTACCCTATGAACGTGCGTAAAATCTTCACTTATATTCTTCACAAGCTTAACAAACGTTTAGCTTCTTAACTCTCAGTACAGAGTTATTTCACAACCATTGACCCAATAAAATCCTCAGTTTTGTTCGTTGTCTTCGTGGCAATAAATATTTCTACAGGTCAATGTGGCAGCAAACCACGCTTCATCCACCGCAAAATCACAATTTTGGGTTTGGCGCTCAAATGGTACTCCGTGGCGCTCAAATGGGAACAAAATTCCATGGCGCTCAAATGGAACAAAATTCCGTGGCGCTCAAATGGGAAAGCGCTCAAATGGGAACACCCCCTTTTTTCGGCAAATTTGTCTTGCCTGGCAGCTCCAGACTCTCTCTTGTGTGTCTTAAAGAACAGGTCTACACTCGTAAACACGTAATCTATAAATTCTTTAGGAAAGCATTCAATAAAGTATTACCGGTTTGTAGATATGGCTTCTGTAAATAAAACTTTTTGTAGACTATATGAGTTTTTAAAGCCGTCTCAAGAATTTTATGATACCTTTAAAATCACATTTTCAGGTTTTAAATTGTTTTTCATATATGTTCTTTGATTTCCCATCAATTTTTTCAGTTCTGTAGACGTTATGAATAGCATGTCTGGAAACAACAATCAGTCCATTGGAAGTGGAAGTTTAAAAGCTACACAGAAACCTGTTGCTTCAACACCAAAGGCTTCGCCATATCCCACACAGAATCACAAAAAAGGTAAGGTTTGTTCAAAATAATTAGTCTTAGGACGAATTCCCAAATGAAGTTCAGGTTAATTACTTTCCTGGTCAAAAAAAAAACTTCAGTTATAAAAATAGAACCATCAACTTTCTAACGAGTTTGTCGGAAGTTGCTGAAAATTCTGATCTTGTCCATAGGAGCAGATCAGCTGCTTTTATGGGGAAGGGGGCAGAAAAGAGTATATTATTCCTAGAGTTTCGCCACTTCCACCTAGATCTTAAAAAATACTTCCTTGTTTGGTGTTTTCTTTGGGAAAATTAAAAAAGCTAAAAATTTGCCTCCGCCTAGATTTAGAAACAATTGATGTTCCCCTCCAAGCTTTCGTAAATTGACGCCACCGGTGCAAATAAATTGACTGGTCATATTTCCCTATGATTTTAGAATTATGTAAGACTAGCGTTGTACCAAAAAAACAAAGCAGTATAAGGTTTTTTTTGTAAAATAGGACATGAAGCGCTTTAACATAGTTTTAATGGTATGAAACACAGTAGAGATATTAAGGCTTAAAATAAGGCAATCTCGTTTCTTATCTGCGAGCTTAGTGTTTTCAGTAAAGCACTATTTCTGCATTATGCTGGAAACATAGAAAAATATCATCCGCCGGCTTTTTGGCACTAGTTTTATTCATACATGTTGCAAAGACTGACAAGCAATAATTTTGTTCGTTTCAACTTCGTTCATTACTTTCATAAAAAAAAGACTGTTTTTTAATTAATTCTAAAGAGTTTTTCGAAAATAGCCAAACGATGCACAGATTAGCCAGATTTGTTGACGCTGTAAAATTAATCATCTCATCACCCGTGTGAGATTTTAGTGTTCTGTTGTCTTTAAATCCTGGGAAATAAAGACCGTAAAAAAGTCTGGAAAATGTTTTAGAATTAACAACTAATCAAGTGGCGTTTTTGTCTGAGGATGTGTTTACAAGATGTCTGGACTATAGGGAAATTTATGGCCACCAATTTTTCCTCTTTTAGATAGATTTCAGCAACTTGATATTTTTTAGTTATCAGACAGGGAATATTTCCTTGTAGGCCTATATATACTTAAAACTTTTCAACTATAAATAAACAGTTGTGTTTATATTTTTTATTCGATAAGAAACAAACATAGATGGGCGATGGAAAATTTATTACCTTTTTTCTGATAAGTAGTTTCTAAAAATAGGGAATATTTTTTTCATGCATCCTTTAATATTTCTGACAAACTTTTTAAAATTATTCAACTGAATCAAGAATGAAATGAAACTCAATAATTTTACTACTCCAATTTAAAGCCTAGTTATAATTGACGGATTCCTGCTCATTTTTCTCTTTACTGAAGTTCAACTATAGATATGCTATTTATGCTTTATATGCTTAAATGTGCTTAAGCTATATTTAGTTTTGTATATATTAAAAACCTTTTTTTTCTAATTCAATCTTTGTTGCTTTCCCTCGTTCTGATCTATTAGAATAACCTTTTTGTCAATTAAAATGTTGAATTTTGCTGTAGTGGGATTTATTAAAGGCTACTTCATTTATTAGCTCTATTAATTAACGCTTATTAACGGGATTTACTAGCGCTATTTTATAACGGGATTTATAACACTATTTTATTCTTTTATTTCTTTGATTTATTTTTACAACCAGACATAATCATTGTGCCATGTCATTGTGCCACAACAAAACGTTCTAACCACATGTATATTTAATGGTATTGATGTTTCGCTAGCTAACTATGCTGATGGCATCCTTGATATTAGTGAACAGTCTTTGGAATTGAGGAAAATTTTGGAATTCTTGATAGGGAGTATAAACGTATTGGTCTTCGATTTAATGAGAGTAAGACTGAGTTCCTGGTGCTCAATCACCGTTCAGATTGCCCGACAAATGTTCAGTTAGGTGAACATGTTATTAAAGCACAAGATACACTGACGTATCTTGGTGTACCGATTGGGTCAAATCTTCGCGCCACGCGTCAACTTTTGAAAGATTTTTTTGCTAGAAAAGCTAGGAATGTGTATGGTTTACTATATATATATATATATATATATATATATATATATATATATATATATATATATATATATATATATATATATATATATATATATATATATATATATATATATATATATATATATATATATATATATATTTATATATATATATATATATATATATATATATATATATATATATATATATATATATAATATATATATATATATATATATATATATATATATATATATATATATATATATATATATATTTATATACATATAAATATATACTTCTTACTTCTCCCCCCCCCCCTGTTTAATAATACTGTCATTATGCCACAACAGAACGTTCTAACCACATGTATATTTAATGGTATTGATGTTTCACTAGCTAACTATGCTGATGACGTCCTTGATATTAGTAGAACAGCCTTTGGAATTGAGGAAATTTTGGAATTCTTGATAGGGAGTATAAACGTATTGGTCTTCGATTTAATGAGAGTAAGACTGAGTTCCTGGTGTTCAATCACCGTTCAGATTGCCCGACAAATGTTCAGTTAGGTGAACATGTTATTAAAGCACAAGATACACTGACCTATCTTGGTGTACCGATTGGGTCAAATCTTCGCGCCACGCGTCAACTTTTGAAAAAAAAATTTGCCCGAGAAGCTAGGAATGCGTACGGTTTACTAGTTGCGTCAAAGTTTAAATTTAACCACCGTATCTTAGCTAGCGCTTATAATACATTTGCTGTTCCGCATCTACTTGCCCTTGCACCAATTTGGTCTCTTCTTACTGCTTCAGATATTAGGGATATACGGAAGTGTTTCTACAAGTATGCGAAATATTTGCTAAGGCTGCCTCTCTGGACTAATAACAGCTCACTATCCTCGCGGCATGGAGTTGCAAGTCCAGTGTCCGCGGTGCAGAAAGAAATGAGAGATATCGGAGGCAGGTTATTGGTGAAAGCACCTCTGAAATTGTCCGTCGCGGATAATATGTTTGTTCTTACATATAATTGCTCTTATTTGTATTTTTTTTTTCTTGCCAGTTCTTCTTTGTTTTGGTTCTGTTTGTATTTGTCAGAATTTATTTATTTCTTTACATTTTCTTTCTTTATACTCCATCAGTGTTGTATTTTACATTTATGATGGGCAATAAATTTATATATACATACATACATACACAATCGGATCGAACCAATGCCGATTATCGAGGTCATGTTCTATTTGCAATTTTGACCTGAAGAACAAAGACCCAAAAGATGCAGAAAGGTCACAGTGTCATAAGGTTTGGAAAACCACAACGTTATTTCTGATAAACAAACTCTTTTCCGAATCCTTGCCCTCCTAGCTGGGAATGTTTTTGGGCGTGTCCCACTTCTTTCAAAACTTTCTTTGGGTGACCATGATAAAGGTGCGCGTACTAAGTGGCTTAAGTTCTACTTAGGACCAAAGATTTCAAAAATAATGAAAATAAAAATAGAAATTTAGAACATCGAGCTTTCCAATAAGAGAGATCATTTTTTGGCTATGCACCTACTGTGAAAAACTTTACCATCCTTCGTTACCTCTCGGCTGTTTAAACCTAATACATTCGATGTAAAAACAAGTTTTTCAAACAGTTCGTTGTAACCCATCAAAAGTTAAGCGCCTGTGAAAATTTGCACTATTTTTGAAAAAAGGGGAAAACAACCCCTAAAAGTTATAGAACTTTAATGAAACTCACACCATCAGATTCAGCGTTTCAGAGAACCCTACTATAGAATTTTCAAGCTCCTCTCTGCAAAAATGTGGAATTTTGTATTTTTTGCCAGAAGAAAGATCACGGGTGCGTGTTTATTTGTTGTCGTTTTTTTTGTTTTCCCCAGGGGTCATCATTTCGATCCACTAGTCCTAGAATATCGTGAGAGGGCTCAATCGAACGGAAATTAAAAGTTCTAGTGCCCTTTTTAAGTGACCACAAAAATTGGAGGGCAACTTGGCCCCCTCCCACGCTCATTTTTTCCCGAAGTCATCCAATCAAAATTTTGAGATAGCCATTTTGTTCAGCATAATCGAAAATAAAATAAATATGTCTTTGAGGATGACTTAAGCCCCCACAGTTTCCGGGGGAAGGGCTGCAATTTATGAACTTTGCCAATTGTTTAGACCAGCGGTCGGGTTCCAGGGTAAATTACTCCAAATGGGGTAAAAATAAAATTTTTGGGGGTAAAAATGAAACTTTTGTGAGTAAAAAGTAAATATTCTTAATTTTCTATTTTATAAAGCTGTTAGTATTTTTTTGCAACTTAAACAATTTAGCGACATATGTGAACATGAAACAACATCATTTCTCCAGAACGTGAAGGCAGAATATGTTCAATTATTCTTTTTTCTAATTTTTTCAATTCTTATTTTGTTTGTACCACCATTATTGCTATTATAATTTGTTACAGAACCCCAAAATGCCAACCCTCAATTGTACCCCAGTAGGTTTCCATTTGTTATATATATTAGATATATTACTATTGTTACCGATATGTATTACTAGTACTAGATATTACATTGATAAATTGAATAAATAATGTTTAAATTAAATGTTTAGTTATTGTTTTCTTTTCAAAATTATTATGAGGGGGTATAATAAGAAAGATGCTAAAAAGAGGCGATTTTGTTTTTTTTTTGCTCTTCGCCATGGGGTAATATCAACTTGCACAAAAATATTTAGTGGGTAATGATTAAAAATGTTCATCGACCGCTGGTTTAGACCTATATACAGTATTGGTTAATGGGAAGTATACAGACGTTTTCAGGAGGTATTTTTTTCTGGTGGGGGGGGGGTCGAAGGAGGGGTTTATGGGGGAGGATCTTTCATGGAGGGTGTTTTCTTGGGAGAAGGAACATTTCTATAAAGGGGGCACCGGATTTCCCCGCATTTTTAAAAAACGATCAGAAATTAAATAAAAAAACAAGTTTTTTTTCAACTGAAAGCAAGGAGCAACATTAAAACTTAAAACAAAAAAAATGTTACGTATATGAGGGGGTTCGCCCCCAAGTCAATACCTCGCTCTTTACGCTAAAGGTTTTTTTTTAGTACTTTCAAAAGAGCTATCTATTCTGATTAACCGGCCTTTTTGATTCAGGGGTTTGTGATTCGAACAAAATTCGAACTTTAGCGTAAAGGGCGAGGAATTGACTAGGGGGCGAACTCCCTTATATACTTAATAAAAATATATGAATATAGAAGTTTGTTACGTAAGTTAATTCGTAAGTTACGCCAGAACAAAATTTCGAGAAAGCCATTTAGCATAAAAAAAGTAAAATTGATATGCAAATTTCGTTTTATTTATTTATGTACGGTGAGCCAAAATCAAAGCTGCATTAATTCATAAGCGTTCAGAAATTAAATAGAAAACAGTTTTTTTTTAACTGAAAGTTAGGAGCGACATTAAAACTTAAAACGAACAGAAATTATTCCGTATATGGAAGGGGCTGTCCCCTCCTCAACGCATCGCTCTTTACGCTAAAGTTTGGCTCTGTCTCATAATTTTATTTTTTAAACTAATAAAAACTTTAGCGTAAAGAGTGAGGTGTTGAGGAGGGGACAGCCCCTTCCATGTACGGAATAATTTCGGTTCGTTTTAAGTTTTAATGTCGCTCCTTACTTCCAGTTAAAAAAAACTTTTTTTTATTTAATAGTGTTTATAGTTCGAAGATGCAAGCGTTAAATGTATAACAAAGGGATATATTATCCATGGAACAAGCATAAATAAAATATGGGACATATGGCTGCTTTGTATTGGTACAGTGGGAGGAAGAACCTTTTATGCTATCTTCTAATAAAATTTTCTTTTTCAGCCGAGAATTATACCTCACTTTTGATGGCCCTTCTTAGTTCTAACACGTTCATTTACACATTTATCTCAAAAAGTCAATGCAGCTTTAAGACATTTCTTGTGGCTAAGATCTTACAACTATGACTTAGCATAGTTCTGCTTAGACTTTCTTTTTTTTCCTTAATAAAGGCGCTGATCTCATCCAATTCTGCTTATATTCAACATTTTTTTTTTAAAGGACATTTATCATTGAACATTGATGATATTCTCATAAAAGACCTTAGACCACTGATCAATCAGAGCCAAATGAACTCTGGTTTCTGGCACTTTTCGCTTCTCCGTTGAACTGTTGGATCAGATTGCATTATAAATAGCCTTTGAACCAATAGCCTA
Organism: Artemia sinica; assembly: GCA_027921565.1. Taxonomy (NCBI): domain Eukaryota; kingdom Metazoa; phylum Arthropoda; class Branchiopoda; order Anostraca; family Artemiidae; genus Artemia; species Artemia sinica. The sequence goes on from CM051259.1 coordinate 19,851,980, forward strand.
GTTTAATTTAAAGTAACTTACACTTACTTACGATTCATTTCAAAAAGTAAACTGAACAGCTTCTTATGAGACGACGGCCTTACTATAGATTAAATAAAAAAAACAAGTTTTTCTTAACTGAAAGTAAGGAACGACGTTAAAACTTAAAACGAACAGAAATTATTCCGTATATGAAAGGGGTGTCCCCTCCTCAACGCCTCGCTCTTTACGCTAAAGTTTTTTATTGTTTAAAAAAATAGAGTTGTGAGAAAGTTAAAAATTAGCGTAAAGAGTGAGGCGTTGAGGAGGGGACAGCCCCTTTCATATACGGAATAATTTCTGTTCGTTTTAAGTTTTAACGTCGTTCCTTACATTCAGTTAAAAAAAACTTGTTTTTTTTATTGAATTTTTGAACTTTTTTGAATTAATGCAGGTTTTGATTCTGGCTCACCGTACATGAATAATTAAAACAAAATTTGCATATTAATTTTACTTTTATTTGGTTAAATGGCTTTCTTGAAACTTGTTTAATTTTATTTACGAACGTTTTTATTAGTAATAAATATACGTAACTTACGAATTAACATACGTAACGAACTTCTATATTCATAGATTTTTAATACGTATATTAGGGGGTTCGCCCCCTAGGCAATACCTTGTTCTTTGAGCTTAAGTTCGAATTTGGTTCCAATTCTTTAAAAATGACTCCTTAATCACAAAGGCCGTTAATTAGAATTAATAGCTCTTATGAAAGTACTAAAAAATCTTTGGCTTAAAGAGCGAGGTGTTGACTAGGGGGTGAACCCAGTAATATACGTAATATTTTCTATTCGTTTTAAGTTTTGATGTTGCTCCTTACTTTCAGTTGAAAAACTTGTTTTTTTATATTTAATTTCTGATCTTTTTCTTTAATAATGATGGGAAATCCGGCGCCCCCTTCATAGCAAAGTCCCTTCCCCCATGAAAAATTCCTTAATGGAAAGATCCTCCCATATAACCCTCGACCATCCCTCCCCCCACCTACCAGTAAAATCCCCCCTGAAAACGTCTGTATACTTCCCAATAACCAATACTATATGTTAACATTGGGTGAAGTTCATAACTTTAAGCCCTCCCCCTGGGGACTTCGGGGGATTAAGTCATCCTAAAAGACATAGTTATCATATTTTCTACCATGCTGAACAAAATGGCTATCTCAAAATTTTGATCGGGTGACTTTGGGAAACAAATGAGCGTGGGAGGGTGCCTAGTTGCCCTTCATTTTTTTGGTCACTTAAATAGGGCACTAGAACTTTTAATTTCCGTTCCAATGAGCCCTCCCACGATATTCTAGGACCACTGGGTCGATGCGATCACCCCTGGGAAAAAAACAAACAAATAAACACGCTTCCGTGATCTTTCTTCTGGCAAAAAATGCAAAATTCCACATTTTTGTAGATATGGGCTTTACAGTAGGGTTTTCTTATACGCTGAATATGATGGTGTGATTTACATTAAGGTTCTATAACTTTTGGGGGGTCTTTCCCCCTTTTTCTAAAATCAGCCAAATTTTCTCAGGCACGTAACTTTTGATGGGTAAGATTAAACTTGATGAAACTTATATATTTGAAATCAGCATTAAAATCTGATTCTTTTGATGTATCTATTGGTATAAAAATTCCGTTTTTTAGAGTTTCGGTTACCATTGAGCCGGGTCGCTCCTTACTTACAGTTCGTTACCACGAACTGTTTGAAAAGACACTCGATCACAGATGTTTATTACGCTGTCGTATGCCACACTTAATATGACTAATGTCCAGGTTATCCTATCCTTTTTATCTTAACAATTCCTCCTGTCAGCTGTAACAAATAAGTTCCAACCTTCAACCGTCAATTAAACGCCTGAACTCGTAGCTGTCACATTTGTCATATTCCCTGGCGTACTCGTGTGACATTGTTTGTGACGTTGGGGTGGAAATTCAGTTCATAGTTCAAATCCCTACTACATGGGAGGTATAAGGAGTATTTTTTTGTAATTTCCAAAATTTTTTTGCAAGATTCTTTCATCGCAACATAAACTGTCTCTTCCGATATTTAATACGAATCTTGGAATTTTTATTGCTAAGATTCTTAGGAATGTTGTTTGGTTTAGGGAAAATTTCTGGATGACAGTTGTTGTTTTTCTATGGGTAAAACACTTCCCTCTTTCGGTAGGACTTTCAAATCCCAGACAAACATTTTTAATGTTCTAGGATCTTGTATTCTGTTCCAATAAAGTATAAATGACTATACACATCGAGGATGAGGATTTTTAACGATTATCATGATGGTGGTGATCTGTAAATCTGTTGCATTTAAATGAGTACTGGGAAACATATAATATGGACCGTACAAGGCAATTAAATAAACTAGAGAAGAAAAAACGATCACAATATAGAAGCTTCACCATAAAGTTTACACCCTTGACCGCTTTATGTACGATACGATTATGAAGGTATTGACGAAGGACTCGGGAAACTAAGTAAGCTTTGGGGCACAGAAGCTGGGCGTGCAGGTGAGCAGGCCCAATTGAATAGGTGCGGGGTCCAATTTGGATTTTTTGCGGGGCCATCTCTATGTATTAGATATTTAAATAAAATATACCTATGTAAAGTCTCTTCCTGATTTAAATTGTGTTAATAGATTAACCTAGCTGTCAATATTTTTGTTGCAATAGAGTTTCCGCTTGTCACGGAATCCAAGTAATTTCCTTGAATATATGTTTAACCAGAAAGGTGATTAGATTCCTAGAAAATATTCAGAAACCTGTAGAAAGACAAGTATATATTTGTGTGTTTAGCCCTTAGATAGGGAGAGTCGAACTCATGTCTTACACAATATAAGTATGTGTTTCTAGCTATGGCTTTGAGCTAAATAAAGACTCTTTATATGGAACTTCTATTGGACTTGAATATATTGCTCTGCAGAATGGTATACTAGTTTGTAAGCACCATTGGATGTGACTCGCCCAACTATTTAACATCAAAATAAAAGCTTACACCTACATAGTGGTTTATGTATGTAAAGTAGTTCACATACGTAGTGTAAGATCTCTCTAATGTAGGACTATCCCAGTTTCTATTCAATAAATTTTAAATGAACTTTTAGGGAGATCAATTTTCAATATTGTAAAGTATATTTTATGTAATAGTAAACACGTTAATAAATCTTATCCAGGGATTGAAACTTAAAATAAATATACTTTTAATTATTTGAATAATGCATAATTTATCCCTTATCGTAAAAAGAATTGTTTTGAATTTCAAAATATTTCTTTTTGCTCATTTTGTTGGTAACGCGGGGCGCACAGCCTGATTGGGTCCAATCACTCCAATCGACCTTCACCCGGCCCTGATAGTGGGTCAGAGTTACAAAGTCGTACACATCTGGGATTAATTATGTGTGTTACCTTGCTTTAAAATTAATAATTAACAATTATTGTAACTAAGCTGTCCTGATTATTGTTTATGTTAAGTTCTAATAAGAAATGGAAGGCTATGGAATTCAAATCCTAACAGGTTGCCATGCTTTATATAGCTACTATAGTTTTTATAGTGTCATTCTATAGCTCCCCGGGAAAAGCATTTAACAAAATTTGCCCACTTTTAAGAAGGGCGTCAAATATCCAAAAAGCGATTAGACTCCAATAAAAAAAACGCCATCAGATTTCCCATATTCGATTATCCCTTTAAGGGGTTTTCGTAACTGAAAGACACGATTGTCAACAATTGTATTTTACCCAAGGCAACACCTGAATAATTCTTTCTTTTCGTGTTTCTTTTTTTCGTGGGAAAAGACGTAACTAATGGGTAGTCATAGAAAATTGACCAAAGGCTTATTTAAAAAGAAATATTGAATTCCAGTAACGTTTAAAACCCTCTGTGATGGCAATCGTAACTACAATGCAGCACAAGTGCCGAAGAAATTTCCACAGCAAAAATTTACAGTGCTACGATACATATTCCCAAGGCCTATCCAGGTTTGGGGGCTTGAACCCCTCCCCCCAAAAAAAATGTTTGTCTGACTCGTAAAAACGCAACAAAAATGGACATAAACAAATTTTTCAGCGCTTTTTTAGTGTTTTGTGTAAACCAGCCGCCCCCACCTCCCCCCCCCCCAAAAAAAAAGATTATTGTGTAAAACACCCCCCGAAAGAGATCGTGGATACGGCCCTACCTTTACCATAAAGAATCATTTTCTAACAGTGCAAATAGTCGATTTGGATTCTTTGTTCAAGTATTTGGTTTGAAATCGCAGTGTTTGAGAGTAAGCTTTATCATAGAAAGCAGGATAGACTCAGGTGCCAAACCCGCGAGGACGCCAAAAATATAAAATTGAAAGATAAATTTCAGACTTTGTTGTACGTTATCATTACTTTTTCTATTGGAGAAAGCAAATCTTTTTTAATTAATTCCTATGTTACGGGACACATAACAAAAGTATACTTTTTTGAGCTAAATTTTAAATGATGAATTATTAATATAATTGTTATGTATATCTAAAGTTTTATGCTCAGTTTTATATTTTTTTTTCTTCTTGTACTTTTTTGTCAGCTTTCTTATCTATTTTGATAAATCAAAGTTCAAATAGGGATAAAATCCTTTTAATAGACAGTGATTTTCACAAACAGTGATAATATTCACAAAAAATACTAGATATTTCGGTCACATATGCAGTGACCGAAATATCTAGTATTTTTTGTGAAATTTTTTCACTGTTTGCGAAAATCACTGTCTATTAAAAGGATTTTGTTCCTATTTGAGCTTTGATTTATCGTCATGGAAAGGCAGTGTGGTCTCCAAAATTATCTTATCTATTTTTTTTATATTTTTTCTTATGGTCGGTTGGTGGATTTTTCCGCACAAAATGAAAAAAAAGAACATAAATACTTCTGTTTTTGAATATACAAGCAATGAACAAGATTACATACAAAGCTTACCGAAGGGGATGAGTAATCTACCGTAAACCTGATAAGTTTTATTGCATGTGATAATAACTGTACGTTTTACTGAAAACATGAAAAACCATTCAAGCTTGCAGACCTACAAGCTTGAATGTCCAATCTAAAGATAGCAGCCTAGGCCTATAATCATATCTAAGGAAATTAATAAAAAAATGCAGTATATTGGTCGTTTTTCTGTGTGCCCCCATTGCAGTGTTTCTTAACTCCAAGTCGTTAAATCAAACATAGGCTACCCCAATTTCCTTTTTAATTCGTATTATATTGTATATTTTGGTTTTCAGACAAGTGCCAGCGTCAAAAACTGATTCAAATCTTTAATTCTTAAAAATAAAACACTGTTTTATGCTATTTTGCTCCAATTAGTTTCTCTAATTATTTGGAATGTGTGAGGAGGGTTTCTAGCCCTTAAAAAAAGTAGGATATGAATATTACGTGGAAAGTAAGGGAATGCCGAAAATTTTAGAGGGTGTTTATGGAAGTTTCGGAAAATTCCGAAAATTTTCGGAATGCCAAAAATTTTAGAAGGTACCTTGTACATTTTCTCTTAGAGAAATGTATAAGTACTGATGGTATGTCTGTTTTCATTGTCTGTAACCTTAGTTTTGCATGTTAATAAATAATGACTTCATATTTCTGTGAATAATATCAAGCATGAGGGCTCTTTATACAGTGTATCTATCAGTCAAGAGATAAAGAAATTTTCCATATCCATGGTACAATAAACTTAACAGAGAAAACGGAAATTTGGCTTTAACACCTATCTACACAATAATTAGCCTAACAAAACTTTTTTCTAGACGATATCCCCTCTCAGTCACCATCAGCAAGTGTAGTCCTGTCAAATATAGACACAAGAACACAAGCATTAACTGGTACTGCATCTCTCAACGTGGTTGGACAGTATACTGGAGACTTTGGCCAATACAGTCCTGTTTACACTGGGTACACATCAAAGACCCGGTCATCACCATACCCAACCCGGCCAGCAATGCATATGTATCCACCTAGCTACCCCCATAATTTTGTCACTCCAAATGCTAATTTTTATAACCGCAATATGAGCAATCCATATGATTACTCTTCTAGATAGTTTAACTAGCTTTAATTATCTCTTCCAATGTTTTGGGCTTTCTCTTTCGTTGTTTTTTTTTGTATTTAAGTTGTAAAGGAGTTATTCGCTTTTATTTATCAGTCTCTATCGTTAGAAATCCTGCAGAGAGATAATATATCAGCTCCGTCAAACAAGTAGAAAGACATTTTAGGACACTGGTACTATAATTTTGATTTTATTCTTGTCATTAGCGGCCAAAAATCCTTAAAAATCTAAATGGGTAAAAACAATATTCATATACTCATTTCATTTTGCTTTTGGACATTTACGTTTACAAACACCGAAATCCCTTTATACAAACTGTGGTAGAAATTACAAGTTATCCGTCAAGCGAATTCTCCGCATGCTGTTTTATGTTTTGAGATGCTCAAATTGTAAAATCAGCCTCAGATTTTTTATTAGCAACTTCAAAATACTCAAATATAAAAGTTGGTGAATATTAAGCACCGTTTTTGAAACATGTAGTTATTGTGTTTTTTTTAGACTCCTATTTTACAATATTAATCTTGAAATATAAAACCCAAGAAACACTTTGATATAAACATTGAAGATTTTTTTTTTTTCATTTCATGAAGTTTATAGTGTCACCTCAAAATGTAGCATCCGTATTACAATCGTTCACCAATAAGACAAGCCGTTACACCAATTATGACGGATTTTATACGTGCTTAATAAAAGTAAAAGTGCATAATACATTTTTGTGAGCTAGTCTCTTATTATGTCCAGTGCCTTATAAAAACCGCTTTGGACGGTTTATTTGTTCTTCGATTTTTTAATAAAATTATGCAACGAAATTTTGGGCTCTTATATTACAAGAAGTTTTGTCAGGGATTTCAATCTAAAATAAGAACTGGTGAAATGACCATCCGAGGTCGAAATTAAAATCAAGTTGCAAATCTTTGCAAAACAACCACAATAAAGTCTGGTTTTTCGCCGAACCCAAATGTCTTCTTTGCTTTTAACAACTAGGTTCAAGGTGTTTATGGTAATGGGTAAGGCGACACTAGCCAATAAAGACCAAAACTCTAAAAGCAGAATTTGTAGCATCAAAAGAGTCTGAGGAAATCAAAAAGAGTCAGCAGTAAATAACGGTAATTTCAAATGAGTGAAAGCCCCAAGATCAAATATCGAAAGTCATGAGCGTAAGAAAACTTGTTTAGAAAAAAGGGTGAACACGCTAAAACAGCGGATGAAAAGGGATTGGACGTGCTGCCCCTAAGTCGCTTCTTCAGTTCAGTTAAAAAAATGGAAATTGGCAGTCACTTAGCGTAAGTCGCAACTAAATGTTTGGTGTTCAAAAATGTCCCATTTTAATTACAAAAGAAACTGGAGCAGTGTGAGGACGGACACTCATAAGTCAGAACAATCCAGAAGTCAGCATATCTCTTTTTTGTTTCAAGTAACTCTCCGTAGGCGACACAAAGTTCCACAATAAAAATATGCTGCAATTTTCATTCTCGGCTGTATAAACTCGACAAGCAACACACGTTTTGGTCTCTATAAACAGTTGTCATAAACATGTGGTTGTTATGTGTTTGTTTAAATATACTTACAACTTAGAGTTACTTACAAAAAGCATATAAATAGAAAAACTAGCTTTCAAACGAGCCCGTAAGGATATCTCTGTGATGTTCTGGTGCCCCACTAGTGGCGATGAAAATAACAAGAAGAATTAAAAAAGGAGATACATCACTGCTTCCCATGCGAAAAAGTAATTGTCCTTGTTGCTCAATGGCGCCAGAAAAATATCAAAAGGGCAAGATTATCTAACTAAAAGGCAATGTGTGCACGCTAGTACTAACACGGCTTCAACTACTACTTCTATTACAACTATTAGTAGGGCTAAGAGTACTGAGATGAAAAGTTCAAGAAGTATATGAACAAACATGTTATCAAAAGGACATATCAGTAATGTCACAGCAATGGCTAATTGTATTAATTTAAAACTTCGAGGACGATGAGACAGATGTTAAACAAACCAAAAGATGCTCTTACACTATTACAACACTATTATAACTACTATTGCAACTATGCCTAAGGGGGTGAAGGTCAAATTTTGAAGGATTTTTTTTTGGGGGGGGGAGGTAGACTTAATCACAACACGCCATATGTATGCAGATCGCCAAAAGGGCGTAATAGCAATATTTTAGGAACAGTTTGGAATTGTCGCCACTTTTAAGGGACCCAACCTAGGCACCAGAGAACTGACTTTAGTTTTACCGAGAAGCTTCCTTCTTTTAGTTATATGACATCTGACCTTCTAACTCTTATAGGTCTCGTTGTTTCTACCAATCATTATTGGAATAAGTTACAACATTTGGGTTCTTTATACATTTATTAAGCACACTTTAACATAAATAAAAAACAGAAAACTTAAATTAAACTAATTCATCCGACAGAATTTTGCTCTGGAGGTATGCTCTTGTCATTAACGCCATAACGTGTTTGGTGGAAGCTTTGAAAATACTCTTTTTTAAAACCTTTGGTTTCGTCCAGCCCTCTTGGCTGCTTAATTACAATAACTCTGGGACCAGAATATGGTTCTTCTTTTTTGTAGTTTGCACCTCTTCTGCACGGTGGCACATAAACATTGGTAGCTGCGACTTTGTCTCAGTTGTCGACGATTGGTTTTTCCATTAAACTCTCTGTTTCTGTGACAGCATCTATTTTTACATTGTTCTCTGAATCTGAAGTGTAGTCTCTGGCAACTTCTATACCACAGGAAGGAGTATCTTTTTCTAAGCTAGGCTTTGAACCATGCCTCCACCAACTATCTGATGATGAGCCTTGGACAAACTTTTTCCGCCTTTTTGCTAAAACATTTCTTCGTTGTTTTTTTATTTAAAATCTGAGGTGTTGCCACTCTCATCCTGTTCCCCACTAGAAAAAGGCTTTTTCCTTGAGCTCAGCTTTGTACCATGTTGCAACTAATTATCTGAAGATTTTTCTTGATCCTGGCTCACTTTGTTCTCACCCATGGGCTCAATTTTATTCTGGGTTAAATGTAAACCTTCTTCTTGAGCCTCATTTTGTTGGAATTTTCGTACAATTGTAGCCTTTGGTACAGTTCAATTTCTTTTTATTCAAGTTTGAGTTTCCACCCTTATTTTTCTTGGCTTCATCAGAGCTCTAATATGTATATACTAATATGTATTACATTAAAAATCGTCCTTATATTGAATCTGGTTGCTAAGGATTGGTTGTCATGGCCTCATAGCTATGATATCTTGCAAGTTCTAATGATGAATTAATTATGTGCAATCAGTATCTATTGATAGGGTTTGCTCCCTCAGGCTGTAAGCTCCGTCTTGTATATTATTATGGTCCGAGTATAACCGGTTCGGTAGGTTTTTATGATGTAAGTTCCAAATGTATGTTCCAAATGTTAGTTCCATTGTACCCGTCAAATGCATAGATAGCATATGATGTACGCGTCAAATATATAGATACCATACTACTACCATCACTTATTTCCCTAAAATGAAGAAGTGAGCTGAGGGAAGTGCTTCCAAACTGATATTGGGCTCAAATAACCCGTATCAACTTTATTTCAAATTATTGACGGCGACACTATATGAAGAGGATATTACGAAGCTTGTTCACAAATGTGACTCATCAATTGCCAAGGTTTCTTTTAGGGAAATAAGCTTCATTGTGTTTTATTTTTGGTAATAAAATATTTTTTTTTGTTCAGTCATCTTTTCTTCATAGACAATCAGAGGCTTAAAAAACAAGCCTTGTTATTGCTTCTGTCAGTAACTCTCAGCTCTGAAATCATTTGACACTATGCGACGAGTACCTGAAGCAATTCTACAAAGCAAGTATTTCTCATAATACAGTCTGTAGTAGGGTTATCTCCCGGCGAGAAAAATAAATCACTAGATTCGACTGATTTTTCGACTGATTTAGTGATTTTCTTCAATAATCTAGTGATTTATGTGCTGATTTAGTGATTTTCTATTTAGACAATATACAAATCACTAGAAATAGTGACAAAACACTAGGAGCGGCTATCCTGTCTGTAGTTTTTTTTCTTTTTTTTTCTTTTTTTTAAGTTTTTTGAAATTAAAAACCCACCTCCTTTCCTCTCAGTGACGACAAATTTTAAATTCAAAACACATCTAATTTTAACTTTAGACGTCACCTACTCTTTTTTTATTAAGTAGCAGCCGAACTGGACACACTTCAAGTCACCATATACTACCAAAAACCTTCCAAAAAAAAGAAAGAAAAAATTGCCATTCCCGTGGAAAAGGTGTCCTCCCCCAACAGGAAGCCCTTCATACGGTGGCGATTTCTTACCATACCTCTAAACTCTTCCGGATGGTGACCCCACGTGTCTCCTAGGTTTCTTACGTGTCTCCTACGTCTCTGTAGGTTTCTGATCCTAACAAAAAAGTATGCGTTACTTGTTATTTTTTTATTCTTATGCCTGTTGCCCGACAGGTTCTTCTGCTACTTTTCATTTACTTCTTGCTTTGCTATAATTTGTGCGATAAACTTTCTGATTATCCAGTTATCCAGATTTCTGCAACAATACATGGAATATAAATTAAACATATATTCAAGATGAAATCAAAGGAAAGAAGGCACAATGCTGCATTTTACACCCACAAGCTAATCTGTCTTTAGTTTCTGCATAGGGGGTCTAAAACACGAATGGTGTGGAAAAGGGAAATCTGGACAGTATAATCCCAGCACAATATGTAGTTTCGGTACATCAGGTGGTATAAATTTGATAGTTCAGTTTGCCATATTTTACGCTAATCACCTTTAAAGTACTATACAAGGTGCGAACCCTTTTACATTATTGTGTTGAAGATAGTAGTTTATGGAGCTGTCGTAATAAGAAAAGACCATTAGAATGCTTCCTTATTCTTTCCTTCTTACAGATTTTCTGGAGATCATCAAAAATTTGGATTTAGAAGATTAGTGAAGAAATGCTGAGGGTTTAGCCAAAATATTATTATATTTTTCTATAGATTAGAAAATTATTTCTACAATATTAGCAAAATATTATTCTATAATATTAGACTGCACTCCCGATGTCAGCCACACAGAGCAAAAGACATTGGTGGTAAAATCCGTCAAAATTGCAGCGGATAAGGATGTGTTCATTAAGGAACATTTTCTAGGCTTTTTTCCTATTGCCAATTCTTCTGGCGAAGGCATCACAGAAGTATTACTTAAACAGTTGCAAACACGAGGCATTCCTTTACATAACATGAGAAGCCAGGGATATGATAATGGTTCCGAAATTAAAGGAAAGCATGTTGGAGATCAGAAGAGGATCTGTGATTTAAATCCCGGTGCTTTTATGTACCATATGGAAACCGCTCACTGAACCTTGTAATTAACGATGCTGCTCTCTCTTGCAATGCTGCAGTAGACTGTTTCAGCACAATTCTAAAATCTTCAACTTTTTTTCAAGTCCTACTCACAGATGAAGTATTTTGCTTAGTAACGTTTCAAATCTTACAGTAAAACCACTCTATAACACACGACGGAAGAGTAGAATTGAAGCCTTGTTGCCTTTGAGGTCCCATATTGAAGAAGTATATGTTGCCTTATATGGAGCTTATCAAGACCAGAAACTCGACGCAATTGGTAGGAACTCTGCCTTGGGACTTGCTAAGAAACTGCAAAGCTTCGAGTTTCTGTGTTGTTTAGTAACATGGCACGAGATCTTGCACAAAACAGATATGGTGAATCGTTGCAAAAAGTCACGAATGATTTGGAAATTTCGATATTCGATTAATAAAAAGTGTGTATTTCTAACCAAGATGAGATCTAATGAAGGAGTAAGCAACGTGATCAGCGATGCTTAGGAACTTGCAGAAAAAAATTAGAATTGTTCCTGAGTTTGAAAAAGAAACCGCACTCCGTCGAAGGATAATAAAAAAACAACAATTTTCTTATGAGGGGGAAGATGAAACTGTAAATTCTGGAAAACATTCATTTAAGATCAATTCTTCTTTGTCGCGCTAGACACTACAATATCCCCACTAAAGGAGAGATTTGAGCTAATGGAAAACCACAGTGAAAGTTTTAAATTCCTCCAAGACATTCAAAGCTTGCAGAATTTTGCAGATAAAGAAGAATTGAAGAAATCCTGTAAACATCTTCAAATCGTTTTGAGTGAAGGAGAAGACTGCGATGTGAACGGTGACGAGTTGTTTGAGGAATTACAAATTTTCGCATAAATGCTGCCCTTTAAGAGTCCCCCAGCTCAGGCTTTGTCGTATATTACAAAACATGGTTATATGGGCACATTACCAAACGTTTTTATTGCACTGAGAATTCTATTGACGCTTCCAGTTGCAGTTGCCAGTCGCGAAAGAAGTTTCTCCAAGTTAAAGTTAAAAAAAACTCACTTAAAATCTACGTTGAGTCAAGATCAACTGAGTGGGCTTGCATCCATTGCCAGTGAAAATGACGTTCTAAGTGAATTCAATACGGACAGACTGCTCAATGACTTTTCAAACATTAAAGCCAGAAAAATTTGTTTTTTCATTATAAAAATTTGTATGTTGAATTGTTTTATAAGTAGTATGTTCAACCGATAAATTGTGAATCATATTTTAACTTTCTATTTTTAATAAGCTACCTTGTTGTTTATTGACATATTCATTTCTAATATTTAAGTTAGAATTAATATTTAGTTATAATTAAGTTAAAATAAGTTAGAAAGTTTATTTATTTTTATTGTTACACTTTTTACTAGAAAACCCTGCACGCCTCTCACTATCTCTACTCTATAGATAGTGAGAGATAGTGTGTGTGTATGAGAGAGGGAGAGAGAGAGAGAGATTCTATTTTAATATTTAAGTTAGAATTAATATTTAGTTAGAATTAAGTTAGAATAAGTTAGAAAGTTTATTTATTTTTTATTGTTGCACTTTTTACTGGATAACCCTGCACACCTTACTTTAAGGGCATACAATTATATTTAGGTCTACCACTAGGGGGGGGGAAGAATAGTCCGCTTACCCCAAAAACGTCTAGGGCGGGCCCTGGGCGAGGGGTGGGGTTTAACCCCTGAGGACGCTTGCCATTCTCCAACTAATGCATGCATTAATGCATGTCTCACATGACTCGATCGCCTTAACGAATTCAGACCCCCTTCAATAAGCAACCCCACCAAAAAAAAACTTTTCCAACGTTTTTGCTAGAGAAATCACTAGTCTTTGTCATTATTTATTTCACTGTTTGAAACAATTATTGAAAAAAATTAGTTAATTTATAGAGACTTATAAACACACAAGGACTGTATAAACAAGTGAAATTCCTATGAAAAAAGGTTTCTGGCAAGTAAACATACTAAGAAAAGGTTTTACATAGGGTTGGATACAGCCAGACAGGGCGCTTATGCAGAAATTTATTCAGAAAAGGGGGAGGCGAGTAAAAACCACAGAAAACTCTTTGCTAAGGGTTCCACCCTGTAAGCATTAAGGGTAAGATAGAATGTACCCCGAACTTTATTAAAAAAGTGCCTTAAAAATAAATTTGTAATACAGACACATCCCGTAAAGATTTTTTGGGGAGATATATAGCTGGGAAATTGTACAAACAATTTTTTTTTACCATTTTTTAAAGTTATCATTTTTTCCTAAAGTATGTACCTGAGTGTATAACTGAATAAAGTCTGACGGACGAAGAGGCTTTATTTCCTTTCATAATAAGTTTGAAAGAGCGCCAGTGAAACCTTATAAATTGTATGGCTAAAAATGTATGAAGAATCAATAAAAAAAAGTATTAATAAAACTTAAAAAAATTGCAAATTTAGTAATGACTACTTAAAAACTTTCTCCTCTCCTCTTTCTCTCTCTTTCTCTCTTTCTCCTCTGAATGTTTAGTGACATCCCTAGATCCATGCAATATCTTCATAAATTTGAAACGAAAATAAATGGAGCTTTGTAACTAACGGGCTTTCCAGTCCGCTCTCCGCAAAAGAAAAACCATTAAACCATTTCTCATATTTTCACGGCCTTTCTGAAAATTTAAATCCCCTCATATTTTCATTTAAAACTCCTTTTGTTGCTCACACTTTTCGCTGTCTTAAAAAAAGCATAGAAAGACGAAAAGCCAAATATTTCGCTGAACACCAGATCTAGTGCACCTAATTTCAAGAATGTCTTCCATTTATGATTCTCTTAATGATAGAGTCCCCAACGCAATTGTATACAGGGACTGAAAAGTGTTTACATTCCCAAGGGTCTACTGGTTGGCAAAGATTAAATCTTTAAACAGAACATCTTGGCGTTCATCATCATTCATAGAAACTATTTGCTTATTTTATTTTCCAAGGAGCGTATCTGGATAACTAATGGAAGGGTTCAACCCCGACACGAGATTGAGAGTCAAGTCACTGAGGATGTTAAAATCAAACGACATGTTATCTCATTTGTGCCATTTGTTTTTTTCTTTTTTCTATTTAGGAAGGAGAGAGGGAAGGCTTTGTTTTTTATTGACTCTCGGACGGTACAATGGGAACTGTTTCCCTGGCCCTCCGTCGCCTCTCTTTTACGCATCCAAGCAGGAACTAGGAATGTGAATAAAACTTAAAGCTGCATATGAAAAGTACCAGACTGTGACTTGTCAAAAATATACGAATGCTTAATATTAATACAGTAGTTGACTAAAACACATAAAAGCGTTCTACATTATATTCGATATGCTATTTTTATAATAAACAAACGGGCAGACATTTTTTTTATTTGGGCATTAAAAATTGTGTACCAAGACGCATAATAAACTGTTTTTTTTAGATAGAAAAAAACTTCACAACAGCATACAATTAAATAAATATAGTCTACCCATTAATATTAATACAGCTGTTGATTATGCTTCTTGTTTAAGTTCCTAAACGAGAAAGTTAAGAATCACACAAACGAAAAACATTCTACATTATATCCGATATGCTATTTTTATAATAAACAAACGGGTAGAATCTTTTACCGGGTAAAAATCTTTTACCGAGAGGCGTAATGAACACAATAATAATTTTTTTAGATAAAAAAAAATTCACAACAACATACAGAAACTTCATAACAAAATAAATCATTGTTTACCCAATAGCGTCATAGAACCACTACCTAACGGTGTACCTCCTATCAATTAGAATTTTTCATTACGTGACCTAATCATAATAGATGACGGGATAAAGTTAGGTGATGAAATGGATCTGGGCGCGCCTACGACACGTTTTGCACCCTCGGCTAATCTTGTGGTTCTATACTGTTTTGAGCCAATTTTCAACACATATGTTTTATTTATTAAAATCGGTTTTGGTTTTTTATTTTGAATGACAAAAAAGCTAAAAAAGTGTCCCAGAAGCAAAAGCGTCCCGGTTTTGTTTTTTATTTTGAATGACGAAAAAGGCTAAAAATGTATGCCAGGACCAATTATTGTCAGAGTCTCTGGAAAAAGCCCAAGGATTTAATCAAATTTCCAATTCTAATCCGCTAGCATTCAAAAGACATAGTTTCAAGAGTCTCATGAGGGCATAACCTAGCCATTAGTTTGAAAGAAAGCTGAAAAATTAAAAATAGTTCCGAAATTTCAGACAAGGAAGATTATCCTATTAGCCACCTCTACAAGTTAACCTTTCTTCAAAAGGGTTTCCCTCTCCTGTCTACTATATTCACTAAAAAGAGAGGCTGGGAGTACAAGCCCGACGAAGCGGGGCTCATGATAGTGAAGATGTAGCCTATATCGTAAGGAGCACAACAGCGAATTTGAATAAACAAATGTTTTGACGGAACAAAGTTTTCTGGCATAGTTTTAAGGTAATTTATTAGGATGTAATGATTAAGAAACTAATGTTTTATATCTTTTATTTTCAAGGGTTTCGTTTTCATGTTGGCCTCATGTGGCTTGGTCCTGCAATGAGTCGTTAGTAGTAGTAGTGGCAGTATTTAGTCCAGATTGGATCCCTTAATCCCATGGAAGTAGGCGGGAGAGGGACGGTGCGCCAAGCCCTCTCGTCAACGTAGTACTTTTCTGAAATATCTTATAATTTCCATATAAAACTCATATTTTGCTGTTGTGAGTTGTCAACCCGAGATAAATTCGTGCATATATTCTTGAATCGAGGAGAAACATAAAACCTAATACAAAAACTTCCTTATTCCAGAACCCTTATTCCTAAGCCCTTCGATGCTTATAAGTATGCAAAAATCATCCTTCCATTATATATCTTCTTAGCATAAAAAACAAGCTCTTTATCCAACACTTGTCCATATTAAACAAATCGTTCTTCAAATCAAATTAGAAAGCGATTTTGAAGCTTAAAATAAACAAAAAAAAAATGCAGCGAATGTAGCTATGTGGTAATTTCAAATACTTATATTTAGCGACTGTCTTTCAGAACACTTGAAGAAAAACGCACCATTTCAAAACCTTAATCTTTTGAGAAATGTACGCAGAAATGTAGGCCTACCTAATCTCTTTTATTCTGAAGGCATCGTGATACCAAAAGCTGAAACTTTCATCAAACTGGCCTTTTACGAGGCCTCGTGTTGGAGTATTCATTTTGGAAACATTGATATTAAAAGTCAATTATAGCGCAAAGAGTTGGAGATTGAAGAGGGCAGTATTCCGCTGTTGTAGAGAATAATTCCACCTCATTTTAAGTTCTGACGTCCCTCTTTACTCTAATATTTCGCCATTTGAATTTTTTCCTACGGAATGATCCCCCACGAATAAGTCTCCCCGAAAAATTCCATCTCCCCGTGGACAATTCCTCTCCACTGACAATTCCCCCCACAGGTAAAACTGAGCAGCCAAAGGGAAAGTCAGACAAAAAAAAATTGTCTTCCCTTGTAGTATTTGTTTTAGAGTTGTTGCTTTGCCCAATCACCCGCTTATGTTGTTTTGTTTATACAAATGGGAGCATACGAGGTGGAAGAATCTTGGTGTTGTATTATTGCACTGTCATTGGGAGTGTATAGGTTACCAGGAATCTACGAAATTGGTGAATGTCAACATTCACCGGTGAATGTCCGAAATGCCTTTTTTTTTCCCTTGGATTTAGTCAGCAGTGCCAGTCAACTTGTTCAGTTTTATGCAAGGTTTTAATGGTGACTGGTTAGGTTAGGTTAGATTAGGTTTTTAACCCGTTTCTAAGCAGGAACGGATCCAGGATTTTTTTTAGGGGGGGGGGAATAGGTTGATCCGAAAAAATTGCGTTAGGAGCAAGTTTAATTAACGCAAACTTGCGTTAATTAAGTAAATTACACTACTTTAGACGACGTTAGGGGCGCCCCTCGCCCCCTGCATACGCCACTGTTTCTAAGATTTATAACCTAATTTAACCTAACCCAATCTAACTTTTCGCTTTCACCTTCAAAGCTTGCATATGTAAAAAAGGTGATTCGCAAAGCTAAATGAATCTAAGCCGAGAAAAGGGAATTTCGGACATTCGCCGGTGAATGTCGATATTAACCAGATCTCGGACTTTCACAGTAACATACATACTGATAAAATTTGAAAGTAATTTAACATCTAAAAGTGGTTGAAAAACGGCTGACAAATTCAACAAATTTATACGAAAAAATTTTTAGAAAAATACAATCAATCAATCAATCAATTTGGTGAGTTGGTGAGTTGAGGAAAACGGACTAATTAATAATGAAATAAAAAAAAGCCCCTTAAAGGAGCTGCAGACATGAAAACTTCCTAATGTATGCCTGGTGGACGCATTCTCAATCGTAAGGGGTGAGCGCGTATCATGTACTATAGATGTCCGTGCCAGAATAAGTCCACCGGAAATAATTACTCGTACTTCTTAGTCCAAGCCACTACCTCTGTGCACTTTCGTCATATAGCAGCCCGACTACAGTTGTCACTAATTTCATATTTCGAAATTATTTTCTTACCTTTACCTTACCTTTCTATGATAACTGAACCAAAAAATTTCACGGCAAAGAAAACAAACAACAATTTAAAAATAGATATTATAAGAGATTCTACACCATATATTCTATCTTAATTTTGGAATATAGGCATAACATTCCAAAACCCCTTGGCTTCTTCATTTGTTTTATTATCATACGTGTACTTTCCCTTTGGCTCGTTTGGCTGTTCAATTTATATGTGGGAGAATTTTTCGAGGGATAATAGCCTGCGGGGGGGGGGGGGATTTCCTGGTGGAGATTTGTCCTTGGGGAGCAGGGGGAATGTCCACGTTGGGAGTTGTCCGTGGGAGAAATTGTCCATAGGGGGGGGGGGGGTTCCGATAGGGAATTTCCAGTAGGATCAGCGTAAAACCTGTGGGACTAGTGTAAATATTTCCATTGCACCGCTAGTATAGAGGTCTCCCTCCGTCTCTTAGAATTAATTTAATCCCAATTTTAGAGGGGCTCGGAAGATTGCGGGAACCACCAAAATTTATTTGGCGGGGTAAGTTACAAGAAAAAGAAGGGGAAAAGGCTTATTATATGCATAATGTATAAGCCAATGGGTAAAATATCTCATTATATTGGAGACAGTCACCAAAATTCCTTACATATGTACCTGGAATTGACATTTTTAGAATTTCCAGCATACCAGAGTCTAGAGCCAAATCACCTCTAGTGGAGTGTTTAAACTTATATCATTTAATTTGAAATTAATTTCTCTTTATTATATAACGCCTTCTATTTGATTTTATTAAAAATAAAATAATATACAAATAAATAAATATTTCAAATATTTCAAAAGTTGAATTTAAAATCTTCATTTGTCACATCTAAATTTTGCATAAGTTCTTCTTTTGTAGGTTTATTTATAATACGAGTCGTATTATAGATTTTTCCAAGGATTGTTTTGAACCTAATTCCATCCTTGGACACATGTTTTGGGTGTTGACCAAAGAACGGTTGAAGAACTGTTTCCTTCCTGTTTACCGGATCCAAGAATGCCCTATAAATTACAAATTGTCTTGATTTTCGGCTATTTTTTAGTCCCTCTCTATTAGTTACATTAATAAGCTTTGGATGCCCAGGGGTAGACGAGCGTAGTTTTTCTTGTTGGGGAAAAAACATTTCAATTGGTTTATCACGAGCTGGGAATTGAATACGTAGGGGATCTTCTAGTTGAATTAAAAGAGGCTTTTGCATTAGTTGTATTTTATGCAGTTGAGGTGAGTATCGAGAAAATGGATGTGGATGAGGTGCGGCAGCAAATTCAGATCGACCTCCACTTTGAACTCCAAAGGGCTGCTTCTTTGACTGCTTCATGTATGGCTGTGACAGGATTGGCGAATAGAAAGACTGATTTGAGCCAGCTGTTAATCCAAGGTTAAATTTAGATTGACTTTCAACTGGATTCAACCGAGCGTTCACAATTATCGCGAAGATAACCTACAAAAAAAAAAAAATTAAAACTCTTTGTCACAGACTGACTGACAGAAATAGTAGTGAATGTAGGCCTATTTGCATACAGTTGCTAGAACAAAAAGACAGAATCAAAGGTAGAAACAGGGCAATTTTATTATGGAATTGTGATACCGAGTTTGGTAGAAATAGGGATATATGATGTCCTAGCCTAAGTAAATTTTCTGTAGAAAAGAAAAATAGCAACGAGTAAAGACTGCTACAATTTTGTAGGTATAACAATCTAGTTATAATCATTACGGTATTTGGTTATAAAATAGCCCATAAGTTAAAATGGTACTCACACGATGGTAAGACGGTTGCCCTTAATTATTTAACTAAAAATCGAAGATTGAAAGGATCAATACAATACCCTAGGATATATAGGAAAACAGCTGTTAATGTTAAAAGTAATAACCACCGTCTAATAGCCTAGAGTCTAGCATTTAAAGCTGAAATTTAGGAAGGGTACCTCTTTTCAAGAAAGTTATGACATTGATATTCCCAGGATGGGAATTTGAAAGGAACTTTCCAGGAACAGTTGAATATGAAAAAATTGACAATGTAGGAGATGGATGAAACAATCTTAGGAAAATAGTTTACGAAGTAGCAAAGATGTCCTAGGGAGGAAAGTTGGAAAAGCAACTAGAGGTAAAGGCAAAACAATTTAAGCTTGGAGGGAAAGAGGAAGGATCTTTACATGACGTTTTTGATTGACATATAATATAATAATAAGAGTAAAGAAACAGAAAATATAGTAAAAATAAGTATGAATTACGGAGTTGTGAAATGGAGGCCATGGAGAAAAATACATAAGATCTAGAAAACGAAGCGAAAACGCATAATAGTAAAATAATGTGTTGGCATACTAAAAAATTGAGGGAAGTAGTCAGCCTGGACTTGTTCCAGTTAAAGATAGGAAAGGGGCCTCGATTTGTGATAAGGAAAGGGTTAAAGAGAGATGAGCAGAACATCTTGAGAGTGTGTTAAACAGTGATAAAGTTGTAGGAAAGGAAATACCAAAGAATAATTTTTTTTTGACAATTTGGAAGTGAATAAAAATTTATTTTGTGAACAAGAGGTAGAGGCTGTAGGCAACTAAAAGGGTTAAAAATAAAATAATATAAATAATATTATAAAAGTAAAATAATAAAAATAATTAAAAATAATAAGTCCTCAGGTGCAGATAGTCTGGTAAATGAGTATTTGAAATATAGAAGTTGCGGAGTTAGAGATAAATTACTGAAGATTATGAACATGCTCATTAAGAAAGGAGAAGTACCTTTTATTCGGTTATACGGAAAGTTTAATTAAATCTCGTCATTAGAAAAGTGATAAAAGTAAGTGCGATAAATATAGAGGCATTAGCTTTTCTGCTGGAAACAAATTACTTAGCATGATGATAATTATTAGACCAAGAGATGATGTAGATAGAGTTTTAAGAGAAGACCAGTGTGCTTTTAGGATGGAGAGAATCAAACTGAATCTTTTATTTCTTAGATTAAAATGAGAAGTGTATGAATCAGCTGACCCTTCAGTTTCATAGATTATGAACATGCAGTTGATGCAGCTGATAAAAGAGTTTTAGTGAAAGTCATATCCTTGTATGGTATACCCGATAAGTACATTAATTGATTAGAACTTCGAACCTGAATAATATTGCTGCTGCTAGTGAAGCTGGATGTAAGGTTAGTACCTGGTTTACTGTCCAATCAGGAGTTAAGCAGAATTGTGTCCTATCCCCGTTTTATGGATTGTTTTAATTGATTTTAACCTACGGAATAAAGGAAAGGCTATGGAGGACCACAAAACTAAAATTGGAAGATAAAACTCTCCTACATTTAGACTATGCAGAGGAATGGAGTGTCCTAGATAAATTTTTTAGCATAATAAATGAATTTCTGACGTTTTAAGGATTCAGGATACAAAAATAGGCCTGAAAATTAATTTGAAGAAATCTAAGTCGCGTAGGCTAAGGATAAATGCAGCTGATAAGGTGATGTTGGGTCACGAGAAGATAAATCTAGTGGATAGCTTCACTTACCTTGGTAGTGTTATTAGGAAAGACGCAGGAAGCAGAGAATTTGTAAAATAAAAAGTAGAGCAGCCGAGACCCAGGTTTTTGTTTCAGAGTTGAAAAAGATTTTGAAGAATAAGAAGATAAGTCTACCACCAAGATTAAAATATTGAGAGCTACAGTAGTGACAGCGGTCAGGTATGTCTCTGAGACACGGGCACTTCGAGAGGCAGAGGATGAATTTTAAATATTTTCCAGAGGAATTGTCCGTGGATAGTTTTAAGTATCCCTCTGTCCGACCGTCTATCAAACAACAAACAGCTAAAAAACTGTGGTTCTTTACCACTTTCTGGGACTATAATGAAAGAACGGTTGAAATGGTTAGGACAAGTTTTACGAACGAAGGATTAAATCAGGTTCTATCTGAATGAAGCGGGAAGAAATCATAAAAAAGGACTTAAATGAAATTGGAATTTATGGGAGGGGTAAAGAGCTTTCAATAGATTTGGATGGAGGATGAATGTGTGCAGCTCTGTTTGCCTCAAGTGGCTTGGTGCTGCGCCAAGTTATTAGCAGCAGTAGTAGTAGCAACTTCAATTGACCCTGAATTTTCATTTTAAGATTTTCAACACATAACAGCAAAGACAAAACGTCTTTCATTATTTTTTCGGGTATCCTATAAGCTATTTTTTCCCAGTTCAAAGGTAAATTATATCTTTGGAGAAAGGACTAAAAAATGGTAGAAAATTTACTTCTAAAAAGGGACACAAAAACAAATGTGAACCTCGGAAGTAGTGACGTCTTTTTTTTATACGTGACTTTAGCTATAATATGTTAATATCGTGATAAGGTGATATAGTTAATATTATCTATAATAACTACATAAGATGATAAGGTGAAATCGACAGCTGAGTCGAAGTATGTTTAGTTTATGCCCGTTAGAGCCTGCCATGGAGTTCTGCTGTTCTCCTTGAACGTTCAGTGTTCAAGGAGACCAGTGTTCAAGCAGTGTTCAACGTTCAGTGTCAGTGTTTCAATAAGAATAAACAACTGGTCCAAGTTAAAAAAGTCCTGACAGAGTGGGTCTTCAAAGCGGTTACTGCTTCGCAGCAAAAACATTATCAAAGTTAAAGCTGAAGTTACTCTAAAAGATAAAGTAGCTGGGTAAAGTATAATTACAGTCCCCCCTCTTGAGCGAAATGGAAGATCACTTTTTCGTATAGCACCTTACAATAGAATGTTTTACTTTTGTTTTTATTAGCTTAGCCTTTTTTGGATAAAAGTGGAGTCAAAACATTAGGGATTATTAGGAAAATTGTAAGAATCAGGATATTTCAGGTGGATTAAAAGCACGAATGTCTCCCTTTCAGTACGCGCCTGGTTTAAGTAACCGAAAATTATTAACCGGATCATAGACGAGAATAGTAAAAGCTATGGACCTCCTGGAAAATGGCTCATAAAACACTTTTTTTTTCTACATCAGAAAAAGACCAATTTAATGTAATAGCAATATTAAACACCTGAAAGTAAAGAACTAGGTTTTATAAGGGTTTATGGACACTGGATAGATTTCTATTACTTATACTAAAGCAAAAACCATTTTTAGCAATTTATATGGCTAACACACGAAGTCTAGCAACACACCCATGAAAATTTTGATAAGATAAAACAAAAAATTAATAAAAATAAATACGCTAGAAGGACAAGACAATGAAAAGTCTAAACCTAGTTTAGTGAGCTTGCCTCTCCATAAGCCTGGGCCGAAACGTACATGTAAACGGGATTGTAACTGATTAAAGTTGAAGCGAAAAATTTGTAAAACATGAAACAAGTAAATAACAAGCAAAAAGAAGAATTTAGTTCTATGTCTCTATTTGATGCAAAACAATTTTGTGAAGTCAAATTATACATCAAAATGAAAAATAAATCGGGGATGTATTTTCCACTGGCTTATTTCCCTTTGAGTCAAGCTGGCTGTTATGGGTTGGGTATTAATCGAGAAAACAGAGGGCACACTTCCCTAAATTACAAGGCCAAGAAACAAAAATTCACAATCTAAGGGCATACTTCCCTAGATTACAAGCCCAAGAAACAAAAATTCACCATCTAAGGGCTTTTTAAACACTCAAAATTCGATTCATATCAATAATCAAACTATCGATTGTCCGCTCCGCATTTCTATCCAATGTTTTTCCTTTTTCTTTTTTTGGCCTACCATTTATCAGACTTAGTGCATCTAGAAACCTTTCATCGAGGAATTTCAGCTTCTTCAACTTTCACCTGAGGGCAATATAGCCCTGTCTTGTCAATTTAGATTGGGAAGCAGTTTTTTCATTTATTTGAAAGGGACTAATTATTACTTAAATAATTTATATTTAGCCAAATAATTAGTTTATACTGTCTTAACATCGAAAAAAAGGGTCTATATTGCCCTTAGTTGCAGGGTGAAGAAGCTGAAATTCTTCGTTGAAGGGTTTCTAGATGTCTTAAATCTGATAAATGAGCTCCGCCCCCTCATTATCAATTTCGAGAACAATTATGTTTGTCATTGTGGGGCAGTGACTTGTTGCAATCAACATTTTTATAACACAAGTTTGTTTAATTAGAGATTTCCTTCCGAACGAACAATGGTTCCATTTTTGTAATTGGGAATGTTTTAATAAAAAGCGTGCAAGTATTTGACTGTTTTAGGTTGTGTGATCTGAAAAACCTTTACATTAGGGTTTTCGATAACGACGAACTCAATGGTTAAATTTTGCGCAAATTTGCGCAAATTTGCGTTATATGGAACATGTTCTTACTTTAATAGATTGAGTATATGTTACATTATAACATTATAACCTGTATGGGCAAGTGAGTTTTCCTCTGAGGAGCCCTGATATGTGGTGATTACTTGGGGAAT
The DNA here is from genome assembly GCA_027921565.1 of Artemia sinica. Lineage (NCBI taxonomy): Eukaryota > Metazoa > Arthropoda > Branchiopoda > Anostraca > Artemiidae > Artemia > Artemia sinica. Next base: position 19,876,325 of record CM051259.1, read on the forward strand.
ATTAAATTTTGTAGACTTAAGGTGCTTTGGCTTTGTTTTGGGACAATGATTTACATTTATTAATTTTGAATTTACTCTATTTTGGACATGATTTTTGGACTATTGTTTTGGATTTACTATTTTGTCCTAGGTGATTGGATGAATGAGTAAGGTATATACCTTGTTCAAGCGCTCATTCATCTTAATTACTAAATTAGGAAGACAGTTTTTTTTTTTTTTTTTTTTTTTTTTTTTTTTTTTTTTTTTTTGACCAAGTTAATTACCTGTAATACACTATATTAATAAAAAAGAAGCCACTTTGTATTAGCTTCGGAAGATCATATAGCTAGGCTTGAAAGCTAGAGTTTTTGAAACTAAAACTGTTTGTACATGCGGCTGGAAAAGAGGATTTTGGGGAGAGACGAAGCGAAGCAAAGGCATTCGAGATATTAGGGCTTAAAAGATGCTAATTTCTTCTTTAGCCCCTCGTCAAACCCTTGGAAATGTCCCACAGTTCCCACAGCAATGTGTCTTGGGAGCCTTGCCTTAGAAACTAACACTGAGATGAGGGGTGAAATACAAGACAACGAAGGGATGAAAATTTGGAGAAAATACTATATAGACTTCATCATCAAGATAACAAATTGAACTAATATCTAAACATACAGAATGCTGGTGAAAGCTAAGAAATACAATATAAACAATGCGGGACTATATTAAGAGTATATAGTGATATTATGGGAGAAAATCGTACAAAACTAGAGATGTCATGAGCTTCTGGAAGGGGGAGAAGGATAGGGCATAGCATTATTAAGGGCATGTGGATATTGGCCCCAGGCTTCAACAAAGATTTTATTGTCACTATTATAATACAAATATACCAGTAAGAAAACGAAGAAAATCCTCATTTTGATAGCTCAATTCGATAGAACAAAGAATACTAAGACTTGAATTAAAGTAGAATTCTCTAGTATTTCTCAATGATTACATAAAAGCATAAGATTATGAAGTGTAACCTTAATTACAATGCGAGATGCATGGCTAGGAATTCATCACACAGTACTTTCACTATTATTAATGACCTAGTCAGCATTTCCTGAAGCTTAGATCCATAAGTATATCTTTACGTTGATAGTAATCAAAATATACTATCTGTACTGATACAGTATGGCTTGGAGTGAAGAACACGAGAGTTTTCTTCTCTGATGCCCATAGAATTACCAAAAAATGTTAACATTTTCATTTTATTTTAGCTAAAAACAATTTTTTCCGTAGTTGGACACCAAAAAGAGTTATTTTTCATTGAATCAGTTATTTTTATCTGTCATAAAAAAGCACCGAGCCTGTGGAACAAAGTGATTAATCTCTTTTTGAAATAAGATAAAAAAATTAGCCTTTTCACTTGAAAATAAAGAGTGAAAATAAACTAAAAAAGAACAGAATTCACCCTTAATTGGAGATAGTGCTTACTTTCCAAGTCTTTACGTTAAAGATAAATTTAGGCTTTACTGAAAAAAAAAAAATTCAAACATGTTCGTTTTCCAAAACCTTTAGGGTGTTAAACAGTATATAATGAACAATCCTTGTTGATAGTAACCAATGCTTTAGAAAACTAAGTTTTGATGTAAATATACAATCTACCACACCCTTGCGTAGACATTAGAAAGAGCAACATATCTCCAATCTATTTGTTTTCTGGTCACTTCGTATGGAACGGATGGAATAAATAAAGAAAATTATAGGGAAAACATTAAGAATTTAGGATAGGACCTGACATGACTTGACATCTTAGTGTAACATACAAAAGCTAAGTTTCTACAAAATAGTGTAAGAATCATTTTTGTAGTAAGTTCTACAGTGGCTTCAATTCATGAGAACTTAATGGGGGGGGGGAGGGACAAATGTAGTTTTCAATATCTGGTGGGGGGATTTGTCATGTTTTTGGTGAAAATACCTAAAGAAGACACTGTTCAATGAAACCAACTCCCCCCTAAAAAAATAGGTAATTTTCAAGATCTCTGGAAGAGCAAAAATCTAGAGGCGCAAGCCCCTTTACCCCATCCTCCCAATTGACGCCACTGAACTAGTGTGATGGCAACCCTTTTTTGTTGAACCGAATGCACTGAACATGGAGTGTTCGCATAACTTAACAATTTGAGAGTTTAAATGGGATCAAAACGTTTTAAGTAAATTACTACACAACTGCTGAAATACACTACTAAATTTGTATTATAAGGATCGAAATACAAGTATTTTATAAAAAAAACGAATATTTATAGAAGAGAAAAACAGTCCTGTTTTCAATGTAGCGCAAGAAACCATTGCCATTGAGGCTAGCTTTTGCTCATTTTAATTTTCACTCTTTTAGGTTTACGTGTTGTTTTAAAACTTCATTTTTAGAAGATAACTCCCTTGCGTTCACTGTGGCTGTAAAACACATGATCCCATTGAATCAAATGTCTTTCTGGTTCCATCTCTGCTGACATGAAAACTGGTAAAACAATTATCTTAACAGGAGTTCACGACCTTATTTACAACCTTTCTAGGTTCTAAAATGAATTTTGATGCTTAGGTCAAAACGAACACTTAAACTCAGTTCGGATGGAGTTCACCCGTGGGAAAATTAATCAGATCCGTTTCAATGCTCTTGTCATAGGTACAGTTTCTAGAAGTATCAATTCTTACAAACACTTCTTGACTGGATTTGAACACATTTTCTGCTAGGATTCGATGGGGGTTCATCCCCGTTTAAAATTGTAATTCAATAAGGAGAGGGATATAAAGAGAAACAAAGAGAGAGAAAAAGAGAGAAAGAGAGAGAGAGAGAGAGAAAGAGAGTGAGAAAGAGAGAAAGAAAGAGAGAGAGAGAAAGAAAGAGAGGGGGAGAGAGAAACATGTCAAAAGTTTTGGAAGATTTTATAAATTTCGGTTGTTTTTTTCCTATTGGACAAGGGTATCTGATAAATCGCTCCCGGATTTATCGATTAGTGTGAGCATGGTGTGAAATTGTCCTTATATCAAAGTTTCCCAATACTTTATCCATAATTTTACACATTCCATCTTTCTTCTACTGTGCTGGCTATATATAATATGTATTACAATAGTCCATTCATTCTTTTAATGGAATCGTTAGTAGAAACTTCTTTAAAACGAATTTCCACCATTCTGTAATGAAAAATTATTGACAAAATTATTTTCCTATCACCGATATGTTGGTGGCACCAATGGCGTTGATTACCCCTTAGACTACTTTGGCTTAAACTAGTGGCAAGGTCTTTAACTGGAACCTTCTGAGGAAAAGAATAAAAAGTAATAAATGAAACATGTAAGAAAGCAAACATACGGACCGGACACACGTAGCTTTGTTCGGGCATTGATTTCAGCAGCTCAGTTAGCAAACGATAGCGGTACACAATCCATGTCCTTTACGTGAGATTTTCAAAACTAAACATCATGGATACATTTGGCCAACTGCGGCTTATCAATAGTTACATGATTGATCTTAAATCATTATTAATTCTTTTATTATTATTATTAATGTTTTTGTCAATTCTTTCTTTTAATTTTTATTTCGTCAATAAGTTTCAATTAAACGTTAAATTTTTCATTATAAATTATAAAGTTCTTTTATTATTAAATATTTAACTAGTTTTATTAACATTTAGTTCTTTTGCTGAAATGAAGGACGAGGGGCTAATAACTGACCGTCGCAGGTGTTCCTTCCTTCGTGCCTCCGGCTGTGCCTCCGTGCCTCCGGCACACCTGAAACAGCGTGTTCCTGGAAGCGAAGGAACACAGTTTTATCTTTGGCTTATGGAAAGCGTACGGCGCATTTTTTACGACGGCAAACTTTCTCCTCTTGAAAGGTTATCTTTACTTGGTCGTGTTGTTTACTGCGTTCAACATTGGAGATCCTGGGTCCTAAAAAGTGGACATTATGCTTTGAACGAGAATTTTATTACCACAAACCTTTACCATTGCCTAGAGATAAATATGCATTCCCTAGTGCTTCTCATTCGTCGATTCAAACGGCTTGGGCTCGAACGTCTTTTCAAACTCTCCGACATGAATAGCCAACCGTGTGAAGATTTTTTTAGGAAGATGCGGTCTCAAACCAGTACATATAGTACTGTAATAAACTTTTCGTTCCTCCAACTTCTACATCGAATTCGTCGATATGAAAGTATAACGGATTTTGAAGCTCAATATGCTAATGAACAATTGTCCTTGCCCAAGGCCAAGCGAGTTAGATCCATTGGTGTTGTGTCTGTCAGTTCCGATTTTTCTTTGCCCGGGGACGATGAAATCAAGCTCGAGCTAGGGCGAGCTCGTATTGAAAGCCAGCGAATAATGAAAGCCTTGATACCCGACGACGTACTTTTTGCTTTCGGTCACCAAGTACCGAATTTTCGTCTTTCTGTACTTCACGACAGTGACTCAGACGATGACTCAGAGGAAAATACTCTGTCCGATAAGCAGGAAAAGGCTTCTGCGACTGACACTGAATCGGGCTCGGAAAGTGGCGGCATCTTTGAAGATTAGCCAGTGATTGCTCACTGGTGAAACACCAAGTTGAGAAAAATTAGGTTAGTGAGCCTGTGACGAACATGAAGAATTCTAGGTTTTGTCTTGTCAAGACTTCTGACAGCTCCATAACACCAATAGAAAAATCCACGCTGTTGTGGCTTCTGAGGGAAAGCTCTGAGAAGCTGAGTAGTGACCGATTAAAACGGGCGATCGTCCAGGGCCGACGAGTAGGACTACGTGAGTCGCCACAAACCAATGCAGAGGTCGGGGTGAAATCGGAATTGCGTATCGATGAATGGTGCGTTTACAGACCGGTTGGCAGGGGAAAGAGAGTCTTAGTTGGGCGGGTCATACAATTTGGCTACTTGTCTGGGCGAAGACGCCACTCTGTTGACACGCAGAATATGGCGATGGCGTTCCCTGACTACATAGGAATCCTGTGCCAGTGGTTCCAGCTGAATGCTGATCTCACACTAACTGCCGCATTGGTAGACCAGGGTTACTGTGACTCCAGCCTGTATATCATGCATTCAGCAGAACCCGTTTCTATGGAAATCGGCACCAACATTGTCTTTGGCTTTGACTCAGACGTCTTCACATTTCTGAATTCATTTATCCCGAAGAAAGGGTTCCACTTTTTTGATGTCTCGTCAGCATCGCAATCATCATGTTAAAAATGGCACCTAAACCCAAAACTGACCTCAAGACCATAACCACCACCATCGCCATGTTCTGTGTGTCAACAGAAGGAATTTTGTTTAACATTTTTCAGAAGTATTTATTATTTTTTTTCCTCCCCTCCTCCTCTCCACTCGGTGATATTTTAATACTAAAACATATAAATCTTACAACTTTATACATTATCATATCACCTAAACTTAAAAAAAAAATTATTATATACCAATCAAGTATTAGTAGACACGAAGGCACACTACCATTTAACTTTTTTCTTGCCAAATATCCATCGCTCCCCCCGTTCCAGGGTGTCCTTCCCCCTCTAGGAGACGCTTTTCCGGTGCCATTTTTACTTCAATTTCTTAAAATTTATATCGTTCAATTTTCACTAATACGAATTCAAATTTTAAAGGTGGTCTTCCAAAAGGCTTACTCTCACAATTTTAAAATTTTTTAACACAAAAAAAAACTATTTGCTCTCCCGTAGACTGGGCGTCCTCCGTCCACAAGAAACCCATTCTCTCGGTGGCACTTTTTTCCTTCTTTTTTTCAGCCCTTTTTACGACCAACCTTAATCAACAAAAAAACCAAAATACAACAAACCCATCAACAAAAAACCAAAAATAACCTTAATACCGACGTGCATGAGGGCACAGAACTGAACAGAATCTTGAACCATGTCTCCTACGGCCGAGGAGGCCACCCACGGCGGGGCTGGTCCTTCCAGCTCAAGTGCGTGTGCCCCTCGTCCCCCATTCGCTTGAGTTCTTGATATAATTTTATGAGTCTCGAATGCATACCGAGATCTAGGGCAGCGGAAGCGATGAATACCATCGGAAAACTTGTTATGCTCAGTAGAAGACATAGTAGTAGAAGACTTAGTGTTTATACTTGTGCTAACCGAGCTTAGTTTGATTTACTGAAGCTCGTTTGTCCAGTTTCTTAGGGTTTTCATTTGAGCTGTGATTATCGAGATGATTACTGAAACGTACCAATAAATATCTGAGAAACTAGTTATTATTTTTAGTTGGTTGCTTTACTTAGCGCTTTTTACTAATAAGTCGGTAGTAACAGTTTTTCTGACTGTTGCTTTACAGTTTTCTCTTCAAATACCCGACGGCCTGGGTTTTATACCAAGAAAGTTGGATTCTTAGTACATTCGGGAAAAAGGGATCTGTGTTTCTTCCGGATTCTTTCGTGTCAAAGCAGCAGATTCCTTTTTTTTAGTACAATTAAGAATCCGAGATCCAAGGGTGCGTCTTGGCACAGCCACTAAACAGAAAAGCAGGTATGATAGAAGGGAAAGGGACGTGTGAAGACGTGATAAAAGGCAACTTTTACCGCTGGCTAAGCCATATTGAATAGGGCTGCGAAGCGTGACGTCAATTCTTGGGCGGGAAATTCAAATAATGATGAAACGTGGACGCGTAGACACGTTTTTTCGGAACTTTGGCGAATTGCTTTGGCCTAAAATATTTGTCGTAGATCCTACTAATCCACCAGAACGTTTTCACGTCGAAATAATACTAGGAGTATTGACAATCAGTTGTTAGTTACAACTAGAAACCACGTTTCACGGTACTTTGAATTTCGCACCTTGCTTTTTATGTCATCACCGCGCAGCCCTATGTTGTATAACTTAAAAACCGTGTTCCGGGATTTTTTTTTGAAATTTCGGGATTTTTTTTGAAGAAAAATCGGAATTTTATTTTTGAGCTGGTGGCAACACTGCATGTGTAATAGGAAAAAGCGACACCATCAGTGCCATCGTAGGGTTACCTAATTTCTGCATGGATATCAACAACTTGCAGTCCTCCGTTCTTCTTCTTTAGGTACATATCAGTTGTTTTCAGTCTTGGGGGTTCTTTTCCTTGTCAAATAAACCCGTAAATGATTTTTTCCAAGTTTTAAAAGATCGTTTTTGAAAGTGCTGAAATATTCGACAGATACCGAATAACAGGCAAGCTGTATATATTTACATATTGCACCCTTTGGAATATTTTATAAGTTTCCTTCCCTGTCCATTTTTAATGCCTCCGGCATGCCTCCGGAGGCATGCCTCCGGCGTGCCTCCGTGCCTCATGCCTCCAGGTGTCCCTCAAAATGCCCAGTTGTTAACCCCTCGGAGAAGGAAACAATTCCTTCTGTTCAAATTGAGGATTCTTTTTTGTTGTTGATCGCGACGAAATTCGGCACCGTTTTTGTAAATCAGCGCTGAAAACTAGAAATTTTTCAAGCTCAATCGCTGCTTTTTTTTGCAATTCGGCACCGATTTGGTAAATCGGCGCTGAAAAAAGCTACGTGTGTCCAGTCCTTTACATTAAAAAAATTAGACACTGAAAATGACGTCTATTAACTTTCTTCTGGAGACAGGTAAATAAAATCTTCAGGGAAGCTGGATTTCATGTTCAATGTCAAATGTGAAGCCTCAATCTTCACCTGGTTACATTACGAGATCTATGATTGGGGAATGTAACATGATACAGAATGCACGCTTCGGAAGTCGACGGACGGCATTGGGACTTAACGGCAAACGTTTCAATTTATGACCTGAGATTTGAGATTTTTGACACTCTATGTGAGGTCTAAAAACACCTGGAATGTTTTCATATTACAAATATGAAAAGTTATTACGAAGATATGCTGTAGTTGGGGATCAAATAATCGTTTTGAATTTTTTTAAGAATTTCAATTACTTTTCAGCATATATTTTGAAAAATTAAGGGTATCTCACCCATCAGATATTCAATAATAGCTAAAGTGGTTTGGCAAAATTCATTTAAATGTTTAAACAATGACAGTCAGTTTTTGAAGAAAAAACTCAAATATTGCTCAAAAATAATTGAAAGTATTTCATTTAGTAACACTCTCATTGAACATAAATAAAGAACATAAAACAAAGAACATAAACAATGATCTTTTATTCATACTACGGTTGTAAATTCTAGTCGAAGAATAGAAAATTATTTGAGATATTTATAACCTATTTTGAAAAACTTGTCAAAATTTTGGACTAAAAGCATTTATAAGTCATTGAAAGCGTTTATAAGTCATCCAAAGCGTTTACAAAATGAAAAGTGATTGTATAGATAATATTTATATTACTACTACTGATTCGTCTTCTAAAAATAGACTTTTTATTGTCTATTTAATAGACTTTTTATTATAAAAAAATAGTTTAAAAAAAAACTATTTATTAAAACTTTTTGTTAAAACTTTTTATTAAAAAAAAACTATTATTACAAAAAATAGACTTTTTATTATAAAAAAAATAATAAATTTTATTGTGTATTTATTTCTTATTAAAAAGGGCTTCAGAAGCACGAATACTCTTTTTGAGTTCAGATTTGAAAAATGGTTCCCATTATATTATATTTTACTTATTATTAGTGTTTATTTATTTATTATTCATGTATTTATTTATTTCTTCTTTTATTGCTCATTAACCTTGTTTTTAGATTTTCAAACACACCTGTAACGTCACATTGATCAAAAGGCTTTATTTTATTAATTTCGAACTTTGAAGCTTGGGATAACAACTTTTTGGAACCGTTAAACATGTGTTTTACTCAAGCAAAAGCTATCCAAATGATGTCAAAACCAGTTACCAATGAATACAATCCTTAATGTAGTATGGCCGGCCCTCCCCCCAAAAAAAATTCCTGGATACACACTAGTCATTTCTGATTATTGATATTTTACATTTAGTGTTGAATACTTTTTATAAACAATATCTCAAAACTATCTTGAATAATTGGCAGGTACGATGTGTGGCTGAGCTTTCAAGCTGAAAGTTTCAGCCCATAATAGGCGTACGCAAGAATAAGTTTCTGTGTAGTCTTGTGTTGAAGCAAATGATAGCCAACAACCACTCACCATGATGAAGTTAAATTGCCCTAGCTGGATTAAATTCTCGACACATCTTTTTTTTTCAAAATAGTCTGTAATTATTAGTTCCTGAAATTTAAATTGAACTAAGATTCGAGTAGAATTGCTGAAGCATAGATTAAATCAGAGAGGCTAGTCTAAAAAATGAAATTGCCTTGATCACACTATGAAGCCAATTGCGTTAGCAATATATCAAAGTGAAAAGTCTTAACTACTGCTATGTAGCTTGGATGATTTAAGCAGAGAGCCTCTTAGTGCAACAATTAATCGACCTCTGATTTACAAGTTGCCCAAAAAATTAAGCAAGAAAAACGGCTTTTAATTTGCTTAATTTTAAAAACGGGTTTTTCTTGGTAAATGGAAAAGCAGTGTGGTCTAAGAAATTATTTACAAGTTGCCCAGGGATTGCTAGAAATTGAAAATGTTTCCTCATCAATTTGCTCACATTTACTACGTTGAACATGATTCCCGCAAATTTACTGGATTGTGAAAATTTACTGGATCCCCGAAGTTTTATTATTGGTCAATAATAATGAATATATTTCAAGTTCTTATGTTCTGAGGATAAAAGTGAAATTACCAGTGGGTTCAGCAGCATTTTTACTCGTTTCCAGACTTTCTTGGGCTATTAAACCCCATTTGACAATTCGCGACGTTATACGACGTTTTGCCAACGCTCTAGGTAAAGAATTTTTTACATTCAGTTTAAGGTTTGTTCAGCAAGGTCGAAAGTATATGTTCACCAACTGTCATGCTTTCTTGAAAAAATGAACGATTCTCATTCTTAGCCGCCTCGCTAAAGGTCAAGGACACTGTGCAAAACAACAAGGCCGTATCCAGGGGGTTACCCGGTTTGAACCCCCCCCCCCCCCCGAAATTTTGACCGAGTCGAAAATAAGTCGAAAATTAGTAAAACCAAGGTAAAAATCAGTAAAATTAGTCGAAAACTGAGTCAAAAATTAGTAACCCCCCCCCCCCCCCCCCCGAAAAAAATCCTGGATCCGCCCTTGCAAAACAACTTGACAAATATTATGCTTTGATAATCGGCTGTGGAGCACCCCAAAACGAAATCTGTCAAGTATAAGCTTCTCAAATTTAATGTTTTTTTTCTTTTTGAAAGGGTAAAATTTTAAAATGTTATAATTTGTTTGTTTATAAGTGTAGACGCAATTTTCAAACTGGACTTGGGATGTTTCATACAATCTTGACAAAAAAAAGTTCTAAAAAAGCAATTATCTTTACAAACATAAAGAGAGGCATTAGCTTGAACGAAGATCTCGATTAAAAAAGAATTAAGCGCAGTAAAATTGCAGTCGTTAAAGGTCTTCATATCCACTTTATGGTTTCCTCTTTTATCCAATGGGAACAGTTGTTTTCCACTTTTATGAAACTAAGTTATCCTTAGAAAAACAATTTTCAAGGAAGTAAATATCCGGGAAATTACGGGGAATAAAGTAAATTTATGAGGTGATGTTTGATTTATTAAATGATTTCAAAATGTCGTTAAATACAGGAAAACCAAATTGCTGCATTGAAAAACGCATTAAATGAATTTAAATTCAGCGGTTGTCTTATGAAAATGATGAATGCAAAATGGCCTTGTTGGCTCAAATATGTTACGCAACAAGACATGCACTTTCAAGAATATTAAGAAAAACAAAAAATTATTTTGTGTTTAATACTATCAAAATCCATTTTGTGAATATGCTAGGTTTTTCAAGGTCTTCAGAAATTGGCGAAAATCAGATGTTCTGTAAGGCCTTTGAAGTACGAACATAAACCAACATCAGAAATTTCACGTTGCTTTGGTTAAGCTTCAGACCTTTGGTTGAGCATGAGACTTCTGACTAGCGGAATCATAGTCTACGCAATAGCACAAATTAGAACAATGTGATGTGTCTTCCATGTTTTTTTCCCTTGGCCCCACCACAGCGAATGAGCTTAGAAAGTTGAGAGAGATTTCACTAAATCAAGAATGCTGAGATGTAGTCCCTTTTTAAGTTGAATCAGATTGGGGGAAGGGATGGTCTCCAAGCCATTATTCAGTATTAATTATACCCAACCTCAATATATAGGCTAGACAACCTAAAAACGTTATGGGAGGGCTAATTTGATAGAAAATGCTGAGATTTAGTGTTAAAGCGACAAAACGGATCAAGTGAAGACTAGCTGTCCGTTAAGAAAAATTTATGCCCCTTATTCTCCACTTGCCACAAGACAAAAAAAGAAAGCTTTTTCAAACAGAAAAGTAAAAAAAAAAAAACTCCAAAATATCCCTCCTGGCATTTTGTTTGAAACATCCGTGTCAAAAAGGGTGTAAAATTAAATTTCAAGAAAAAAAGGTTCGTAGATGGATTTAGAAAGATGGGATGAAATGTTGACAACAGGTAAAACTTATAATAAGACAATAAAGTTTGAAAGAAAAAATAGCTTTTTTAGTCAAATAATAGTAAAAATCCGAATATTTCGGCTTCACGTCAGTAGGCCTTTATCATTGAAGAAAAAGGAAAAAATAAGAGAAAAAAGCCTAGCTTAAATAATTTACCACATACGTAAAAATAAAATAAAATAAAAACTCAAAGGATATGATAAGAAAGAGTCAAAAATTGATACAAAGACGAAAGAAACGATACACTATTGTGCGTGTCTGAGTTGCCATCTGGTTTGAGATTCTAACGAGAGGAAACAATAATTTTGTTTAAAAATATGTCTTATAGCTGTGGTCGGTTTAATATAGATCAGATACAGAGTCAAAAGTCTTTTAATGCTCTGTTGTTTGAAAAATTCAGTAGATTTTTGCTTTTGATAATTACGGTGGACTATGTTGAGAGTTCTCAAAGTTCATTTCATTTAAAATTTTACCTACAAGGTTAAAAGTCGTTTGGGATTGAGAATCAACAATTTCTTTATTTTTTTCATTATTAGAAGTATACAAGCTTCTGGCCCATTTTTAGTTTTTAACTCCTATGATTCATCACGATCTCCTAATAAAATAAAATAAAATAAAGACGCATCCATCTTTCTAAAAAAAAGAACATTCGGGGTGCAGTGGTAGTCACTCAGTCAACATCTATTCACTCAGTAGAATGCCAGATATAAGCCATGCACACAAAGCCAGACAAATAACGTCTGGCTTTTATCTTGCATATTCAAACTCAGCACCAAGGAGCCGCTCAGAACCGTCTCGAACGATTCTGGCCGTTCAGAAACCAAATCGATATCTCCGTAAAGCAAACCCTGCAGAAAAATGGCACAGAAATACGTTGCTGATTCAGGTTGCAACGTACCAATTATCCAGTAAAAAATTTTTAAGTGTTTCTCAATGCTATTTATTAATCAGAGTGTAAGAATGTGAGCAAGAAGAACTTTTTCAAGTATTTTTTTTTTTTAATTTGGTTAGTCTAAATGGCGTCTAAGAAAATTGTTCGGCGTTCAATGGCCAAAGACTCTTCCTTTTTGAAGACGGGGGTTAACTCTCGTTTTACGTAATTTTTTTACGAGTGTATATACCTCAGCCAATCAAGTGCTTTGATTTTACAGTTATTATTATTACAGTTACTATTTTAGCACCTTCGTATTTTTCCCAGCGTGGTTGCATCGGATCTATGGTGACGCTATGACATCAAGCAGAAGTTGCCATTAATCTGAAGTTACAAGACATACGGCAGGGGGAATTATATATATATATATATATATATATATATATATATATATATATATATATATATATATATATATATATATATATATATATATATATATATATATATATATATATATATATATATATATATATATAAGCCTACCGTTTGTCGATTGCCAGGACCTAAGCGAAGCTTGGGCTCCTGGAACTCACTAATTCGATGAACTCACTAATGATATAGCTAAGAAATACATTTATCTTTAGAACCAGAAATTCATCCTGAATCCAAATATAGCATTCATTAGCATTGGAAATGAATGTTGTCCCCATCCCCCTGATGTCAAAATATATACAAAACCCTTAATTGTATAGATACTATGAATTTTCCCACTATTTTATAGTAAAGAACGAAACCTAGCCCATAGTAACCGAAATCTGTTTGCAGCTTTAGCTTTTTACACAGAAAAAAAAGCCATAGGTTTTTTCCTTTGTGTAATTATCTTGGAAAAAAAACTATAAACTATAGTATAGAACGAGCTCTAAATCATGGTTGCAATTGTTATGTAATACAGAATGATCTCCTTTTGTAACTGACGTCATCGTATAGTTGTACTATAGCGTCATTTATGCTTGTAACCTACGATTAGGACGTCATTAATCTTCTTGTATACTATGACTCAGTTTTGTCAAATTTATAGTGAAGACCGAACTCCAATTCTCTTGCCGCCATTGAATATTTAAAAAAAAAGAGATAGGAAGAATAAGTTTCATCTAAACTATTTTGACATCATTGTCATACTGTTTACTCTCCTTGCACACAAGTGAAGCTTTGAACCAACAGGACAACATGAAGTGATGAAATATAGCAAATTATAATTCTTCCACTTAACATAAACTTTTAAAATAATATTAACAGATACCCTTGTGTTTGTGTAGTGGAAGCAGCCGTGCCAACATCATGAAGGTTTTGCGGTTCCATCCCGTACGGTGCAAGGGAACTGACCAAATTATCCTTCAATTGAATTAATTTTTAATTATAATATTATTGTAGGTTAAAGATTCCGAGTGATCAACTCGTCCCTAATATCAACAAACACTTTACAATTAAGATTTGTCACGTTGTTTTAATTTTAGAGTTTTTCCCTTATATTATCCCTCATCATAGGTTTTGCTATCATTGTATTTTTCTCAGAGCCACTCCATATAGAAGGGGTGGTCGAATAAACTTCAGAGGGGGTTCATTAGACTTAAGGATTGAAGGTTTTAGCACCATTTTATGAGCGATCAGAGAGCAACCGGCCCTGTTTCACGCTCCTTTCCTCCAAAGACACCCAATCAGAATTTTGAGATAGCCATTTTGTTCACAATAGTCCGAAATTCCAATAGCTGTGACTCCATGGTTGAACAACCCCTACAAATCCCGGGACAAGACCTCTAAACTTTACAATTTGGATATTGTTTACGTTTTTTTTATTGGGAAAAACGGTCATGCTTAATCCTGTGTCGCCAAAAACGGCTAGTGAAACTTTAAGGAAATTTTGAGATAGTATCAGGGTTGTGGCGCTTCCGGCAACCTAATAAGAGACGATCACTTCCCAAGCTAAGAAATATAAAAGCCCATAACTCCTAAAAATGGTGTCAGATCGAACTTCAAAGTAAACATTAGAACTGCCTTGTTCATTCATAAGGGACACTTGCAGTCCCTTAGCTTGAACAACAAAGAAATTCCAGTGACTTGAAAAACAAGGAAAGTGGCTGAAACCACGATATTTCGCATCGAAAGCATCTTTCTTTTTTTCTATTTTTTCCTCCTCCCAAGCTAGCTCGGTACTAGAACATCATAGAGAGCTATCTAATGGCTCATTTGAAGGGATTTGACAAATTTAATGCCTTTTGTAATGAAATGATTATTCATAATAAGATCAATATTTCTACAAAAAACTGTATTTTTGTATACAAGATAATGAATGACAATCGTAAGTTGTAATTCCCTAAAAGATCGGTATAACTCATTATAAATGGAAATTATGTAAATTTCATCGGTCTTATGTCTGTATAGATACCTGGAACTAAGTAAAGAACAAACCAAGGCTTAAAGTTCAGATAATACAAGCATCTTTTGAAAAGTTACTTTTCTGGGGTATTGTGTCATATTTGACTTAGATAGCTGCCTAATTCTCTTAGATTCGTCCCTTATTGTTCCAACTAAGAAAAAGCCAAAGTTTTTTTTCCTGTTAGTAATTATCTTTGAAAAAAATGTCCTGTCAAACATTACTATATATAACATTAAACATGACTATAGGTTAAATATGACTCTCCTCGGGAGAAGATGGATCAAAGTTCAAGTCAATCAGTTACAACCTAGTAGGAATTCATGGTTGCAGCTGTAGCTGTAACCTAATAAAAGACGAACCAGAGCCCATAGTAACCAAAAGTTAAAAAATGTGTTTTGAAAAAAACTGCAAAATGAAAAAAATACTGACAGCGATTCAGGAATGGTAACTATTTTTCCGCTCACCTTAAAAATAAAAGTTTATAGCGAAAAGAAAACTATAGTGATTTGAAAAAAATATCAATAGGACCTAAAACCTCAGTAATATAATTATCTGATATGCTAAATCTGATGGCGTAGTTTTCATCAAGATTATTAACCTTCTTAGGGGTGCTATTACCATCAACTTCTTTTGACTGATGACCTCAAACTATATGCAACATCCAAATAAGATGTTGTTTTAAAAGCTTTTATTCAAAATCTAGAACAGATAAAAGATTCTTTTGGGCTAACTTTGAAATCTCGCATTTTTGTCAGGAATATTAAACCCGCTCTTTTGCTTGCGATAAATAACAAAAAGAGGTTCAAGGTTTCCCAGGAAAATCCACCCCCCCCCTCCCCAACTAAAAAATCCCCCAGACATTCCCTCCTTGGTGAAAATTTCCCCCAGATATTTCCCCCTGGAACATCGTCTCCACATGAAAATTAAGTAGCCACAGAGAAAGTAAGAATTCTGGCAAATCTCCTCCCTTTTGTGAAAATTTCTCCTGGAAAATTTCCCTCCAGAAAATTTACTTCCCATGGAAAATTCTCCCCTCACTGCAGAGAATCCCCCCCCCCCTGAAAAAACAATGTCCGTATATTTCCCAATCATTAATACTACTGTAAATGTAAACAAAGGGCAAATTGCATAACTTAAAGCCCTTTCCAGGGGGTCGTGGGGGGTCATATCATCCCCAAAAGCAAATTTATTGGGCTTTTCAATTATGCTGAACAAAATATCAATCTCAACATTTTGATCGGATGTCTTTGGGGAAAAAGGGGCGTGGGAGAAAGGCTAGTTGCTCTCCAATCTTTTTGGTCAGTTAAAAAGAGCACTAGAAATTTTAATTCCCACTTGAACAAGCCTTCTCCCGATCTTCTGGGACAATTGGTTCGATACGATCATCCCTCGGAAAAAAAACACACATCCCTGATCTTTCTTCTGGCAAAAACTTAAGAATTCCACATTTCTTTAGATAGGATCTTGAAATCTCTACAGTATGGTTCTCTGATATGTCAAATCTGATGATGAGATTTTTAGGATCCCTTGACTGAGATTATTGTAAGGGATCATTAAGATCCCTCGACTTTATTTGGGTCTTTTCTCCCTTTTTTCAAAATCAAACAAATTTTCTCGGGTTCCTAACTTTTGAAGGATAACATCAAAATTAATGGATTTTATATATTGGGAATCCGCATAAAAAACAATTCTTTTGATGTACTAATTGTTATCAAAATTTTTTTTGTTTTAATATTTTTGGTTAGTATTGAGCCGAGTCGCTCCTTACTTACAGTTCGTTACCACGAACTGTTTGTTTAGCACTAGTGTAAAAATGAATACCAAGTCTAGTCTCTTTCACGACTAGTTTGCTACCGCATATATTAGAACTGCAAAACCAAACGTCGGTAAATTTTTCGTAACGACCCTCACAAATATTGTTCTTTGAGTTGCTTATTTGTGAGTTAATAAACGCGACGCCTTACTTACCCCATTCTCAACCAATACGCCAATGGGGAAGACAGGGGAGGGTGCATTCTTAAGAGATTTTTCTCCCCCTTATTATTCTGAAAAACATTTGTATTGGTATTTTTGTTGAAAAAAAAAAATCAGAAAAACAACAAAATTGCCTCCCCTAAACTTTGAAAATACGTTTTGTCCTCCCCCTACATTTCTGTGAGTTGTCGCCGCTGTTCTGAACCATATAACCCCATGCGCCTTGGCCTAATTGCAATTCTACAAAATTAACTTTGTTACTAAAAAAGCAATAAAGCTTTAAATTTCCACTCAAATAAGCCCTCTCCCAATATTCTACAAGTCCTCTTGATGGAATCTTAGGAGTTTGAAAAGTTTTCTAGAGTTTTTATAGATCCTTTCGGCTATGGCCAATTAGCAATCGTATCGTTTAGGGTCTTTTGTATGGTGAAATGTCGAATCGAAAGAACATGATGTTCGAATACTTGCCTATACTGGGAGAAACGTTTGTCTGAGGACGATGATAACTTAAGCGACCAAAAATCAGGGTTGACATAACTACCTGAGACTTTGTCGAGCAACTCTGAGTCGGGGTGTTGGAATTAAGTACCGTAAAAGATCAGTTAATGTAATTACTTTTTATTCAGAACACAATTACATGATTTTTATTTTGCAACAGTAGTAGTGACTATATTACCAGATACTGACTTTTAGAAGAGTAGTATTAGTTTTCTCAAATCATAGATATTAGTGAATGGATTACTCTTGAAATTAAATGCTTTTGAATTTTAAATTCCGTTAATATTGGATTTTATTTTGTTGTTGTTTTTGCTGGTTCTCCCCGTTGTTTGAGTTTTAGTTTTTATTTGTAATTCTTCCAATTTTGGTCTTATTTTTTTTTCTGTTGGCTTTTTGCGCTGTTTGTTTTTATCTGAGTTGTTACGTTTCACATTTTTTTAAAACTTACTTTCTCTTAAAGCACTGAAGAAGGGAGGTTGCTTACGAAATTATCCTTGTTTAATTTCTTACAGCGTTGCTTAATGATGGCCTTGGTAAATATCTTAAAGTCATAACTGTGATTTTGAATATTTTAACGGCACTTGATGCTGTGAACCATGAATTTCTAATGTGTAATTTAGAAAATACAGGTATAAGAGGAAGAGCTCCAGGCCTTTTGAGGTTTCACATAGGTGATAGAAAATTATATCTAAATGATAGAGGCCAAGCCCATGCGAAGATTGATATATCCCAGTACCAGCATTGTATTGATAATATTCTCGCAAAGATAAAAATACCATTTGAGCTTCTCCAGAATTCGGTTCCATCTTCAATTAATGAAAATCGTATTAAGTTACATATATATGCGTCACTTATTTCACATGCTTTATTACAAGCAGAAAAGCAGTTTGTCCCTCGCGCTAAAGTACGAGTCGGATCCCAAGTGAAGGGCTGGTCCCAGAATTCTTTACTTGTTGAGGCTTGTAATAGGGCCAAATCCTGGCTAAGTATCTGGATAGATTGCGACCGTCCCAGAACTGGTATCGTAAACCAGATCCATTTATCCGCCAAACGCCGTTTTTCAAAAGAGCTACCTAAACATAGAGCTACTATTCGTTCCAATTTTTCTGAAAAGATTTTTAATAACCCAGGACTTTTGTGGAAAAATTTAACACATAAACAAAAACAAAAGCCAAACCAGTCACTTAATATCCCTCCCGAACTATGGGAACAACATTTTCCAGAGTTTTCAGAACCAGACCCACTAATAGAAAATCCCTCCAAAGTTACACTCGAAAAGATGCTTTCGATAGGGGACAAATCAATGTTTACTGTATCAGTTTTGGATGTTTATAATATAATTCGTAAAATTAAGAAACCTTTTTCAAGAGGTACAGATCACGTTTGCGCCAAACACTTCCTATATGGAACCCCTTTTCTTTTTTCCCACCTTGCCCTACTTTTCAAATTGGTGTTTACAAAAGGAATAGTTCCTGCCTCGTTTTCAACTGGCCGTCTTACTCCTGTCCCTAAGAAAAAATAAACCCCTAAATGAGTGCTCATCATATCGGCCAATAACGGTAGCTACAACTTTTTGTAAAATTTTTGAGAAGTTGATAACGCCTGAGCTGGTTGATAAATGCTATATGCCCCCACACCAATTTGGGTTCCAGAAAGGAATAGGGTGCGCTCATGCACTAACGGCACTGTCGTCGGTCTTGCTTGATGCTGATAAATCTGGAGAGCCGCTTATTCTAGGGAGTCATGATGTCAGTCGTGCCTTTGATTCGATAATTCACGAGCATATCCTCACTGAATTGTATAAACGCGGGGTCAGTACTTGTATTATTCGTGCTTTGTATGATATGTATAATCATTTAACTGTCATTGTTAATCTGCCTCATGGAATAATTACAAAGATAACCATACCTGTTCATTGCGGAGTGAGGCAAGGCGCCCTTACATCCCCAATTGTGTTTAACAACTGTATTCTCGACGCACAATCTCAAGCAGTTTCTTCCTGTATTTTAGACAGGATAGATGTGTCTCTTATTGCTTATGCGGACGACGTCTTTAACCCCAGCCGAACGGTACTGGCGTTTGAGAAAAGTTTTTCCATTTTGAGTCGAGAGTATTCAAAAATAAATCTTAAATTTAGCGCTGAAAAGTCAGAAGTGGTACTATTCAACTGGGGCCCAGTTCCCGAAGGATTTAATATTGATCTTAATGGAGTATTGGTTGCTCCTAAATTGGAAATGAATTATCTTGGCCTCCCAATCGGTAACTCCCTTAAAGCAACTAAAAAGCTTCTCATTCGCCATTTCCATCGCCGGACGTCCAGTGCCTACGGCGGCATAGTTTCCAATAAACTTCGTTTTAATCGCCAGCTGCTAGCTAAATTATATAACTCATATGCGCTCCCAAATTTTTTATACCTTGCCCCTTTTTGGCGTACCTTTTCGGCAACGGAATCAAATTAACTCCGACGAATTTATTACCGGTATGCTAAATATCTTCTAAGCCTCCTCCCCTGGGCAAGCAATTCCTGGGCCAATAGGAAATACGGTCTAATTGACCCCAATGCTGCCATCGGTAGATGCATTACAGCTTACAATAGGAGAATAAATGGACACCCATGGTGTTCCATTTTAAAACAATAGGTCTTTCACGTTTACTGTTTTTGTGTTGTGCTTGTTCCATAAGTTTTATCTTTGTTTTATTCGTGCTTGTCTATGTGCTTGTTACATTGGCTTGTGCTGTCATTTTCTGGTTTATTACTATGCTTGTGCGATTGTTCTATGAGTTTTAATTTCGTTTTATTTGTCACTATCTGTCTTTTTCTTTTCTTCTTCTTTTTTCTTTTTTTATACTCCGTTCATCATTGCATTTCAACGGATTATAAATAAATTCAGTTCAATTCAATTCAGTGTTTAGTCTGGAGTCCCGCAGGGATCTTCTCTAGGTCCATTTTTATTTGCTGTATATTTTACTGATCTATATAGATGTGTATCTGATATTCCGGATTCAGTATATGGTGGAGACCCAAGTGTGATTCCTGGAAAATCGTTAGCTTTATTTTCAGATGACAATCTGACGGTATGTGCGAGAACTGAAGAAAAGTTAGACAATGCAATCGAGCCTAACACAAGTTTGATTGAAAAGTGAACTAGTTTGAAAAATATTAAAGTACTTTGAGAGGTCTAATTTTATGTCGTTTCCTCTTCTAAAATGTGTTACCCTTGGGTAGACAAGTTCAGATGTGGAATTCAATTGTTGATAGAGTGCATTCGACTGGGTGTTTAGGTGTTATTTTAAACGAGACCCCTAATTTTTCAGACCATAAAAATTGTATAACATCTAAAATTGCCAATAAAGCTGGAATCACAAGAAAATCAACTATATTTGTCCAAAAAATATCCTAGGCTTTAGTATTTTTCACTTGCTCATTGTTGTTTCTTTATTGTTATTCAGTATGATCTTCAACTTTACAGTCACATCTGAAACGTGTTTGGAGCTTTGCAGGATTCTGCCATTAATATTTTAGCAGTTTATGAACAGAGAGATTCAGAGAGAAATAAGTATTTAAAACTGAAGGTCCTTCCTTTCTCAGGTATATTTCTTTTTCATCGATCGATGGTAATATTTGTTATGATTAATAACATTATCCCGGAATGTTTTACAGTCATAATACAAGATACGCAGATGTACTTCGGCGGCCACAGAAAGAAACAGTTTTGCCACGGATAACAGTTTTCTACTCAGCACTAATATTTGATTATTTTCTAATAATCAAGCACGGCCGAAGTATTTCCCAGGGAAATTTCAGAGATTTTTGTAGACTGAATGACCATTTTGTTTGATTATTATTTTAGTAAGACCATAAGTGAATTAATGTTTGAGGCGCATTGTTGGCCCCTAAGGGTTAGTGTTATGTTCTTTCTATTTATATAGATATGAGTATTTGAGGTTAGAGTTGGAATAAAGAATCCAAAGGTTCTCTGGCTTCTTTTTTCGTCAATTTGTCTGCAAATATTATGATACTCCTGGAAAATAAACCTACTCCATTTCCCTCCTATTCTTTACGACAATTTGGAACTGCCTTCTGAATTTGATTACTCGAATAATATTATCCTTCTTAAGAGGCATCTGTAGATCCTCTTAAGTATCATTAATTCACAAATGTAAACATGATTTTTGGTTTTCCCGTTTCGTACAACGCTGTCTGTTTGTTGACTTGATCTTCCCTAACAATTTGGGACCCCACTCTTCCCTATAATTGGGTTACTGTTATATATTATCGTAAGATTATTCTCTTCTGGGTCCCTTTCATGTATGTGGTTTAGAGCTTCCTCCGGGTCCATTATGAGGATCCCATCTTCTCTTGATATACTACACAAATGTTCCCACTGGCCTTTCTTTCGAGACTTTAGTACCTTGTTACTGGCTTTATCTAATCCTTTACTGACGCAGAAATTTCTTCACGGGGCCCCTTTAGTCCTTTTTATTTCCGTTTTAAAGAGTTTTAATCCTTCCAAGTATGCATCCTAGTCCCCAAGATCATTTGTTCCGATTGCTTTCCTTAGTAGTCTTCACCTCAGCTTCCACTTTCGACTTTGTTCTGATGTTAAATTACCTGTTCTGATGTTCTGATTAGTTGAATTACTTTGTTCTGATGTTGAGGTGCAATTTAACACTCAGTAGGATTTTGACTTTTGGTAAGTTATACGAATCTTTTTTCTCTCTGAAAGACAGCGCAAGCACCAATCAAATGCACGATCACAGGGAACTTGATGATAACCTTAAACATTTTCTCAACCACTGAGAGGTGCAATTTTACACT
The DNA here is from genome assembly GCA_027921565.1 of Artemia sinica. Lineage (NCBI taxonomy): Eukaryota > Metazoa > Arthropoda > Branchiopoda > Anostraca > Artemiidae > Artemia > Artemia sinica. Next base: position 19,898,382 of record CM051259.1, read on the forward strand.
CAGCAGGATTTTGACTTTTGGTAAGTTATACGAATCTTTTTTCTCTCTGAAAGACAGCGCAAGCATCAATCAAATGCACAATCAAAGGGAACTTGATGATAACCTTAAACATTTTCTCAACCACTGAGAGGTGCAATTTTACACTCAGCAGGATTTGCTTGGAATCATCTTTCCTGAAGGCCAAGCTATGTCATGATGAACTACTTTCCACCTGGGGGCATTTACATCAGCAGATTGACTTTGGAATTATACGATCTTTTTTCTCTGAAAGACAGCGCAAGCATCAATCAAATGCACAATCAAAGGGAACTTGATGATAACCTTAAACATTTTCTCAACCACTGAGAGGTGCAATTTTACACTCAGCAGGATTTTGACTTTTGGTAAGTTATACGAATCTTTTTTCTCTCTGAAAGACAGCGCAATCATCAATCAAAGGCACAATCAAAGGGAACTTGATGATAACCTTAAACATTTTCTCAACCATTGAGAGGTGCAATTTTACACTCAGCAGGATTTTGACTTTTGGTAAGTTATACGAATCTTTTTTCGCTCTGAAAGACAGCGCAAGCATCAATCAAATACACAATCAAAAGGAACTTGATGATAACCTTAAACATTTTCTCAACCACTGAGAGGTGCAATTTTACACTCAGCAGGGTTTTGACTTTTGGTAAGTTATACGAATCTTTTTTCTCTCTGAAAGACAGCGCAAGCGTCAATCAAATGCACAATCAAAGGGAACTTGATGATAACCTTAAACATTTTCTCAACCACTGAGAGGTGCAATTTTACACTCAGCAGGATTTTGACTTTTGGTAAGTTATACGAATCTTTTTTCTCTCTGAAAGACAGCGCAAGCATCAATCAAATGCACAATCAAAGGGAACTTGATGATAATCTTAAACATTTTCTCAACCACTGAGAGGTGCAATTTTACACTCAGCAGGATTTTGACTTTTGGTAAGTTATACGAATCTTTTTTCTCTCTGAAAGATAGTGCAAGCATCATATCTGTTACAACCTGCTAACAGCTAACCACGCAATTAGTAAAACTAATGAACCATTCAAGCATATATCATCTGGGAATGGGAAGCTTTTGGGGCCTCCAAGGCTAAAAATCTAAATTAATCAAGAGGGCATTAATTAAAAATCTGTAGTATTTCTTTATTACTGATTCAACAAAATCAACAGTGTTAATTTTACAGTACTTCTAAACAGTACAATAACATTTCTCTACAAAAACAACGTGCACTTATTATGAACAATATTTGATTTGGCAACAAAAATCAAGAATTTCATTTTTCTTAAAAGCATTTACCACGTTAACGTCATGTCGGGCTTTCAAAACCAAGCGTAGCAAAAAAAAGACGAAAGAAAAGAAGAAAAAAACTCGGGAAGAATGTTACAAGGCCACTGGTGATGGTGTCCGAGACTGACTTCTACGACTGGTCGACGGAAGACGGGTCGTTAGAGGGCGACGCCTACAAAGCAGCGTGTCCACTGTACCAAGTGAGTCATCGCTGTCACTGTAAGAGAAAAAGAAATTAATGAGAGTGTATATGTTTAATTATACTCCAATATGGACTTCAGATGTGTTTCTTAGCAAATTATCTAATGTTCGACACCAAGTTTGTCGGGGTTTTATCATTATTAAAAGGTGGAAAAAAACGAGTGCCAGATAATAATATTCACTTGGCAGTGAGCATACACCAGAAAAGGCACAAGAACAATAATATTATAAAATAAAAATTATTAAACCTAGCCGATACCAGCCAAACGTCGTGAAAACACATTATTGGATAGAGACATTTGTTAAATAAAATACAAAATGACATAAAATAAATAACAAATATTGAAAATTACAAACAATCAATATGCCTCTAGAGACTTGGATGAAGTCTAGTTTAGGGCCATAACCCGTTATTACCATTATTATTTTTTTTTTTTTTAGAAAACAATAGACATACTAGAACAGAAGAGGGAAAGATAGGTAAAAGAAGGCGATACTAAGAGCAATGAACAACCGATCCATATTGAATTGAACCTAAGTATGACCTAGTTTCAATAATAGTACAGGGACTGTATCTTGTGTGTTGCATGCGAAAATGTAAAAGGTGAATAGTATTCAGAGCAAGTAGAATATAAATGAAACTAAAGCATACACAGCCTAAACTCGGAAACACATGCAGCTATTTACAATATGGAAACTAGAAAAGAAAATTCGCTTTGTTAGGCTATCAATCAGCATGTTAGGCAATATTGGATGAGTTTAAAAGTTTAAAATGAGTATATTCCCTCGGAAATTGTGTCAAGACTCGGCAGTGCACGGGAATCTTGACACGGGCAGTGAGGAGGAATCAAAATCTCTGTTCTGTTCACTGTCTATATTTAAATAAAGCCCAGACAATAATTTGGGTTTTCATAAAGATTCATATAGTCAAACTCACAGAGTATGTGTAACTTATAAGATTGGAAACTGTTGCTTGTATCGAAGGAGAAAGTCCCAACACCATCTAGCATTTGGCGTTACTTTTTTTGCTTAATACAGCAAATTTTAGCTTGAGAGACTGCGTCTGTCCAACTCTTCAATCTCAACTGCAAAGGAATGCCATCTATAGGCAATTTATCTACGTTGAAAGTCCTTATCCTGCTACTACTCAGTGGTTATTCATTTTAAGATTCATTCACACAACCTAAAACGGCACAAGTTTAAAAACTTAATGGTTCACTTGGGTTGTCCTGTAAAAATAAGGTTGTCCAAATAGCATGAAAAGTGGATGATACCCATTTTTGGTAAAGTAATTTCATTTATTTTCAAAAACACACAATTACAAAATAAATTGTGAAAAAAAAAATCTGTGATGTAATTTTGTGTTTCTGTAAATTCATTAATTAGTACAAAAAGAATTCAATTTAGATGGAAAATACACAAAACTAGGGAAAAGCATACTTAGTTATAGTAAAAGTGCACAAAACATGTTTGTGAGCTGGTCTCTTATTGTGTTCAGTTCTTTATATGAACGTCTTTGGATGTTTTATTTGTTCTTCATTTTTTTTAGCAGCCCAATTTTTGTCAACTCAAAATAATATGTGGTGAAATGACCATCTAAGGTAAAAGTTGGATGCAATAGCCACCCCGAACCTGTAACTGAGTACTAATTTGAAAAAAAAACACGACAGGACAGGACAGTGTTCTATAACAGCCTTATTAGCACTTTAGTCTTATTCACCTTATTGTCAAAAGAAGAGTTCTTAGTGCCGTTATTTGCCAATGAAGACAAGCCACAAAACCAACTAAGACGGTGCTTTATAATCTCTTTCAAGTACATACCTATCTGATAGTTGAGCGTCTGATTCATGGCTCTCTGAGTCTCCCTGCATAGCAGATTGAAGGTCATCAATCCGTCTTAAAGCAATATTCAGGTCCCGTTTCAAAGCCTCATTCTCCGCTTCCAGAATATCCATAGCCTGCTCAATTTCTCGGACTTTCTGAGACGCATCTGTATCTCGTTGACTAACACCAGAGAGCTAAGAGAAATAATGTTGTTTTAGAGATAAGGTTGCTATTACGAAAAAAGTTGTCAGAAACAAAGATTATAAACAGCTAGAAAGATACGGCCTTATTTCTTTCATCTTTGGGCCGGTTTAAGATAATTGCTCTTAAGCTGTTACAAGAATTAAGAAAAAAAAAAAAATAGTCATTGATTTATTGGAATAATCTGAAAGCAGATGTGTTGTGACAGTCAGTGGCTGCGTTAAAACGTTTTAAATGAGCCACTGAAAAATCTTTGCGTTCTTTAAATTAAAAAAATTGACTAGAGGTTATCAAGCAAGAAGAAGACAGATCCAAGAATGTGACTTGATTTGAAGTAATCGACGTTTAGCTGCATTAGTTATGCGTAAGCCATTTTCGGAAAACTCGCAGCACCTAACCGCCTGAGATCAGAAATACGCTAGTTTATGAGTTTTTTTTTTTTTTTTAGCGGGAAAGGTCATTACTAAAGGCAACCACTTCAACGATTTTTAAATCGGATTACAGGAGGAGAAAAATATAAAAGCAGATCTTTTAATATAATGTTTAATAGCACCAAGAATATAAAAAAAAACGCCCCCTGGACCCATCTTGCGTGTGATGAAACCAGAATTTTTTCAGGTACTTTTACTTTTCGCTGTTCCAAATTTATGAAGGTTTAAGGGTAGCATTACCTTTTCGTCAGTGTTGCCACGTTGAATTGTGAAAATAAATACCCAAAACTAATTATCTATATTTGATAATACTTTCTGTCCGTAAAAACTTAAGTATTAACAATCTGTTGATTTCGAAATACAACTACAATTACAAAGGAAAGCTATATTTTTCTTTGCTATTGATGGCTATTGCTGGCTATGATAATGTTTTAGCTCAATTCTTGCTCATTTTTCATGCACTTTTCTTTTTTTAAACGTGGCACACGCTAGTACGAAAAACTTAATAGCTGCACATGGAGGCACTTTTCACTGAAAATTGATTCGCCAATTTTTCCCAAGACCTATGTGGTTGTCTAAATTTCCACTTAATCCATTAGAACTGAGATTTCTAATGAGATTTCCACTAGAATTGAGATTTTATTTTCACTGGTCTTGGTGTTTCAACAGATTCCAATGCAACGAGAGATTTAACCGAAAAACGAACCATTTATAAAACTATTTCATCGACTCTACGTAACAAACAGTGAATGTCAAACACTCTGCTAGGTACAGTTAAGGGTCCACACAACCTCATTGGAGGTGGGGTCCTACCCTCAGTGGTGTCCTACACAATGAGGGTCCTACCCTCATTGGAAGAGGGGGACTTTAGTAGGTGAAATCTATCGGAAGTTCAACCAGTGAAAAAATGCTGCTCCTCATCACCAACATGGAATACCCAGAAACCTCCCTACTAAGAATGTAAAACCTCATGGGTTTGAAAGAATCCATTGTTTGTAGGTACCTCATGGGTACCAACAACGTTCTGAGACGAAAAAGTCAAAGATGAAAAGAACTAATTGTTTATCTATCAAATAAAAAGCTATGTAAGTTACCAAAGCGCCCAATGGCAAAAAGAAACCTGTCAGTCCCTTTCAGAACTGGCATTACTACACTTCTTCTGCGCACGGATCTTCTAGACACTAAAACAAAACCTACCTATTTTTATTGTCGTCTAATGAGAGAGAACATGGAATATTTTTTTATTGTAATTTTGACAGTAAGTTTAAAACAAAGTGGGATGTGTAAAATGGAGTATTACAAATAGACTGTCATACAAATATACACATTTCATCTGAATACTACAACGTCACAGAAATAAGAAGAAAGATAAATTAATCGCAAAAACTATCGCACCTGAACAAATTTCTAGCCTCATTTCAAGTCCTGGTAAATGTACTGAGTTAGTTTAATAATAACATGTCTATTAGAACACTTCACGATACCAAGAGACTCTAAATTGCAAAAAATTATCAAATTACACATTTATTTACAAATTGGCAGAGCAGCCTGGGGGAGAAACAGGCATAAAAGGGGAAAAAAATAAATCGTTGCGTATACTCTTTTGTGGGGATCCTTGTTTTGCACTTCCCTCCCCAAACATAAATGTACCTGAAATTTCCAATTTGATCCCCTAATCGTGAGATAAAACAGGATTGACTAACCAGAGCTATAATTTTGGAAATAGTCATGTTCGAAGAGGAAAGACCCCCCCCCCCTCTTCCCCTCTTAATCAAATTCTCTATCCATCTGCACGCGTACAATAGTCTAATATTAATTTCTCTGCTACTGGACGTACCGTATATGGTTTCATTTAATAGTTAAAGGAAAAAGTAACTGTTCTTTTAATGTCAAACAACATGAAGCTAAAATTTCTAGCCTCCATTACAAAACTAAAAAAAAGAAGGCGTTATCCAAACTATAATTGCCTTTGCATATATGTCACCATGATGCGCTTTTTTTTAATCCCACCTCATCTCCTTTCAGTGGCATAATATTTCAAAACCTTTTAAAGAAAAACATAAAATTTAGCTTTCAATGCTACTACTACTACCACTAACAACTCACCGCAGCACCAAGCCACCTGAGGCCAACACAGCTACGCACGCTCCTCCTCCATCCCAATCTATTCAAAGCCTCCCTTTTTACACCCGCCCACGAAGTTCCCATTTCCTTTAAATCTTTCTTTATGACGTCCTCCCACCCCAGACGAGGACGACCTGCTTTCCGTTTAACCTAGAGCGTTGGCCAATCTGTCAGCAATTTGTCATCCTTCATCCGCACAGCGTGCCCTAGCCACCTTAACCTTTCTTTCATTATAGCCCTAGAGAGCTTTCAATGCAACCTACTCTTAATTCTACTTTAAAGAATAATTTTTATTTTTAACCGTATTCTCACTTTAAAATAAAAGCCCAATATTGGTTTAGTATTCTTGTATTTATACAAAAAACAATTTCGACTACAAAAACGTGTTCTACTCCAAAGACGACGCCCTCCCGTCACGAGAAGTCCCCGGTTACAATGGCTGACATATTACCCAAACTTGTTTCTCTTTTCCAATAATATCAGTATACCACTTTTAATTACATACTTTAATAACCCACCCATTCTCCCCAAAAAATCCTTTCAGCCTGTTTTAATATCATGAACAACCATATACACTTACTATTTACAAAAGTTCATATCAAATAAGCTGATATGACTAATCATTTTTGGATAATTAACATTATAAATTCATTTACAAAAAATACTATCATTTTGGCAGTTATTCTGGTTGTATTTTTTAACATCTCAGGCAGGAAACAAAATAAATCTCTTAGAAAAAGGTAACAAGATTGAACGAAGGATAATACGAATACAGTTCTATGTTTTCCTAACTTACTTCTTCTCTTAACTCTCTAAGCTGCCTCTGAAGCTTCCTCACTTGGTCTTGAGATGCTTGTTCCTTGCTTCGAGAATTCTCTAACTCAACAACAGACTTTTCAATAGTCTCTTTGAGCCGGGCAACTTGGGTCTACAAAACATAAAGAAATGTAAATCTGTAAATCATAAAAACCACTAGAGACTCACACTATCTTAATAACCATTTTGGTTTTTAGCCCAAAGATATTGATAAAATGCAACTCTCACCAAGGAAATAAATTTTTAATACTAGCAGCAACAAGTAAGATGTCAGATAGGACGATGTTTTCCAAAGTGGGAACAAATCCGCCATTAGACAAATTTTGTCTTGTCACAAAAACGGTAAAAACGAAGAAAAATATTTATAAATAAATTTTTGGAAACTTGGGAAGAATGTGTCGAGTTTATAAACTACATTAATTTCCTTCCGTTAAATAACAGACTTTTCACCGAATGATGTAGGTAAATTAATATTAAGCATAAATTTCTTATCTTTTTTCTTGGTGGCTTTCAAAAGGAAAGGATTTAAAGCGTCTATTTTGAGCTAAAAGACGAAGCTTTATTATTTTTAAATGAACATCCAAGGTCAAAAAGATGTTATTTTCAAACAGTTCGTGGTAACGAACTGTAAGTAAGGAGCGACCCGGCTCAATAGTAACCAAAACTCTCAAGTCCGGAATTTCGACATCCATAGATGCATCAATAGAATCAGATTTTTATGGTTATTTCAAATATATAAGTTTCATTAAGTTTACTCTTACCCATCAAAAGTTATGTGCCTGAGAAAATTTGCCTTATTTTCGAAAAAAGGGGGAAACACCCCCTAAAAGTCATTGAACTTAAATGAAAATAACATCATCGGATTCATCGTATCAGAGAATCCTACTGTAGAAGTTTCAAGCTTCTATCTGCAAAAAAAGTGGAATTTTGTATTTTTTGTCAGAAGAAAGATCACGGATGCGTGTTTATTTGTTTTTTTTTTTCTTCTTTTTTTTCCCAGGGGTGATCGTATCGATCCAGTAGTCCTAGAATATCGTAAGAGGGCTCATTTAAACGGAAATTAAAAGTTCTAGTGCCCTTTTTAATTGACCAAAAAAATTGGAGGGCAACTTGGCCATCTCCCACGCTTATTTTTTACCCGAAGTCACCCAATCAAAATTTTGAGATAGCCATTATGTTCGGCATAGACGAAAATCTAATAAATATGTCTTTGAGGATGACTTAGTCCCCTACAATTCCCGGGGGAAGGGCTACAAATTATGAACTTTGCCCATTGTTTACATATAGTATTGGTTAACGGGAAGTATAAAGACGTTTGAGAAGGGATTTTTTCTGGGGGGGGGGGGGGGGGGGGTAGGAAAAGGGGTTAGGGGAGAGGATCCTTCAATGGAGGATGTTTCCTTGGGGGAAGAGACATTTCTATGAAGGAGGCGTCGGATTTCCCAGCATTATTTAAAAAAAGATCAGAAATTAAATAAAAAAACAAGCAAGTTTTTTCAACTGAAAGTAAGGAGTAACATTAAAACTTAAAAAGAACAGAAATTATTACGTATATGGGGGGAGGGGGTCCCCCCTAGTCAATACCTCACCCTTTCGCTAAAGTTTTTTTTGTACTTTCAAAAGAGCTATCTATTCTAATTAACCGGTTTTGTGATTCAGGGGTTTTTGATTCGAACAAAATTCGAACTTTAGCGTAAAGAGCGAGGAATTGACTAGGGGGCTACGTAGTTACGTCAGAACAAAATTTCGAGAAAGCCATTTAGCCGAAAAAAGTAAGATTAATCCGCAAATTTCGTTTTAATTATTCATGTGCGGTGAGCCAAAATCAAAGCTGCATTAATTCAAAAACATTCAGAAATTAAATAAAAAAAAGAAGTTTTTTTTTTAAATTGAAAGTAAGGAGCGACATTAAAACTCAAAACGAACAGAAATTATTCCGTATATGAAAAGGGCTGTCCCCTCCTCAACGCCTCGCTCTTTATGCTTAAGTTTGACTCTGTCACACAACTTTCTTTTTTTAAACAATAAAAAAATTTAGCGTAAAGAGCGAGGCGTTGAGGAGGGGACAGCCCCTTTCATAGACGGAATAATTTCTGTTCGTTTTAAGTTTTAATGTCGCTCCTTACTTTCAGTTTAAAAAAAACTTGTTTTTTTTAATTTAATTCCTATTTAAGGATAGATGTTATAATTTCGAGCAGCTAAGAACAGCAAAATATTCAATGAACTGAATTCAGATTTGCAAGGCTTTGGTTTAGGTATTTTCAAAAGTACCGGGAAAAAGTAGGCACCATAACGACAAAGGATTCACGAGGAACAACGACTCATGAAAGAAAATTTTATATCTTTTGGAACATTACAAAGTTATTGAAACGACGATACACAAGAGTTGCATCTAGAAACACTATGAGTTTCAATATAAGAACATTTACTTTTTGTCTAAACTAAAAAAAATTATTCTCTCGTTCATGAAGAATTGTCCCGCTGAAAGATACTTAGGATATAATTTTCATGGTTTGGCAGCCAGAATGTGATAATCATGTCCCCTCTCAGGTGATGATATGCCAGAGTGGGTGATTTCCACCTCTCAAGTCGTGAGGGGCAAAGGTTATTGCAGAGACCTTTGATGTATTTTGTTGAGCACCTCTTAACTGGTCAAAATTGTTGATTGGGTACGCAAAGCACATACGAAACTCTAGCTTAGGTCGAATCAATAATTTAGAAAGCTTGGTAAAAACTGAGGTGGAACGACTACTGAAGGTTCCCTTAACTATACCAAGAGTTTGACTGGCCTTTGCCACAGCAGTCTGAGCCTGTAGGCTAAATTTCAGCTCTTCAGAAACTAATTAACCCAGGTCTCATTCGGCATGGGTACTGACAATTGGCTGCCTTGTTCCATCTTTAGACTCCATTGAGTATTAATGTCTTGGGCTATTTTCCAAATGGATTGTTTTGCATCTCTAGACGTTGAACCCCAGTTTCCAAATCTGTGCCAGATAACTAAGTGAGACCATATCCGCTTGTATGGTTTCCATCTTTTCTAAACTCTTGACAGAACAAGCTACCTTTGAATCGTCTACATCTAAATAAAGGCTTATTTTATTTATAATGTTTTGAGGGACATCATTAATGAACATACTCAATAGAAACGGGCCTTAGATTGAAAAAAGGATGCCTTTGAATGTTTATCCAAACCAGAGGAGGATTTTCACCCGTATTTTATTTATGTTTTCTTGAGGGGGGGGGGTAGCTGATAATTTATCAAAGGGTGGATGGAAGGGAAACTGTTCAAACAACATTTAGGTATCCAGATACTGAGTGGAAAGAAGCAAATAAAATGCCATCTAACCAATGTTATTTTTCATGAAGCAGGAATTCAGAGTGACCCATGGTTACTTCTCTGAAGAAAATCGTAGTTTCACCGGATGAGATCTAGCGGAGATTAACACAAGGATAAGCTTTGAATACAATGGCGTAAGTAGCTAGAGAAGTAATTATGTTTGATGTTCTACACAGATCCACATATAGAGTTTAACTATTCAACAGTAAATATCCTCGGCTGTTTTTCTTTCTGGAAAATTAAGGAATTAAAAACCCTGGTACTTGTCCATATTGGCAATTCTTGCGATCTTTCACCTATTTTTAGTGCCTGAAACATTAAAAAATGTAATTTTGCTTACCATATAAGTACTCCTAATCAATCCTACCGTTCTGACGTTCAACCATCTTTTTTAAAATTATCAGTAAGAATCTAAGAAAACCGTATATAAGAAAAGAGTTAAGGGTTCACCAGCTTTTAGAATGTCTTAAGCAACCAAGATTCTTTTCACTCACGCTAATCAGGGTCAAAGTTATAAAACAGAGTTCTATCTCTCGAGCCGTCCTAGTCGAGTGGTTAGCGCTCCAGACTGGAGCGCTACAGACAGGAGCGCTGACTTCAGGATTTCTGAAATCCTGAAGTCAGGGGTACGAATACTGGTGGCGCTGGTTATTTGGTTTGGAACGGGGGTCAGCGGTGAGACTCTGAAAGCAGAGCCAGAGTTAACCCAGCTCTAAATGGGTACCTGGAGAAATCTGGGGGAAAACACAGGAAGCGTCGGATGTTTTGCCCCAAACCCCGCATTGCACTCCGGGCCGAAAGCTTCGAATCAGGAGATCGGTACTAGCACAATGCAGACCATTCGTCAGCATACGAAAAAGTTAAACTAAGTTCAGTTATCTCTTGAACACACACTCCCGGGGACCTTACCTCTATTCTTTGTTTTGAAGTAAGCTCAAGGTCAGCTTTAGATTCCAGTTCGCGGATTTTCAGTTCTAGTCTCTTCTGCGTATGAGTGGTAACAGTTTCACCTTCCATATTTTCTAGTTTGACATTAAGCTCTGCTAAGGATTCTAAAAAAGAGGATAAAGCATTGGATTTTGTTCCTAATTTGAATCGGAACATACAAAAAAATCAATACAACAGACCTTAAATGTCCAAACATATTTTTTTTTACTATTCAGCACACGTGAAAATTACTCCACTTAGAAGACCAGGGCTGCCATTTCATGAAGATTTATGAGAGGGAGGAGAAGTGAAGACATGAGGATTGTTCTAAAATAAAGCTTTTTTTTCTTAGAAAATAGTCACGTCTAACGTTTTTAATCCCAGATTTTAGGAACTTAGAATTATTTCACGTGGGGCAGGTGCAAGTGTATATACTAGCCTCTCAAAGAGCTCCAAATTTGATCAAGATTTTACATCGCCTGATAAAAAGAAAGCTCTTTGTGAATGAATTTTCGGCCAAATTTACTGCAGTAAAAATGATTAGAATTCTTGATAGAGATCATTATTGGTGAGCTTTTCAAGCAAAAGGAAACGGTGTTAAGAGAAACTGTTGTTAGTGCAAGACATTAAAATTTAAGAAACAACTTTAGTTTGTAAATTTCTTCATTTTCAGGTCGATCTGTCTTGGCTTTTCTCTGTCTATAATTAGCTACGTCTTGATGCAACCATATGCAACCTATTGCAAAATACTTGATAACTTCAATTCAAAGTGCTATTACTTTCTTTTCGTGATGTTTGTATTTAACGTTATATTTTTATTTCAATTTAACTCGTAGATTTCCGCAATTGGTTGGGAGGATATATTTGAGGCTACACTTATCCAACAGCGCGTGCACAAAAAGGATTGCTGCTAGTACCAGCTTGTAACAGCTAGGGCGGTGAAGGAACGCTTTATTTTTTTGAATAGATAGTATATTGATTGTAAATTAACTTGGATTTTTTTTTGTAACTTCAGGTTTGTGTTATGTCAGATTAAGAATCCGTTTTGCATTCAAAATTACAAATAAACGAATAGAGTTCATACCAATTCTTCACAAAAGTAATAACATAGTTCCTTTCTGGTTTTAAACGAACAAAACGAGCAATCATTTTACCCAGAGCCGAAAATTGATCCCTGTATATTCATTAATCAAACTTGTAATGCTTAAACTATGCAAATACACACACACACACACACATATATATATATATATATATATATATATATATATATATATATATATATATATATATATAATATATATATATATATATATATATATATATATATATATATATATATATATATATATACTATATATATATATATATATATATATATATATATATATATATATATATATATATATATATATATATATATATATATATATATTATATATATATTTATATATATATTTATATATATATATATATATATATATATATATATATATATATATATCTATATATATATATATATATAGATATATATATATATATATATATATATATATATATATATATATATATATATATATATATATATATATATATATGACTAGGCACTTACAAAGGAAAAGGCGAATATATTTCTTCACAAGTGCCTGACCCTTCCCCAGACAAAGTTGACTCCAAATATTAAAACACACCATATGGCATCCAATCACAAAGCATCAAAATAAAACCCATATTTCCGCTAATCTAAGCCAGCTGTACAGTATCTGCACATATTGTTGCAACAATGCACTAATACTGGTTTGGAGCTGAAGTTTGAGAGAATCAATAGTTCTCATATATGCAACCTTCTTTTGTCAACTTGGGGTAAAAAAAAGGGATAAAGATCTTCCAGATACCACTTATGGCGCATAGGGCGTCGAATCAACATTTCAGTTGCTGGATATTTCTTCAAGGACAAGCATCAAGCATATTGTCCAGTCTTGTGGCGCGGGGATCGATCCCTAGGCCCTGTGTCGCCAAATAGAACATCAATCCACTGTGCTGTCAAACGGTAACTTGAGCTGTATAATCAAGCCAAATCCGTCTGACATCACACAAATATTTTTGACCTTGTCACTTCTTAAATATAATGCTATTACTACCTAACAACTGATTGGAGGTAGAAGCCCACTAGAACAAAATAACATTAGATGTGCCCCCATTTCTTCGTTATATTTACCTCAAGGGCCGCCATTCGTTGGGGGAAAAGGCCTTAGAAGAGCCGGTCTTGTAATGAATATTAATTGATTTTTGGATCTTTTAAATGATTATTTTATTCTTAGATAGAAAATTAATGACGTCGTACTATTTGTATTGAAAGAAGTTTTGGTCTAATTGCTCTACAGCCAATATCCGCGTTAATGCTCATTATGAAAACAAAACTAGAAAACCTGACTTGACTTTTCAGAAACACATGCACGTTTCTTGGGGAGGGCTAAGCGTGGTTTTCCCAAAATTTTGTGATTTTGACACTTTTCTCGGTAATTCTCGACGTGTCTTATATAAAGCATCTTCGTTTGCTGCGCTAACAAATTCACCACACCTTCTCTCCCAAGAAAACCACACTGCAATAGAAACAAAGATGTGCTAATTCACATAAAAAGACCCAAACCAAAATTAGATTCTATAGGGAGAGGGAATATTCGTCTAGACAAGAAAAAGAGGAGAACTATAAAAAATTAATGGCATAACTGTAAGATCATATTGCTTTGAAAGTCCTAGGGTCCGCGTTCTCCCTCAAAACGCAGGATTAAAATTGAAGTGGTCGAATTACGAAAAAACCCTGAAATGATTCTGATTGTCCGTAACAGTTTCATATAGCATAACAAACATTCTTTAATGATTATTGCCTGGACAAGTAACTTTTAAAAAAAATTTAATCCATTTATTACAGTAACAATTGGAGCAGCCAAAAGAAAATAAAGTAGAGAAAAGAAAGGGGGCACAAACCTTTGAGGGATTGTTTTTCCAGTTCTAAAAATTGTATTTGTGAAGCCTGTTCTTGAATAGTCAGTTGATCTATTGATAACTGTTGAACAGCAGATTTGTACTTCCTCATTATCTGCAATGAAATTGATCAAACCATAATTAATGTTCCCAAAATTGCTTATTTATTTTTCCTCCCCTAAAATTCCATTCACAATGAGATTTTGCAAATACCAAGATTTAGCTAACACTTTTCTATTACCTAATAGGAAAAGTAGCAATAAACTTTTGAAAAAAAAATTGAGATGAAAGTTTCTAAAAAGAGAAGAAAGAATAAAGAAACGAAATGGGTCGCAAATACGTCACCCCAACTACGCACAAGTACAGGGTAGAACCAATATTCCACTCTGTGGCTCCGATTGGTCAGTTTTTTTTCAGAATTGTAGACAAGTTTTATAAATTAACCAAATCACTTCAAAAACAGTTTTTGTTCTGTCGTTGTCAAGTAAACTTCGAAAGGTTCGATTTTCGTTGGTTTCATTTTCTTTTCTTTCTTTTTTGTTTAGCACTGAGGACGACTCGGCGGAGGTCCTTTTCGAAATATTTGCTTATTTCTTCTTCTTCATGGTTCGCCACTGGCTGACAAAATCCTCGTTTTTTCACCTTTTTTTATTTTTTTTTTCATTTTGTTATTTTCTTTCCTCTCTGAGTTTCATTTATAATGTAGAAGGACACACAAAAAATCCAGTCTTATGGAAAAGCTAAATTTTATTTATCTGTTGATATTTTATTAAATTTTATTTATCGATTACGAATTTCATTTGAACATTCATGTTCTCTTGCTCTCAGGGGCGTTGTTTAGGGGTGGCAAGGGGGGCAGTTGCCTCCCCAATAATGTGGAGAAAAAAATATTATACATCCCATGCCCTTTGATTATCCAGATATGGGCCCCTCTTGTCCCCCCCCCAATAAAAATGCTGGAGATTCGCCCCTGCTTGCTCCTGAAATACATATATACGTGAGAAAACAGTCAGATCCATCCAAGAACGACTTCAATTTGATTAAATAGATTTTTTTATTGCTAACCATCAGGTGTGGAACTGCAAAACAAGAAAGAAATATTTGGAAGAAAACACAACAAAGAATGTTTGTAATTTGCAGTCAGTTATTTGTATATATATATATATATATATATATATATATATATATATATATATATATATATATATATATATATATATATATATATAATATATATATATATATATATATATATATATATATATATATATATATATATATATATATATATATATTATATATATATATATAGATATATATATATATATATATATATATATATATATATATATATATATATATATATTATATATATATATATATATATTATATATATATATATATATATATATATATATATATATAGATATATATATATATATATATATATATATATATATATATATATATATATATATATATATATATATATATATATATATATATAATATATATATATATATATATATATATATATATATATATATATATATATATATATATATATATATATATATATTATATATATATATATATATATATATATTATATATATATATATATATATATAAACAGCTTAATTGCATTTTACATACTGTGAAACGATAAAAGTGACAGATTTGACACAAACCTCTGTCATCTCAGCTTCAAGGTCATCCAGCTGAGTTTGAAGGTTAGTTCTTTCCCTACTCGCTTGCAGATACTTGTCTTCAGCATCATTTCGTAGTTTCGACACCTCGTCATACTGTAGTTGCATTTCTTGCAGCTCCTGTTCAGCATGCTGACGACCCTTAATGGCAGCAGTTTTTGCGAACTCTGCATCCTCAAGCTGCAAAACAAGCACTATATTTAGAAAACAATTTTTCGTTCTCTTTTTTCAAATACAAAATATTAATATTGACCCAAAAAACAGCTCTCCCGACTTTCAATATTACAGTGAAACGTTTTAATCCTTACTTTTTAGAACATTCTCCAATATTGTTCATTGTGGTAGGTAGGGGTTCTACCCTCGCAAAAAGAACGTATTAAATTTCCAAGAACATAGAAGAAAGCTGACAAAACATGAACACCAAAAACAATTGAACACTAAATAACTTCAGCTCTTTCAATATATAGGCTTTCCTACTCTCTTATGTTAATTAGTAAGCAAAAACCTGTCCAAAGAAAGCAGTGATGATGCCTGGATTCCCTCTTGGACAATTTACCCACCTTTCTTCACTACATTTGAGTTCAATTTTTAATTTTATACTAATCTCTTAGTAGACTGGTTTTTAATTCATGGTCAATATTTGTCGCATGAATGCAATGAATTTCAAAACAAAGACTAAATTGAAAATTCCAACAGCATAGATCATGGCAGCCGTTCATCCGCTTTTTAGGACAATAGGGTGTAATTTTCGTGAAATTTCTGGAACTTTGTATAATGTCTTAAAAAACAACAACTTAACTGATCATTCTGTACTTTATTTTTCGGGTGTTCATTCTGTTCTTAACCTAAAGGATTTGAAAAGATTAAAGTTACATATTTCAAATTTTGCAATTTCTTCTTTCTCTGCCGCCATGGACTAGAAATCGATATCTAGTTAAAAATTTCTATATTACGGATGTAACTCAAAAGCTCGGTGACCTACACAAAAAGCTTTCTGCAGATGCATTGATATTGGCCCTGACCAGGGTATTTTACAGTTTTTTTTTCTTAGTAGAAATTAATTGCTAGTGTTTGTTAATGTTCTTTTTTATTTATTTTTTATTTTTATGCTTATACTCCAAGTACTACTTGTTCTCTTGTAGTTGTTGGTAATAAACGATTGAATTGAATAATTTAAAGCACCATAAAGATTAAAGCGATTAAAAAACAAACACCAAATGTACTGCTTGAAATTCAAGCAGTGTACTGCTTGAATTCAAGCAGTGTACTGCTGTGTACTGCTTGAATTCAAGCAGTAAGGTTCTATCTTTTCCTGACAATGCTGATCCGCATGTGGCGACTAATACTGGAGAACTCGTGGTATAATTCAAATGAGAAATATTGAAGATTCACTTTACAGATTGAGTTTCACAGCAAGCAGTTGCTCCTCATTACGAAAAATCGATACAAGGCTCGCAGTGCTTCAGCAATCATAAAAACAGTACACACGGTAAACTAAGCGGCTTAAGCCTCAAGGTGGCAAAATTCAAGGAATATACAAATAATAAATTGCTGCATCGCTGTGATAAATAGATCTTCTTGAGTGAAAACTGAGCATTAAATGGGTTTAGGGTTTTTATTTTTAAAAGTTATTGACGAAAAAAAGCCCCTCTTTTATTTTCGAAAACAATATAAGCTTGAATAGCCGCCGTGCACAACTAAAATTTTACGACCCTTTTTATGTACAGTGAAAGGGTAACTGAATAAAACAATACAGCACTGAACGGCAATTCAATTTTTTAATTTATATAGAGCTTTTTTAAAAGCTAAACGCTTTTCAAGTAAAACATCATCACAGATTAGGTTAGGTTGCAAAATTTGATTTTGCTGATTTAACAAATGGGGCTATTTAAGTCCCATTTATAATGAACTAATTAACTCTGACCGTTTTTTTTACTTAGATCAACAAAATCATATTTTGCAACCTAACCTAATCTGTGACAATATTTTACCTAGCAAGCGTTTAGCTTTTAAAAAAGCTCTATATAAATCAAAAATTGAATTACCATTCAGTACTGTATTTTTTCTATTCAGTTACCCTTTCACCGTTACATGGAAAGTCATCAAATTTTGATTGTGTTTTGTTTTGAAATTTGATTTTTTTTTTTATAGTATCCTTGGATCCTTGACCGAAATATTTGCATTTTAGTCTACATTTTGAGAGTGAGAGAGAGAGAGTGAAGGATTGGACACATTCCCCCAAGATTTTTTGCCTTCTCAAAATTTTTTTGGGGGGTATTTTCCATCGTATTTCCGTGAATTGTCACCACCGGAAAGAGAAAAAGGGTTGGGGAGGGGAACCACTTGCCCTTTTCCAAATGACTTTTTAATACAGATCAGTTTACTTTATAATACAGAAAAGTAAATAATCTCTGAACGCTTCGCTTAATTAAAAAGCAGTTTGGCGGTCTGTTTGCTCTATTAATCAACAATGAATGACGTCAAAGTGTTCAGTTTCAAAAGATTTTACTGAAATAAAAGATGCCAGTGGAAAGTTGATCAAGCACATTAAAAGATTTGATAAAATTACGGCAAAAAAGAGACAAAAAAAAACTTAGCGATTTCCCGAAATTAAAGCATCTCAACGTGAAACACACTTGTCCTTCTCTATTTGCACGGGGCTACAATGCAGGTGTCTACAGGCAACCATGGCCTCATTGTATTTAGAGGATTATAAGTCAGTGAAAGGGACAAGAGCTTCTGAGCAAAAGCATTCGCTAACTAAAAGAAAACAAATATAAAGCAAAAATAAAACCCGTATTTTCCTTTTGAATTAATTCATTTTTTACATTCATTTAACTAATATTTTTGTAAGAACAAAAGCATAGTGATGTTTAACCATATAAGAGATCAAAAGCAAATGCAACAAGGGGATCAACACAAAACCAAAGGCTTCTAGCAGTAGGAAAAGAAAATAAGACAAAGTACTTTACAGAAAACAAGGCAACTATACTAAAAAAAAGAGAAAAATGAAACCTGATTCCTGAGTTGTCTGAGTAGAACCTTGCTAGGTGTGTCGCTCTTTGCCTGTTCCAGCTGAACTTGAGCGTCTTTTAAAAGAGCTTTAAGCTTTCTCAGTTCTTTCTTTAACTTGTGAACAACAACATCATTTGTGGATTGACTCAACTCGGAAGTCAACTCAAGTAACCGTCGCTCCAATTCATGTTTCTCTCGTACAAGTCCTGTACGTTCCTCATGTTCTGTTTCCAATTGTGCTTCAATTGCTAAAATTATGAGATCAATATAAGATAAAAAAAAAGAAAGAAAACAATAAATAACAGTGAAGTCGAATTGCGGAACTTTCTGCGTTCCATTTATTTGCTCGATCATTATTTGTTCAATTATTTCAACCTATCTACTGGAGTTGAAAACAAGCAAAAGGATGACTAGAAAAAAGAAAACTGTCAGGGCAAAAAACCAACAGACGAGTCTTACGTCTTCCCAGTCTCACAAGAGAGCAAAATAACGTTTTTAATCTTATTTTGTGAATAGAGGTATGTGTGACACCTAAGGTAAACAAATAGGATCAGGCATTAGATAAAAAAAAAAAGTAAAAACAAATTTAACAGATAGTGTGGCTCCATTCAAATAAAAAATACATAGGTAAATATATCCATATATGTAAATATTTATCTATGTAGGTAAATTTATCTATGTAATCATTTTTTTCGTATCACAATGAGACAATTTTAGACAGAATAACATCACAATCAGATGCAAGTTTTGAGATATTCATTCAGTTAAAGGTACATATAAAAAAAAAAAAAAAAAAAATTACTATTTTCTAGATGTTATCTCACAGCCTGCGGCATGCTTCATTATTAGGTACATTATCATCCCATCTACAATTTATTTCCTATAAATTAAAAAGGGTTGAAAAGAAGTTTCCACGTGAAGTAAAG
Source organism: Artemia sinica (assembly GCA_027921565.1). Lineage (NCBI taxonomy): Eukaryota > Metazoa > Arthropoda > Branchiopoda > Anostraca > Artemiidae > Artemia > Artemia sinica. The sequence goes on from CM051259.1 coordinate 19,918,189, forward strand.
ACCAATAAAAAACAAAAACAAAAACTGATCCGGATATAGAATAGCTATTAAGGGGACTGCCGTCCTGCAACCCCCTTCTCTTTATACTAAAGTAACCATGATTACGTTTTACTGAACAAAAACATACAGCCTATTAGAAATTGTATTTATTTGTCCACTATCTGTCAAAACGTTTGAAATCAAGCTTTTTACAATCTGACTGAGAACTTATACTAGAGCAAATGCATCTAATCGACCGCTATCATTCTCAAACCATTGTGATCAGGGTTGCCAACAGGTGACAAAAAATCACTATATTTTTGTGATTTTGTGGTTTATTTAGGGATTTTCTTCAATAGTCTAGTGATTTATGTTCAAATTTAGTGATTTTTCTTTTGTTTAGGCAATATAAAAAAATCACTAGAAATAATGATAAATCACTAGGGGCGGTAACCCTGAGTGTGATAAAAGTGTAAACACATGGGCTTGACACTGCAAGGAGTTTCCAGTAGTCAGTATTAGTTGTAAATAATATTAGTCAAATTGACTAAAGAAAAAAGAAGAGAAAGTTTTTTGTTTACTATCCCACTTAATATTCAATCAAACCCCCGAATTTTGGGGGGTTTCCCAGAATTTCTCCAAAAGAAAACCGGATACTGCGATATCTTCCTGAAAATTATCGCTAACAAAAGTTAATTTTCAGAAAGATTTTTGAGAATCCAATTTTCTTTTACGGGAAATTTGGTTAAACTCCAAAAATTCAGGGGTGGTGGAAGCATTGTATTGAATATAAGCCCGAACATGAATTCTAATTATTCGATTTTTTCCCAGAGCTCTTCTTGCAACTTAAGACAACTATTGTTTTCTTATTTTGCCTCAATTAGCTACAATTCCTCCTTTTAAAGATAAAAATACTTGGTGTATTTATCTATCAGGAGAAACTAAAGATCCTCTTATTATGTTTTTAAGTTCTTTTGGGGGGTTGCAGGATTTTTTTTTTCCTTAAAGAAATTAATTATTCTGCCATAAGAACATTCAATAGAGCACAATAATTGTGGTTATTCAATAAGACTTTGAAATCAACTGTAATAGGCTCCACTGAGTGCTGAGTCTGTCTTGTCTTACCTTTCACTTTTTTTTGCGCAGAGCAACGCACGTCTTCCACCTCGTCGTCTTTGGATGTCAGTTCACGCTTATAATCTTTTCGCATATTTTCTATCTGTAGCTCAAGACGTACTTTAGCTGATTCCAAAAGCTGAACTTGACCTATGAACAAAATAAAATAAATTCTTAAAGATTCCACTTCAAGGGTTTGTAAGAATTATTTTAAGGTTATAGGTCTAGTTTTACACAGGTAGGCGGGATCTCACCTGTGATTGGTTTAAAGGGAACACTCCCCCTCCCCCAAAGGAATGAAATGTCAGCTTTGTTTTTACTCCAGCATTATCCCTCGGAGAACTGCTCTCGCCCTCTCCCCCCCCCCTAGCAAAATGTGTGTGCAGCTGTGAAGTGACAGAGACATTCCAAGAAACCAGGATACTTTATACTGAGATGCTGGGTAATATGGGACCCAGAGTTCAATCTCAACGGTAGCAACCTGCCATGGGCCAGGAATTTGATTCTGGTGGCGAAATTATGCAAAAGCGTCTCCACAATAATCTAAACTAGATGAAGAAGAAGGAAGCCAGCGTGGTATTCTTAGTTACTTTCGATAAAGGGAGTTTTTAAGATCTTTATTAATATTTTTGAAGACACATTCCCAGATCTTTCATTGGAATTCTAGGGCTCTAGATCTTTAATTTTCTCAAATCGAGCAAAGCGAGGATTACAAATTTGGAAAGATCAATCACTATTAAGTTTGCTCTACTTTTATTTTGAAAAATTTGACAAATGCCCTGACGAAGGTAGACTGGGTTTAAAAGGCTGGAACTGTTCCAGTTTTGTTAAATGAACTGGGTTCCCCGTTCTGTCATAAGATCCTTCCTCCATATTTTTCAATAGTAGGGATGAGATCCTGATGCATGCCCTCATAGTGGCGTTTAGACGGACCACTCACGAGTTTTCCTAGCCAGAACCGTGACTGCAAATAGTACTACAGCGTGACCTTGAGGGGTGGCACCCCCAGGGAAATTATAGCCAATTATACGATACAGCATTGCAACCGGATTGTGATAGATAAATTCTTCAATATTTGGTTTGTTATGGTGGGCTTGGGCTAAATAGCCTCGTTTTAGCTTTGTTAATAAGCTTGAGATTGATTGTGCAAACTACGATTGTTGTTGATAGGAGTGAACTGTCAACGGCTAAAAACCATGTAGTTACGAAGATGAGCTCAATCTTGCACGATGCCCCCACTCAACTGGATGCCCCGGGACTTCAAGCAGTCTAGTTTTAAGCCGGACTTAAGCGCTTCATGCAGACTTCAGAAGAGGTTATCGATCCGTATCCTGCACTGGTGAGGGCCATTGTTTCTCTTAAGGCCATAAAAATTTAAATGATTTAAAATAACATGAAAATTGCGACAAGGAACATTACGCAGTTGAAGGACAACTATCCTACTCAAAAGTTTTGAAGTAAACTTGCTAAGAGCTTGAGAAATTCACCTCCCAGGGATACGTATTCTATTTATTCAGGTAGGAAGGATGGGGTACATAGCAAGGGGAGCAAGGATCAAGTTGAATAAGGAATCTTCTAACTCTTGATTGAGTCTGTAATGTATTAAAATAGAATTCTAGATGCAAACATTGTGACCGAAGAATGAAGGTATGAATCACATTCGTATATAATCCCTGTAGAGCCAACTAACGGAGACAGTAGTGACTCAAATAAATTTTAAATACAGTTGTAGGAACAAACAGACAAGATCCCAGGTAGAAATATAGTATTTCTGTTAGAGGACTTTAATACCCGGGCCGGTACAAATAGGGATAGATGGTGTCCTAGCTTAGGCATAAATGGCATAGAGAAGGAAAATAACGATGACAACAGATTGCTGCAATTTTGTAGGTACAATAATCCAGTTATAAAGGATGTGGTATTTGATCATATAGTCGCATATAAGTTTAAAATGGTACTCACATGATGAGACGACAGCTCACCTTATTGATTATGGTTTTGTAAATCAAACACTGACAGTATTAATACTGGACATTAGAGCATATAGGAGAGCCGTAATTGATGTTAAAAGCAAAGACCATCATTCAGTAGCGACTAGAGTTAATTTAAAGCTGAAGTTCAGCTTTAATTAACTCTCTACCATCTTTCGGGTAGATATGATGTCGATAGACTCCAAGCTAGAATTTACTAGGGAGCTTCAAAGAAGAGATGGTTAAGAAACTGAAGAGTTTAGAAGTTGATGCCTTCCGAATAACATGACCATTAATAGCATGAAAAGTCAAGCAGTATTATTCAGAACCCCCTACAAAAAAGACGTAATCCAACCTGCTCTTGGTCTCAAGTACTCCTCCGACATCCTCCCACAAGTGGAGGTTGCCAAGTTTCTTAGTGTATTTATTGACTCATGCTTGTCATTCTCTAATCATATTTCTTACATCACAGCAATAATTTTGAGACAAGTCACTATGACTAACCGTGTGGATTATTTTCTTCCTCACGATCTCCTAGTTACCCTCTATTATTCCTTTATATTTCCTTACTTTTCTTAGTGCGGATCAGTTTGGGGAAATACAAACCGGTCCTTCACTAAAAAACTCAAATTTTCCCAAAACCGTGCCATTAAAGCAGTTTTTCGACTTCCCCGTCTATATCCAACCCGTAATTTGTACTCAGATTTTGGCATAGCTCCACTAGATCAAATCATACAAAAACTAAACTTATCCCTTGCTTACTCTGCTTTCCACAATAATCGTCCTCCTCAACTACTAACCTATTATAATATTAATAATTCGGAAGCTCACTGTCTCCGTTCATCCAATAGAGCCTTTATAATTCCTAAATGCGTTTCTAGTGCTGCCAAGCAATCTCCCATTTACAAATCTTATTTAATGGAACAAAATACCCTCCGGTGTTGAGCTAGCCACAAGTTTCTGCACGCTGTACAACAATGTAACAAAACTTGATAATATAATTTAATCTTTCAACTTTTAACCAATTTGCTTTAATTACCCATGTTTTATTCTTCTATCTTTTTTTTTCAGTGTCACTTTAATTTTTTTTTTTTGGTCCTTAACAAGTTCCCTTCTAGGATCTTTATTGTTATTGATGTTTGTGTTATGTTTTTATTCGAATAATAAGTTGAAACTAATTGAATTGAATTAATTAAATTGATAATGTAGCAGATGTATGGAATAATTTTAGGAAAATAGCTTGCAAAGTAGCAGAAGATATCTTAGAAATTTAGAAACGGAGTTAGGAATATCAGCGAAGATACTCTAGGATTGGCAGGAGAGAGAAGGTTTGTGCAAAATATTTCTGAGTGACAGATCTTAAAAGAGCGAGAGGAAAGTAAGGGAAGTAAATAAGGCATTGAAGTATGAATTTGGGAAATGTGAAATAGAGGCAACGGATAAAATTGCCGAGAATCTAGAAAATGCCGCTAGACGGCATATTAGTAAAATTATTTGGGAAATGTGAAATAGAGGCAACGGATAAAATTGCCGAGAATCTAGAAAATGCCGCTAGACGGCATATTAGTAAAATATTGCATTGATATTCTAAGAAACTGAGACAAAATTGTTGGAAATTAAAGAGAAAACAGTGACAAATTTTTAGACGATTTACAAGTGAAGGAAGATCTATTGTCCAAGGAGGATTTTCAGACAGTAGTATAAGGATTAAAATAAAGAGGCTGAAAGGTGGCAAAGTCAGAGCCAAGATACTGAAGATTATTAATTACGATTTAGAAAAAGAGGAAGTACCTAGTGATTTTAGGAAAACTTTTATGAAACCCCTATATAAAAAGCTAATAAGAGTGAGTATGGAAATTACAAGGACATCAATTTGATTGCTGTAAGAAGCAAATTACTTAGCATGAGGAAACTTAATAGACTAAGAGATGTTGTACATGAAGTTTCAAGAGAAAAACAGCGTGGTTTTAGGAAGGGAATGGGATGCGTCAACCAAATCTTCGCTCAGATTAATGATTTAGAAGTGTCCGAATCATCAGACCCCTTTAATCCTCGGTCTTAAAGATTGTGAACAGGCATTTGATGCAACTGATAATACAGCTCTAGTGCAGGCCCTATCCTTCTAGGCCGTATCCAGATAAGTGCATTACCAAGCGCAAGTAAGTCTACTACGTTCGACAATAATACTGAAGCGGCTAAGGCAGGAAGTGAAGCTAGTATTTGTTTTGAAGTGGAATCGTATATTATGCAGGATTTTGTCCTACCCCGTTTCTTTCGATTATTTTGATAGGCTTCGTCTAAGGAACACAGCAAAGGCTATGTCAGAACATGGCTTCAAATGGGAGGGCAAAAGTCTCCTAGACACAGGTTATGCGGGCGCAGATGATTTGAGTGTCCTAGATGAAAATGTTAGCGAAATTAATGAATTTTTGAGGTTTCGAGAATGCCCATACTGGAGGAAGATTAAGTCACTAGGCTAAGGCTAAGTGAGAGCGAAGAGGTGATGGTAAGTAACGTGAAAGTCGACCAAGTATATAGTTTTACGTAAGTAGGTAGTATTACTAGTAAAGATGGTGGAAGCAGTGAAAATGTAAAAGATTGACTAGTTAATGCACAGGGATACTTTTTTTGCAGTTGGAAAAAGCTTAGAAGAATATGAAGAAATGTTTGCGAACTTAAGATTAGAATATTGGAAGCCAGGGAAATGATAGTAGTCAAGTACGGCTCTGGAATCAGGGTACTTCGAAGGGCCGTAGAAGATGTGCAAAATTTTGTCCAGAGGAATTGTTAAGTGATTAGATTACTCGTTTGAAACGCATCAGACAATAAACAACAGGGCTATGTGTTTCGATCCAACTTTCTAGGATTAAAATAAAAGAAGCGGTAAGATGCCTAGGACACGTTTTATGGACGAAGGATGAAAGATTGCTAAAGGAAAAGCAAGTCGTCCCCGTGTGGAGTGGGAAGAGGTCCATAAGAAAGGATTTAAAGCAAATTAGATTTTCGAGGAGGGGGTAAAGGGCCCCCTTCCAATCCGGAAGGAGGGGGGGTACAGGTTTTGACTCCTCCCCCTCCAAAAAAAAATTGTGACTTGTAAAGATGTAACAAAAATGCATATAAATTTTTTTTTTTAAGTTTAAAAGTTTTTCATTGTACCCCCCTCCCCGAACAAACATTCTTGATGCACCCTTGGTTAGAGCGTAGGAGGAGCATGCGCAGCTATGTTGGTTTCACGTAGATTGGTGCTGCAACAAGTTTTTAGGGGTAGTAGCGAGGATACGACAACAGGAATTTTCCTAAGAGGGTGGGGCAATAATAACAGACGAATTTAATTTGATAGTTTGAATAAGAAGAGCCCAAAAATCCCGGAAGATTTGGATTTCAGGAGACTAGGACCCGAGGCTCCCCCTTCGTACCTCTATGGTAGTAGCAGTAGCATTTTGAAAAAAAGTAAATAAAATGGAAAACAGATTTAAACCACTAACTCATAAGCATCGTTCACATGATACCGCGAAATAGAGCAAGAATCAATATTTACCAAAGAAACTTTATCTAAGGTCTAAAGGGAAGTTATTAAATCGCAGCTTTAAAATTTGGAGACACAAATCACCGGTACTAAAGACGCCCAAAAGTTCTGCCTTGAAAATGTTAAAAAGCATGATATGAATATAAAATCACAGCCAAAAAAAGTTAGCGTAATTTCTATGCGAAACACCATATGACATAATATGTGCACTAAAAAGCTTTATAGGCCATGGTTAATCCAAAAATACTATGACACAAAAAGTATAAAAAAAACTCACACTTAAATCCAAATTACTTTACAATTAAAGAAGAAAAAATATAGTAGAAGAAAAGACCGTTATGATCATTAGAAAACCTGCCCAGCTCAAAATCGGATAAAATCTGAATTGCACTTAGAAAAGCTGCCAAGGGCAAAAGATAGAAAACACGGGTTGAACAAATTCGCGTGGAAGAAAAAAAAGCTAGACCAACTAGACCAGACCATACTTAGACCAAAAACTTAGACCATATGGGTTTATACGTAGCTAAAACAAATTCATTTACATACTTACACAAAGGTTTACCCTCGCCTTTTACGAGGGGGGGGGGCTTTGTAAAAATGTATAGTATATGTCATTAGTTCTTTATTTTTTTCTGCGGCGGAGAGACATCTGGGAGATTTAGAGATAATATTCAGAATCTCAAGGGGGTTTCTTTTTATCCTCAAATGATACATGACGAACTGATTCGAAAAAAACTGGTACTGTAATCGGCATTTCAATACGGAATAATATTAGTGTTATAATATTAAGTGACACAGTTGGTTAATAGTGCCAAGTTATTAGCAAGAATTCTAATTTCTCAAAAGTAGGTGTTATATAGGTTGCATTCCTTCAAAACTCATAACGCGGTCTCAAGCCCTCTTCTAAATAGGTCGAAAGTATGTTACCGATATAAGACTGCAGTTATATTCTGTACTAAGCAGTTGTACAGATAGTTGTAACGAGGGAAGGCTGAGTATAGAAGATTGGAGCTGTGACAATTTTGTAAGATATTTGTGGGTTCCTATTTCCCCATAAGTTGCTCACTTCTAATCCCAGAAGCAAAATCCTGGTTGCACAACCTTAGAGAAAAGTTGGAGTGAAACTTTCATGTGTTCACCTAACCAGAGTCATGACTTAAGAGCAAGGTTGCAGCATGACCTTGAGGAATGGTACCCAAGAAACTACACCCTAGTTTAAATACATTGTTTTACACCAAATTTGGAGCAATGGATATATTTTCTTGTTTTTGCTAGGCTTGTAGGCGGTCGTCTAGACTCCACTCGCTATGTTATTTTACAAAAGGCTTCACTGCCACGTTAATATAAAATATTTGCAGGCATGATTACATGATGAGATGGAGATAATATGGCTGGGAGTCTTAATACAGGACATCAACTCTTCTTTATAGGAGGGAATCAACAATACCCAAAAACTAAAATGGGTCACAAAATAGAACTGATTAAAATGAGCCAAGATTGACAAAAATCTTCCATATAACCGAAGGACCTGGGACTTCTTGTAGTCGAGTTGTAAGCTGCCTTAGGCACTTTTCGAAGATGCAAGAAGGAGTTGTTGGTCTCGTACCTGGACTGATGCGACTGTTCGCTTTGATAGAGGTTCTAATGCTCTCATGATCTAATTAATAAGAAAATTACGACCAGGAATTTATTGGACGTCGGAGACTATTAGCATTTTGACTTTCGAAATAGAATTTTCAAGATTTTCGAAAACTCCTCCATCAGGGTCAGGAAGCATGAAATTAGGTAATTTAGGACACACGCATCTAGGTAGGGAACAGGAAGGACGAGTTATATAGGCAGGGAACAGGAGCGATGAATGACCAAGGAAACTTCTAAATCTTGTTTAGGCTGGGAAGGAACCAAAAATAGTTTTGGTTGAACGCTTTACGACTAAAAGGTGCAGGGTATCAACCGTAATGATATATGCCCCTGTAGAGCTGACTAAAGGATTGAGTAGTAACTCTGATGAGCCCATTCAGTTGTAGGATAAAAAAAAATATGAAGAAGACAAGATCCCTTGCAGAAATAGTGCATTTTTATACTACTACTACTACTACTAACAACTCGCCGCACCACCAAGCCGCCTGAGGCCAACACAGCTACGCACGCTCCTCCTCCATCCCAATCTATTCAAAGCCTCCCTTTTTACACCCGCCCACGAAGTTCCCATTAACTTTAATTCTTTCTTTATGACGTCCTACCACCCCAGACGAGGACGACCTGCTTTCCGTTTAACCTAGAGCGTTGGCCAAAAAGAACAATCTTCGGCAGTCTGTCATCCTTCATCCGCACAACGTGCCCTAACCACCTCAACCTTTCTTTCATTATAGCCCTAGAGAGCGGTATTGAACCACATTTTTCGTATAGCCTATTGTTTGAAATACGGTCAGTCAGCCGAGTACCCAGAACAATCCTTAAGCAATTTCTCTGGAAAACATCTAGCAAATCTTCATCCGCTTTTCTGAGCGCCCATGCTTCAGAGCCATATTTGCTCCCACCATCTTTACTAGTAATACTACCAAGGTAAGTGAAGCTGCCCATCTGATCAATATTTTCATTGCCTACCGTCACCTTTTCATCTTCATGTATTCCTAGCCTTAGTGACTGAGTCTTCTTAACATTAATTTTCAAACCTATTCTAGCACCCTGAACTCGCAAAACCTCTAAAACTTCGTTCATTTTGCTCACACTTTCATCTAGGATGCTTAAATCATCAGCATAATCCAAGTCCAGGAGACTTTTTCCTCCCCATTTGATTCCGTGGTCTCCCATTGCCTTTCCTGTGCTCCTTAAGATAAAATCCATCAAAATAATCCATATAAAGGGGGATAGAACACAACCCTGCTTAACTCCTGATTTAATACAAAACCAGCTGCTAACCTCATTTCCTACCTTAACCGCAGCAGTGTTATTCTCGTACATAGCACTAATCACTTTAATGTATTTGTCTGGTCTACCATACAAGGATAAAACCTTTACTAAAGCTCCTCTATCAACAGAATGGAACGCTTGCTCATAATCTATAAAACTGAGGACCAAAGGTGTTTGACAACTCAGGAACTTCTCAATTATTAACCTATGAGTGAAAATTTGGTCGACACATCCTCTACCTTTTCTAAAACCGCACTGTTCTTCTCTTAAAACTTTGTCTACGGCATCTGTCAGTCTAAAAAGTATCATATTACTAAGTAATTTACTACCTACAGAGACCAGACTAATGCCTCGATAATTACCACACTCACTTTTATCACCTTTCTTATAAAGTGGCTTAATTAAGGTTTTCCTAAAATCGTTAGGTACTTCCCCTTTTTCAAAAATCAGATTCATAATCTTCAGTAACTTCTTTCTAACCTCAGAGTCACCATATTTAAGAAACTCATTTACCACCCTATCAGCACCTGGAGCCTTATTATTCTTTAATCATTTCAGTACTGTTGCTAATTCCTCCTCACAAAACAAATATTCCTTCACATCCAAGGTATCACAAACTTTTTCATTTTCCTCTATATTTTTTCCTGCAACTCTATCTCGGTTAAGCAAATTCTCAAAATGTTCGGCCTATCCCTCTTTAGTTTTCTTTCCTTATCGTTAATTGTGGCCCCATTTCTATCTTTAACTGGGCCAAGCCCGGATCGACTACTCCTTCTCAATTTATTAACATGCTAGTACAATATTTTACTATTATGCCGTATAGCTGCATCTTCCAGATCCTCGGCAATTTTTTCCATGGCCTCCACTTCACACCTCCTTAGTTCATATTTTAATGCATTTTCCACTTTCTTTACATTCCTCTTGTTTTCATATGATCTATGACCCAGATAATTCTTGTACAAGACCTTTCTCCTTTCTATTAAACATAAAGCTTTTTCACTAATATTCTTAGCTGCAGTTCTAGCTTTCTTCCCAAAGACACCTTCAGCAACTTCACAAATTATTTTTCCAAAATTATTCCAACCATCTTCCACATTATCAAATTTTAAACTCTCAAGCTTAGTATTCAACTGTTCCTGAAAAGTTTCTCTCAAATTCTCATCCTGGAGTCTTCCAACATCATAAGTTCCCGGGAGGTAGGTACCCTTCCGATATTTCAGCTTCAAATTAACCCTTGCCACTACTAGATGGTGATCTTTACTTTTAACATCATTAACAGCACTCCTATATACCCTAGTATCTTGTATGGATCCTGCCAGTCTTCGGTTTACTATAACATAATCAATAAGGTTTGCTGTCTTACCATCACGTGAATACCATGTTAACTTGTGAGCCATTTTATGAACAAACACCGTATTGGTTATAATTAGATTGTTATACCTACAAAATTGCAAAAATCTGTATCCATTACTGTTTTCTTTTCCTACACCAAATTTACCTAGGCTAGGATACCATCTATCGCTATTTCTACCGACCTGGGCGTTAAAATCTCCTAGTAAAAACATCATATTTCTACCTGGGATCCTGTCTATTTGCTCCTGTAACTGTAAGTAAAATTCATCTGAGTCACTAGTATCTCCGTCAGCCAGTTCTACAGGGGCATATACTACTATAACTGATATCCTGAGGTCATAAAATGAGCAATTAGTATCCTATTATTAATACCTTCCCAGCCTAAACAAGACTTAGCAGCTTCCTTATTCATCACGAGCCCTACTCCCTGTCTAAGTACCACATCCTTCCTGCCTGAGTAAACAAATTCTATATCACCTAATTTCATGCTACCTACCCGTGGGACATGAGCTTCTGAAACTCCTAATAAGTCCAGTTTGAATCGTCTGAATTCGTCAGTCAAAATGTCGATACGATGGTCACATAGGTACTTTTAATATCAAAGTAAGTACATAGAAAGATACATGGTATTATGAGACAGCTACATTTTGCGAGTGCAATAGCCTAGTAGTGGCCATAAGGTATTTGGTCACAAATTGGCCTATAAGTTGACATAAATATTAAGATAATATTAGTGAGTGTTATTGAACCAAAAGTAAGCCTTACTTTCTAGTGTTAGTAGAATGAATGTAAAGCTGAAACTTGAAACGAGTAACTGTTTACTAGGTACTTTGGTAGACCTCAGGATGCGAATCTGCAAGATCGGTGGGGTACAAAATTGGAGAGTTTTGAACTTGATATTGTAGAAGATGGATCGAATGATTGCGTGAATACAGCTTGTGAAGAAGAACATGATGTGTTTGAGGTAAGAAACAAGGTTAGTGGCTTGGTTAGTGTAGATTTAAGAGCTAAGTAGGATTGTGTCCTATCCCATATGTATGGATTCTTCCGACGGATTGTCCTAAGGAACTAGTTAACCAAAGGAACACGGCAAAGGTTGGGGGCGAACGTGGTGGGAAAGTAAGACTCTCCTAGGAACTGATCATACAGATGATTTGAGTCTTTTATATAAAGAAATTAGTAAAATCCACAAATTATTGATATTCGAAAACCCTGAGGGTATAATTAGGTCCGAAAACTAAATTAACGAATACATGGTGATAGAACTCTATCCAGGATTTTTTTCCAGGAGGGGGGGGGGGGGTACAAAGAAAACTTTAAAAAACACGTCAAAAATTTGTTTATATTCATTTTTGTTATGTTTTTACGAGTCTGAAAAACGCTTTTTTTCAGGGGGGGGGGGCAAAGCGCCGACCCCCTGCCCCTGGATACAGCCTTGCACGGGGGTGAGAGGTGATTACAAGAATATGAAGATACGTTTTGGAACTAAAATTAGGATACTAGAAGCCAGGGAAAAGACAGATGTCAAGTATAATTCAAAAACCTGTATTCTTCAATAACTCGAGGAAAGTATGCTCAATATCTTCCAGAAGAATTGCAAAAATATAATGTCAGGTACTCTTTTGATCGACTGTAAGTCGAGCAATAAGCTGAGTGAAAAATGCGGTTCAATTTCGGGCGAAGGATGACAAGTTACCAAATATGGTGCTTTTTGGCAAGTTGCCTGGGCCAAACAAAAAGTAGGACACCCTCAAACAAAAGGGGAAGAGGTCGTAAGGACCTGGTGCCAAGATTTAACCTTGCAAATTAAATAAAGAAAAAATGCATTTCATTTTAAACATTATAAATGTGGTTGGTATTCACAAAATACTTTGCCATTTTCCACAAGGAGGTTGTGTTTTCTTAAAAAAAAAATAAAAAAAAAAAAAAATATTAAAAATAATGACGATAAAGAAACTAAAATTATTAACCACACGCATACATAGTATGATATATGCGTAGGCTAAATTTTTATTCTTGGGAACGTCAGAAAGGAATAACATAACCAAGTTCCAACAGAGCTTCATAGGCACCTTTTCTAGGAGCTGCAGACACCCCCTCCCCCAACTTAACCTCTCAGAAGATACTTAGTAGATCAGAATTTACAAATATAGCTATTTTTCTTCAAATTCTTTTGGTACAAATATTCTGTTTGTTATATAACAGTATGCGCCAGGTATAGTATTTACCTATATTTTTAGCAATATTTATTTCAATTTCCAGTTCAAAGAATATTTTTGTTTCCCATAACGAACAGCATCACAGTTTAAAAAAACTTGTAAAACATATGTTGCAAAAAAAGTTTAATAACAGGAGTGTACCCTAATATTATGAATAACTCCCGAAACATTTGAACATCTCTGAGTGAAAAAGCTCTACTGAATGTTTCTATGCCAAATTAAGTCATTTGACTTTTATTAAAGAACATTCTTGGGAAAGGGACAAGAGGTCTTCAATGGCAAATTCGCCTACTAGCTCCACATCCCCTGTTCTATCATGCCCTAAGAGCGCTAACCACGACGAAAAAATAATAATATTAATAAAATAGATAAGCTTACCTGCCAAGTCATCGAGCTCCTCTTCTTGGTCTTTGACCTTGTTCTCAAGTTCAATTTTGGATCTTCTTAAAGCAGCCACTTCTGGGTCCGATTTCTCATCAGCTGACAATGATTCAACTTCACGTTGCAGCGCTGACAAACGTTCTCCCCGCATTTCTAGTTCAAGTTGAACGGACTAAAATAAAGATGTTGAAAAATATATCCACTTAAATTAACCCTCTTTTGCCCAATGATGATGACACAGAAAGCATGCAGGGACCACATAGGTTATGGCACTGGTTATCGCAAAACTGTGCGATTCAGCTAATGTTTTATGATTGTAAGCAAGTTTTGGATACTGAAAACTCTTTATTTTTGTTCACTAAGTATGTGTTCTTTAGTATTCAGTGGCGTTTTTTTTTTTTTTTTTTTTGGGGGGGGGGGGGGGGGGAGGGCAAGGGGGTCCAGTTGTCTCTCCCCAATAATTTGGATATATTTTTTTTTAAATAGCCCATGCCCTGACTATCCGGATGTGGACCCCTCTTGCCTCCCCTATAAAAATGCCAGAGATACGCGCCTGTTAATATTGATCCATGCATTTAGAAGTAGGAAATGAGCTTTCTTTTGAATGGTTACCTCGTTCCGGGCGGAACAGTCATTCTTTTTAATACACTGTATACCTTTTTATCTACGGTTAAATCCACATTCAATTTTCCAGACAGGAATTGCTTGCCTCTTATGAAACTTCATTCATTGTTAATGGCGTCCGGTCAGGTGGGCTAGAGATGACGTTATTTCCGTGAGATCAAGAGTATTCAACACAATGAATATTTACATTTTTTACCGATGAAAGGTAAATTGGCAATTCTTTTGTAGTAGGGTTGAATAAATGAGCAAATATCCAGCTAGGAAAATTGAGCTTGTTGAACAACTGTTAAAATATGCTTCTTTGCAAACCACGCATATTCACCATGGCCATATCCAGGAGGAGGCGGAGAGGTACCCAGTTTGACCCCCCCCCCCAAAAAAAAAAAAAAATCCGACTCGTACAAAAGTAGCAAAAAAATATGTAATACGATAAATAAATTTCAAATAGGGATAAATCCTTTAAATAGACAGTGATAAATTTCACAAAAAATACTAGATATTTCAGTCACATATGAAGCGACCGTCATCAGTATTAAAAATAAAATAAAACAAATTAAAACAATACGTTATGCACAAAATAAAATAAATACATATTGTTTAATAGGCTTATATTTTCAAAGCAAAACCGGAAGTCTCCTTGACCTTCCTGGTTCCAGTTCGTTAGCATTATTTGAACTAACAATTGGACAGTTGTTAAATCACATTCGGTGAAATGAACTTACTCTATCTGACTTTAATAAATAGAGTTCAAACCAAATTCACCTTTGTCTCTATTTAAAGCCATACTCTGGAATAAAACTTTCTTAGTTTCAATAGCTTCCCGAAAATTTTGCCTTAAATCCCGGTTCCAAGAAATCAAAGAGACATTATCGAATAAAATGGTTTGGAAAATCAAAAATATGTTCCGATAGGGCTGAAGTGAAATCTTCAGGTTTGTAATTTTGCTTCAAAGCCGACGAAATAAGAGTCTTGATGCTGTAGTAATCTCATTTCCAAATTCTGGTTAGTACGTCCCACATATGAGCTTCCGCAAGCATATGGGATATGATAGACCCCACTTAGCTGCCCCAATGAAGTTAGATCCTTCCCAGAATTTAGGAAACTTCCCAAAGTATTATTACCCTTTAAAGCTACTTTTAGACCATTACTCTGTAAAATTCTTTGAAGTCTTTCACTAAGCCCTGGCACATATGGCCTGTAAAATTATCTACGTTATATGTAATACATGTAAAATACATGTCCATGGGAATAATTTTTGTCCCCCCCCCCCGAACAAAATCCTGCGTGCGGTCATAAAGTTCGAAACCCCCCTCCCTAATTTGTATGCCTGATCTGTCCGTACTTTATAGAATCAAAATTAGTGGAAACGACGTGATTACTCATCAGCAAGTAGATTTCTGATGTCATATAGTTACGTAATTCTTAAAAGTGAAAAAGTAATTCTTCGGCTTCAAGACCTCTTACTTGAAAATTTAACCTAAGATCTTTGCTACTATCGGTCGATATTGTTGACTTAGAGAAATCATTAAAATATGTTACACTTCTTTTCAAGCTCCACACTGCCCAAGCAGTTTTTTGTGAAAGTTTTTGGCAAGAATCTTCGATCTGCAATATAGAGCGAATATTTTTATATAGCAGCAAACCTATATATATATATACTATATATATATATATATATATATATATATATATATATATATATATATATATATATATATATATATATATATATATATATATATATATATATATATATATATATATATATATAGCTACTATGCATATTGCTACTATAGCCCGTTTTCTATTATTTTTTTTACATTATTATTCTATCTAATTATAATAGGTCTAAAAACTTTTGCTAATCTAGGTTGTGAGAATCTATAAACTTGTTTGATATTGCGACACTTCAGATAATCTACCCTGCGAAACGAATATACTTAGAACCAACATAGTGGCACCATTTTTTGGAAATGGAGGGGGTGGGGGTGATAATTTTCTTAAAAGAGGATGCAAAAATTATGTTTTGAAAATATCAGGGGTGGGGGCAGTTTAGTTTTTTTAAATGGCAATACAGTAAAGGTATATCTCACAAAGTAAGGGGAAGGAGCGATGGCCCAACCGGACCATCCCATAATTGGCACTACTGTGCCAACAAACACTACTTCAAGCAGCAACAAATCGATCTTCTCGGACACAACTTTTCGTTGTTACCATTTTTGGTAAAATTCTAGTTTAGCTACTTTTGGCCATCTTGGAATGGGTTTAGGTTAGGAAAATGAAACTTTCAGGTATGGGTCTACAGGCCAAAGAATGTCCTGGGAAGGTATTTTGAAGCACCTACCTCCACTCCTTCTCCCTCTAGAGGTCCTGAAATTTGCCTACCTGATAGGTCTATACCCATTGAAATTTTGACAAAACAACATTTTAACTTAATTTTCAGTTATCAGTTTCTTTCTCTCTGGCTTTAGCTCTGAAAATGCAATTTTAGTTATTTGAGCAGAATTTTAAGCCATATCAACGTTTTCATTCCAAAATTTAGGAAAAGTATTTGCATATCTTTAAAACCTTATAAATTGAGATTGAGCAAAGTTGTGCAGCTGAAAACAATTTTGTTATGCTTCATTTAAGTAGAAGATCTATTTTGCAAGGTTTCACTTCTATAACTCACAGATTTTTAAAGGTCATCAAAGGTCAGGACCCTCTAGAGGGAGAAGGAGTGGAGGTCAGTACTTCAAAATACCTTCCCAGGACATACTTTAGCCTGTAGACTCATCCCTGAAAGTTTCATTTTCTTAACCTAACCCCTTTCTAAGATAGTCAAAAGTAGCTAAAGTAGAATTTTACCCCATTTTTTAACGACGGATTATCAACTGGGCGATTCATAAAGAATTACTCGCAGGCCCTAAAGGATGTCAGGGACAACAGTCTGATAAAGGGTGCATTATCCGTTCTGTAGCGAAGGGCTTAGCCTACAAACTGGTTTCCAAAACTGACAATTCACCTGAAGTGTTATTTTACACAATTAAAACTGCAGTCAATGCACCAAAATCCATTCATACCAAGAATAGTAAAATATTAAAAATCCGCTTTCACTATTTTTCACCAATCTCTGAAATTTCCGCCTCACAGCCAACATAAGGTATGATACTGATTATCATCCTGCTACGGAACCGGTACATAAATTCATAATTAACCAATGCACCAAGCAAGCGGAGCATTATACCTGGATCTGTGCTAAACTTCGTTTTCAAGGTTAGGTTACTCATTGTTTGAGAAAATCTATCTATCAAATTCGTACCCCCTCCCCACTAACGAATTACAGCAATTCAAAGGGAAGGTGCCCTAAAACAAAACTAAGAGTGAACAGGTTATTATTATTATAAACAAATGTTTTACTATACTCATGTACAAGGCAATTTTCTGAGAATGTGTCCCCCCCCCCAAAAAGAAAAAAAAAACAAAGAACATTTTAACACTTCCTTGAAAATCGAAAAAATTCTTAGCTTAAAAACTTGTTTAAATGGCCCAATACCAGCAGAAGATAAAACAAGGGAATATTAGCCAATATAATAAAAATGAAAAAACAATCTAAACAAAAACCCGTTGACACCCCAATTTTTATTGGTGTGAAGGCATTATTCACATCAATGGCCTACACAGGAAGTTATTTGGGAGGGATTGTATTTTTCGGGGGAAGGGGAGAGAGGAATGAAGCAGACGAAGTGCACAGGAAGCTATTTCGAAGGGGGCGTAAAATTCGGGAGTAAGCAAATTTATTAAAAAAGTGAGATGCACGAGAAAATATGAAACTAAAAGCAGATAAGAATTGAGTGGGGCATGATATCCTCATTCATAAGCGCCATAATGAATTGAAAAGATTTTTAACTAGTTTTTAGAAAAATATTCAATAAAAGTCAAATACTAATCTGAGACAGCAATGTTATGCTCTTTGAGTTTTTTAAGGTCTGTATCATGGTTCATATATATATATATATATATATATATATATATATATATATATATATATATATATATATATATATATATATATATATATATATATATATATATATATATATATATATATATATAGATATATATATATATATATATATATATATATATATATATATATATATATATATATAATATATATATATATATATATATATATATATATATATATATATATATATATAATATATATATATATATATATATATATATATATAATATATATATATATTTATATATATATATATATATATATATATATATATATATTATATATATATATATATATATATATATATATATATAATATATATATATATATATATATATATATATATATATATATATATATATATATATATATATATATATATATATATATTTATTCATATGAACCATGATACAGACCACAAGAAGCTCAAAGAGACCCCGAATAAAAAATCCTTTTGTAAACCCCCCCCCAAAAAAAAAAGATCCAGGATATATATATATATATATATATATATATATATATATATATATATTATATATATATATATATATATATATATATATATATATATATATATATATATATATATAATATATATATATATAATATATATATATATATATATATATATATATATATATATATATATATATATATATATGTTAATCATGTGTATGCTAAAAACGGGTCAACTATTTTCAGAAATCATGCAAACTAGATTGCGCGTGCAAGGCGTGGCGGAACTGTTCGGTATGCGTGGCACACCCAGGCGCACATCGGGTGGCGGGAAGTGGGTGATCCCTTGGCTAAAGTTGAAAATTTGTACAGATCAGTTGATGTTTTTCTTTAAAGAAATTTCAAAATTGACAAGCCTGTTCGAAAATTGTGGAAAACAATTAAACATGTTATAAAATCAATTAGGTCAGTCGCTTTAAAATTATACCATTGCAATACAAAGCACGATTTACGTGGTAAAACAATTTTTCAAATATGGTAGGATTTGAAACCCGACGTCTTACTGGGATTATTTAAAAGTGAAAGGCCTGTCACCATATATTTCTGTCAAGTAAACAATCAAGTTATTGACATTCTGATCAACAACGAGCGATATATCATGGAATTAAGAATATATTGTTTGGATTTGAAATGAAGTTTCTTAATTCCTGGGCTGCACATTTAAAATGAACACTGCTTGTAAACACCTTTTCCCTTTGTATCTTAGATTTATTTTGAAATAATTATAAACTATCTAGACATGTTTAATAAGAATCTTGTGTGTACTAGGAAATAAAAGACTAATTAAAATGAAAAACTTTTATTTGCAAAAAAAGAAAAAAGTTTTGTATCTATGCACAAAAACAACAGACAGGAACAGGGGATCAGAGCTGACGAAACATGCCGAAACGGGAAGATCAAAGCGGTTATTTGTCCCCTTCGGAAGACCACAAATACACAAAGGTGGAGACTTGTTCCTATTTATTCGGAAGTAAATTGAAACGGATAAAATATTTTAAACCGCCACAACATTCAAAAAAACCTTTACGGGCATTGGCCAGAAAAAAATCTGTGGACAGCCAAACATGGGAAGACAGAGGTAAGTTAAAAAAGGGAAACAAAAGAAATGTTAGAATGTCAATGTTGCTCAAAGAAGTAATGAAGAAGGCACCAAGGCCGCATATAGGAGGGGGAGGGGATACTGGTTTTGACCCCCCCCCCCGCGATATTTTTATCCGACTCGTAAAAAAGTAACAAAAATTCACATAAACAAATTTTGATGCGTTTTGTATAGTTTTACTTGTAAACCCCCTTCCCCAGAAAAAATTCTGGATACCACCTTGGTAGGCACGCACACAGTTTGAATAAGAAACAAATAGGCAAATTGACTAGAAAATGTAAGACATCTGTTAACATTTGTAAAAATCTCGATATTTCGGGAGCGGGTAGGAAGGGCAGCACAGGCCCAGAGGTTCATGCCCTATGTGCGTGCTTGTAATCAAGTAGCTCTATTACCAAAAATGGGACTTATTTTCTGCCAAATTGTATAAAAAATAAACTTGATAAAGCTAAACTCTTAGAAAATTGAGGAAACTTACATACTAAGTAAATCATTTAACTACTATATAAGAAACTTTAAATTCCACTCAGCTCAGCTATAAAGCTAAGTGTTTTTGATACTTAGTTGAATCAAAAAGAAGGCATTACAAAGGTTTCTTAGAATCAACAGTAGACAGATGTGAAATCAAAATTGGATTACAAATTTTGACTGATGAAGCATGACACAAAAAAGTACATAAGGATAATGATGATAGATATTTGGCGATTTCGACTTTTATAGAAATATCGAACCAAATAGGAAGAACCATAATTTCAGAATTGATTTCAGTCAACCGTAAGAATAGTTTAACTATTATCATTCTAAACAGGTCCACAACCAAAATATAATGAATGAAAAACAAGCTTTGCGCAAATACGTTTTCAATAAGGGGCTTTAAAGTAAGGAAGGTCAGAAATAAGTATTTTAAGGGATCTGTGACCGCCTCTTTAAGCAATGACACCAGATTGCTACTCCCTCAAAAAACAGATCATTAAGCCCCTCCCCTACATTTTCATGAACTGATGCCCTTGAATTCCCTAGGTAGAAACTGCATGTTATTTTTAATTTTCAACATTTTAGGGGCTCAAAGCTGGTGTCCTCAACCCCGTCATTCTGGGTCGTCGAGTCCCAGAGTTAAGACATCTGCAGAGTGTACACGAGGACATAGCTCGATTCCCCAAGATTCATATTGTGCATAGTGAATTTCTTCAATATGTAAAACGTGAATTTCTACGTATGTACATTTACAGCTATAGCTTTCCTTGTTTGTTCTTTTTTCTTTGTTTATAGCTCTGTATTCAAGTAACCAGAAATAAAAATTCCCCTCAGATTTATGCAGAAACAGATATGAAAAAACGGAAGCAGCTTCATTCATTTTACTTTAAATTCTCAAGTTTAAAAAATGCAAGATTAGATAATTTGGCTTGACTGAAACCACTGACATTTCAAAGTTCAACAGGATTTAACCAAAGAATAAGACAAGAACTTGGTAATGGACAAGTTTTCCGAAAACCAGATCAAGAATAGCAACACACCTTGAAATTCGATACTTGTATGTTTAAAAAAGTTAAATAATATTACAAATGCAGAAGCAAATAGTAATGCACTGTGACTTAAAAACGAGAGACAATGACATTTTTTTAATTGTTCTTTCAGCGTGTCATAGATCTACTTTGTTAATAAACCTTTATTTTACCAATAGAAGTAAGGGCAAGGCTTTAAAGCATAGACGTCATACGCTCCAGAGACTCTTACACTAAACTTATAGCTAACCTGAAAAAAACAACAACAACAAAAAAAAAAAAAAAAAAAAAAACCCACTGAGTTTTCCATGTAAAGGTCAGGCAAGCAAACAATTTTTATGCTTTCTATTAACCCTGATTCTACGTACCAGATTCAAAACCAATAAGTAAAAAACCTTGAAAATTTAAAAACTAAGAGTCACTTGGAACTTATGGTCTTGAGGGTCTTGAGAATTCACGACCAAAAAAGTAGTTTTTACTACAAAAACATTCAAATAAGAGTCGGGCAAGTTATCCTCCGACTTCAAATCGTTGGTTTACGTATATTGAGCATAATTACGAGTTGGCTTTGGAGTTCGTATATTACCGATGCCGACTCCCAAATTTTAGGCACAAAAATTTGGATTCGTGCTTTTTTATATTAGTTTGAAGTGCAGTAAATATTCATCAAGAATATTTCACAAGTCGGAAGTGACACTTGTTTACTTTTAACAATTCTAAATCTTTATTCTACAAGCTAGACTCCCGACTCCGACTCGAAATCCAAGCCTTAATTTCAAAAGACTCGGATTTCTTTAGTAATGAAATAGCACCATCCCTAAATCCTAGACTGATCGTATGCTCCTCATTAAAAATGGTGATAGACCAGAATAGATGGGAAGTATTTCAAACAAAGTGAAGTACCAAACATTGCATCTCCCCGTGGACTGAAGGGCTACTCCCTACCAAGGATTGCTGAGGAGCTCCACATACAATTTGTATCTGAGCAGGCGGGTATATACAGAAGTTGGTTTGTTTGGCCGAAATACACTTTTCTTAAGCCTCATGTCGCTTTCTTAAAAGAAGGGGAAAAGGGGGACTCTAAAATATTAACTCCATAGATTCGTTACATAAATTAAATAAAAAAAACAAGTTTTTTCAACTGAAAGTAAGGAGCAACATTACAACTTAAAACAAACAGAAATTATTACGTATATGAGGGGGTTCGCCCCCCTCGGCAATACCTCGCTCTTTACACTAAAGTTCGAATTTTGTTCCAATTCTTTAAGAATGACCCCTGAATCACAAAGACCGTTTAATTAGAAGAAATAGCTCTTTTGAAAGAACTAAAAAACTTTAGCGTAAAGAGCGAGTTATTGACAAGGGGGCGAACCCCCTCATTATACGTAATAGTTTCTGTTCGTTCTAAGTTTTAATGTTACTCCTTACTTTCAGTTGCAAAAACTTGTTTTGCTATATTTAATTTCTGAGGGTTTTTTAAATAATGCTGGGAAATCCGGCGCCCTCTTCAAGGAAAATTCTCTTCTCCCATGAAAAATTCCTCCATTGAAAGATCCTCCCATGTAACCCCCGACCACCACCCCCCCTACCACAAAAAATCCCCCTGAAAACGTGTGTATACTTTCCAATAACCCTTACTAGGCCTATATGTAAAGAATGGGCTAAGTTCGTAACTTGCAGCATTTCCCCCGGGGACTGTGGGGGATTAAGTCGTCCTCAAAGACAAATTTATCAGATTCTTCGTCTATGCTGAACAAAATGGCTATCTCATAATTTTGATCCGGTGATTTTGGGGAAAATGAGCGTGGGAGGGGGCCTAGTTGCCCTCTAATTTTTTTGGTCACTTAAAAGGGCGCTAGAACTTTTAATTTTCGTTCGAATGGGCCCTCTCACGACATTCTAGGACCACTGGGTTGATACAATCACCCCTGAAAAAAAAAGAAAAACAAAAGAAAAAAAAAACCCACATCCGTGATATTTCTTCTGGCAAAAAAAAAAAAAAAAAAAAAAAAAAAAAAAAAAAAAAAAAAAAAAAAAAAAAAAAAAAAAAAAAAAAAAAAAAAAAAAAATTCTGCATATAGGAGCTTAGAACCTCAAAAGTAGGGTTCTCTGATACGTTGAATCTGATGGTGTGATTTTCATTAGAGTTTTATGACTTTTAGGGCATGTTTCCCCATTTTTCGAAAGTAAGGCAAATTTTCGCATGCTCGTAACTTTTGATGGGTAAGACTAAACTTGATGAAACTTATATATTTGAAATCAGCATAAAATGGTGATTGCTGATCCCATTCTTTTGATGTATCTATTGGTATCAAAATTCTATTTTTAGAGTTTTGGTTACTATTGAGCCGGGTCGCTCCTTACCTACAATTTGTTACCACGAACTGGTTGAAAATACAGGATTAAAGCATAGGAGTAATGAGGGAGGAGTCAGGGAATAGCACATCTATGATGGAATAGAATGTAGGAATAGGAAGATGCACGATATACTGTTTTATATAATATTTTATTTATACCTTAGCCCTGTAGCGTTGTCCCGGTAAACTTTTCCTATTACATTTATTTGAATCGTTACGTAATTCTGTTTCAGTGCATTTTATGTAGTCCAAGATTTGCTACAATAGAATTAAAAGATTTAATGCTTGCAGTGGCAGCTGAACCCTTTGTGAAAGGTGAAGTATGGCTCAAAGTAAAAAATAAAATGTAAGTGTGTTCTTGAAAAGACTGTCTAGTAGGAAAAAATTGTAACTGATACTTATTTGGAAAAGATAACTATTATCATTGTCCATTAGGTCTACTGTTCATTCTCATGATACAAGGGGTAGCGCGGACTTCTGTGTACCTAGAGGTATATCTTCCCGTTCATGTTTTTCTGTTTTTTATAGAGGTACGCGGAAATGGAATAGTTTGAATAGTGATATTAAGACTATTGGTGACCCCAATATTTTTAGAAAAATCATTAAGGAACTGCTTTTTGCTGAATATGAGTTTTGACTGATTAATTGATTTATTTATTGTGGGGGTTTTGTTGATATGATGTTCCCAGAGGAAGTATAATATATGATATTATTTTGTATTTATTGTTTAGTGTGATGGTATTAGTGGTGTCGGTGGCCAAGTATTCTTTGTTTTAAGGATTTTGTTTTCTCTACCTCCCCCACGGACAAGCTTTGCTTTTTAGGGGAGGCAGCAATAATTTTTTGTTGATATGTTTTTTTTTTCAATAAATCCTTCTTCTTCTGGTCCTTGCATAATAATATTTCCCAGTCAGAAAAAGAAATTTAAAAATACTTTGGAAGAAGCATTCCTTGAAAATGGCGTGAGGTCAAAAACGAGAAATTCATTCGAAATCGCGACAGTCGAAAACCCATCCCTTGAAATTTACAGTTCCCCATTTCAAAATTATTGTATTGTATTAGCCTTGTATTAGCCTGGTAGAACCGATTTCTTCTTTTTCCTTCTTCATTTCTCTTGACCAGCACTAGCAGCCTACTATTTGGTCATAGGGGGGCGGGGGGGGGGGGGGGGCGGAGGGTGATTAGATGCTCATTCGACATACAACGTTTATATACGTCGGCTTCTTATGAACACGTTTTTATAGTCACGGTTACAGGTAAACACCATTTAGGACAAAAATGAAAATTTAAGAGCCATATTTGCCTGTTTCTTCCCCAACGCTAGGACCCTACTGGACTGACACAAGGTGATTATTAGGAGCCCATTCAACAATTATTTGTTTCTATGTAACAATCTTTTTATAATCCCTGCTTACAGCGCAAGAAGACAGTGTCATGTAACAAGAATGAAAATATTTAGTGCCATTTTTTTTCGCAATCAATGGTTTGGGCATACGCATGTGGAGGAGCTCTGGGCCCAGCCCCCTCAATATAATAAACTTTCTTAAATTTCTGGACATTTATGATTCAAATTATTAATTGGTACTGATAATTTCTAGGTACTTAGTACTCAAATTATCAAATATAATTGCCCCTTTCCTTAAAAGATTTCTTGCGCATATGTCTGCCACTAGCAGCCTACTTGATAGTCGTAGGTTGTTAATTAGCAGCTCGATTTTTTTGTCTATCTGCATTTTAAAAAACCTAACCTGTCTAAACCATACGAATATACTACATTGGACAAAAAAATATGCCAACTCCAGTTTTAGAGCAGCTTACTGACCCTTGGAGATTGGTTATACCTCTCAAATTACCAGAGGTTAAGCAAAATATTTGAGATGAATACAAAACCGATTAGCTTCTTAAGCATCAAGAGACATGCAACCCTCCCGCATGGGACTGTGCATTACTATCTATTTAATCAATGAAGCTAAGGGTGGCAAAAACTGTTTCCAGTATCTCTTAAAAGGGGAATTAGTTTTGGTATACAAGGAGCACTCTAGTCTGCTCATATATCTAGGTGTTACGAATAGTAGTGGTAAAAGTCCCCTTCAGAGTGTCATTTATGGGAAGGATAAGGCCAAAAGACTGGTTTGGACCCCTTTGCATTGTTCTTATTAAGAGAATTGTTTGATATGAAAACGGTTTCACATAACCAGATTTTCCGCTCCTTGACCTCTTGCTTTAAGTACACATAGCCCCAACTATTCCTAAAACTAAAAAGGTACCTAGTAAATAAGGTACCTAAAACTTAAAAAGGTACCTAGGTTAGGTTACGTATTTAATATATGCAATGCGTCACTCCCCAATGTGCAAATATATAGCCGAAATTCGTTTCTAAACTATTATACTTTCATCCTATTTTATTTTATTTCATTAGCATTAACCAAGCTTGACTTCTTTCATGTGTAACATATAATGCATAAGTACCTAGGTTTGCATCTCTTACGAAATTTCCTAAGCATCAAAAATGACGAAGGAGTAGAGATACAAGGGTACTCTTGCATTATATGGGCATTTGCAAGGAAACCAGTCACGAGTTACATTTACTAGTGTGCTAACGTGCTAACACTAGTAAAGCTAACAAGAAAAAGGAAAATACTTGAAAATGAAGATTTTGTTTTTCATGTTTGTCGCCAACTTCTTGGCGACAGAGCATGTACAGGTATATGTCATCTATGCTGTCGAGATAAAAAATGTTGTCGTGATCAAAAATCTTGTGTCTAATATTTCAGGAATTGGAGATGAGATTGCAGGAATTGCCAACGGAAATTCCAAGAAATGTCATCTAGAATGCACAAAATGGAGCCACGATTGTAAAAAAAGTAGCCAAGACTCCCAATAAAAAAAAAAATAAAAAATAATGCACACACAAAAAGAAGTCGTTCCAAGAGTTTCAAAAATGGAACCAAGAAACTGGAATTGTCACCGAGAGTTACAAGAAATATAAAATAAAATGACATAATACTTATTTCAAAAAGTCTGTTATGAGCTCTAATAGGGCTGAATTTTCTTCTTATGTTAAGCTGTGAAAAAAGGAACAACAAACAAAACATAAAAACTAATCAAAAACTGAGAATGTCTAAAAACTTCAGGAATTTTGAAGTTGAGTCACCCTTGAATTTATTTTAACAACAACGATATGCCATTTACAGGTTTTTTTTTGTTCTGCTATGCAGCGCCGTATGGCAGTAAAAGTGACGAGCCACGAGTCACAATCACCTCTGGCTCGGGTGTCGCCTATTTTTTTTTATAAAAATTTGCACATACACTTACCAACCTCTCTTTTTCCCACAATTCCAGATTCGCCACTGACTAGCGTCAAATGACAAATTACCTTAAAAATCTATTTCTTTTTATTATCCTGATTGTTTATGATGACATTTTAAACAGACTATTTCAAACTAATGTCACAGTCCAAGGATGTTGAAACTCTCCTTTGGAATCGGATTATCTGAGACCAAACAACTCTACAGTAACAATGCTAAATTTTGGCTAACTGTAACTGGGTCAATTACACGCTGACCTACCAGCACATTGATTTTGCGGCCATGTGCCTTCAAACGGTGTGGGCAGTTTTTTGAAGTTTCCATTCCGTGAAGGTCCATCCGTGTGGATATGGCGCAACCAGAATTTTTTTTGGAATAGTTGTATTTTAATTTACTTAATTTTTTTTTTTTTTTTGTGTATGTATAGCCTTTGTCCAACTTTTTTTTTTTTAGCAAACAAACATCATATCATAACTATTATAGCAAATAAACATAATTATTTGCTTGAAATTCCCAATATTGCCTTTAATTCCTACATTGCGAAAAAACACAATTCGAACTACGCATTTAATTTGCATAGGAATAAAACGCGCAAATATATATATAGATATATATATATATATATATATATATATATATATATATATATATATATATATATATATATATATATATATATATATATATATATATATATATATATATATATATATATATAGTAAGGAGAAGAAAGCCCAAGGATTGCCCCAACCGAGGATGTGCTTTCAAACGGTGTTGGCAGTTTTTTGAAGTTTCCAGTTCTTTTTCTTTTGCTTTGCAACTTTGGACATTATTTTGCTTTGCAACATTATGAGTTTGGGCTCTCATAATGTCATCTGCATATAGAACTGCAACGAGAACTGCAAACACACTTAGAGCTGCGACGAGAAATATGATCAATAGCAAAACAAAGCCTCTAATGTCTCATCTCGTTGGTTTTTAATGTATGTTTTATGCGCCATAGGATTCATT
>CM051259.1:19948571-19971071 GCA_027921565.1 Artemia sinica
ATGTTAGCCCTAGCGCCAGTAATAGTTTGTCACAGAATATTGCATGGAAATCCAACCCGAGTGAGTTCTAAAGTTCGATGAAAGACCATTGTTTCAGGGTTTATGAAGACGACGGGTAATGAGTTCTCTGGTTTCTTTATTTAGTAAATTAATCAAATTGATGGATTTTTTGGTTTGAGGGACTGATGATGGGAGGTACCGAATGGTTGTTTATTCGATTCTTTGTCATTTTTTGTTTTGTTTTTGGGGGTGATTATTTACTTAAACAAGCTTTGCTTCAGGTTTTATTGTGTTTACTGTTGATTGACAAACCCTTTCTGCTTAAAAAAAAGTAATACCTTAAATAAACTAAATACTGACCATCAGATGGTAGCCGAACAGAAAATATTCTGCCGTAAATTCTCATTTATGATCCGACCCTTTACTTAAAGTGTTATATCATCATTTTTGCGGACTGGAAAAAAAAAATAATCTCCAATATTTTTTCCTTACTTTTACTTATTTATTTATTTAGCCTACTGTTCAAAGTTGTAAAGGCTGTACGATAAAAATGCGAAGATTAAAAATAAAAAAAAAGAAATACCGAAAAACAAACAGAAATAATTAAGCTATCTAATTAGAAAAAAAACCTCCCGCAAGAGTAAGGAGCGACATTAAAACTTAAAAAAAAACGAGAATTACTTTGAACGAGACTGGGACCGTTACCCTACTAAACAACCAACCCCATTCTTTACGTGCAATTAAGTTCTTGTATTTTTGGTAACCACTAATGTTTTTGTTAATTTTCAAAGATAGAAGTATTATCATATTTTCAATAAAAAAAAAATGCCGAAAAACATACTATTTTCACCTGGACGTTGCTAGTGTGGGGCAAAGGGTGAAAAGAGCCATCCTCTCACATTCTTTTCCATGCAACTTACTCGTTTTAAGCTTAAATCGTCATTTAAATCGTTTTTTTTTTTTTTTTTTTTTTTTTTTTTTTTTTTTTTTTTTTTTTTTACAGGAAAAGCATAGCTACATGTTATATTGTATGGGTTCTTGAAAGACTGCTTTCGAAGCTTCAATTTTCAAACTACCATCCTGATGCAATTCTACAAATCGAAATCCTGAAAATTAATCATGGCCATTAAAGTAAGCGTTCTAGAGAAAAATTCAAAAATCTCCAAAATTTAAAGTGAGCTACATTCCGCACAAAGCCTGTACTACACTCATCTAGTGTTTATTGGATTTGTCACAAACAGTCACTGTAGCAGTAGCTAAAACCTAGTAAAGAGTGAACCACTTCCTGTAGTAGTTGAAATTTAAAACAGATTTTTAAACAAAGTTGACAAATTCCCATGTACTCCTATTTTGAAAACACTAATCTTCTTTCAGATTCAACTAGAAATTTGTAATTTTAGTCGTTTTTTTTTACTTTGGCTCAATTTTTTGGGGAGCGGGGTGTGGGGGGGGTTAGGGTTCAAGCAAACCTGATGAAGTTTGATACACCCTAAGCAACTGAAAAATTAGAATCATAACTTTGATAAAATAATAGAGTGAACTCACCTGCAGATCATGTTCAATCTGTTCTTTTTCTAAAATTGCGAAGTCGCGCTCTTTCTGCATTTTTTCTTTCAAAGATTTTTCTTGTTTGATTTCCTCTTGATAATTTTGCATATCACTATCAAACCTACAAAAAAAAGACATGATTGTATACAATCTTTTAACGATTAAATTCCTCCTCTAAGAAACTAAAAGCTCATAATAAGACATAAAAACGTTCAAATTTCACGCATTAAATTTCCGAGTGCGTCATCAACGCTGAACAAGATTGGGTCTAAACAAGAGTGGGTCTCGTGAAAAGACAATATTTAAAAAAAACGAAAACAAATTCTAGTGTCATAAAACTTTCTACAGAACATCATCGCTTCCGCGGGGTAGTTTTATCTCCGATTCTATGTTTCAAGCTCCACTGTGCTACGGTAGCTGAAAAAAGCCTAATCTTTCTAGTCGTTGCCGTAGTGTTTTGAACTCACACCCTCTAAACCTGGAGGAGATTTTCTTAGTGACTGTGCTGCGGTAACTTAAATCATGGTTGCAGCGATAGCTACAACCTAGTAAAGAACGAACCACGGGACATAGTAACCAAAGATTAAAAAACGTGTTTTAAAAAGCATAGCAAGTGAGAAAAAATTGCCATTTCTAGTTGATTCAGGAATGGTAACTATGATCTAAATTAGTGTTAATAGTAAAATGTTAGTTTGGAAACATATTGAAAGAAATTTCGAAAAAACAGCCTGCAACCCGTAAAAAATGGGGTCAGATGACCAAAAATGCAAATTCTGGTATTAATTTCTCAGTTCTTCATTTAAACTCCGTTCTTCTCTAAATAATTTGAAGTCTCTCATAGCTAATTATTCTCCTCAGATCATTGGACTCTGTTAAACATTTCTCCACAAGGGCAATGATATGCTTTTAGATATTTCCGGGTATAACTTGGAGTTTGTAAACAGATTGGAGAGAAAAAAAAGGTGGCTTAGCATTTTATATTGCTGATTTTCTGGATTATACTTTGCGTAGTGATCTGTGTAAGCATTTGGATGGTGTCTTTGGGTCTGTTTTCATTGAAATTCTGATTGACAACAAGAAAACTATCATTGGAGAAATATACCACCCACCAAGTGGGTCGATACCTTCTTTCCTAGGAATTTTTGACAAGTTTATGTCTGAAATATGCAGAAGTAATTATGAAATTATCCTTTTAATTGACTTCAATATTGACCTGTTAAAAACTTCACTTACAACTTCTTATGTCTTTTTATCCTCTGCTTTATCCTTTAATATGTTTCCTTGTATCACTATTCCCTCTAGAGTTTCTGACACATCTGCCACATTAATCGACAATATTTTTTCAACTTTAATGCCTAATTCGAGCTTTGTTATCATATCTGATATCTCTGACCACTTTCCATGTATTACAAATTATTCAATCTCTGCTCCACCTTCATTTCCTTCCACTCCTCTTAATTTACCAGTCCGTTACCAACAGCATCAACTTGAACAGTTTAAATTTCGATTGTCTGACACCTCCTGGAAGTTTCTCACCGATTCAAGTCGGTCCGTTGATAGTCTTTTCAATCAATTCTATGATCTGGTCAAACAGGCCTTTGTTGATAGTTGCTTTTTAACCTCAGCTGCTAAAAGCTCCAAGCGTTCAGTTCCTCGTGCTCTTTGGATGACTTCAGCTCTTCTTAAGAGCACTAAAAGAAAGAATTACTTGTGGAAGGCATTCAAATCCTCTAACTCTCATCATCATCTTGAAAGGTATAAAAAATATAAAAATTTATTGAATTCCTTAATTCGTAAAGCCAAGTATATTTATTACTCCCAGATGTTCACTTAATTCGGCAAGAATATGAGAAAAACCTGGCAACTTATAAACACAGTTCTTCATCCCAATTACAAAAGAAATAACTTGCCAAATAAATTAATGTCTAAGGGGGTAGAGATAACTAATAGTAAGATCATAATGGATGAATTTTGCTCTTACTTTGCATCCATTGGGAAATTAATTTCGGGATATTTTGGTTAGTGCTTCTTCTACCAGTGACTTTAGAAAGTAACTCGGTCCTTCTTGTCAAAAATCGAAGGCTTTGGATCCGGTTTCCGAGTTTGAAGTCCAGAGAATCGTCTCTGAGCTAACAGGATCTTCCTTTCGTGGACCTGACCAAATTCCTGCCAAGGCTTTAAAGTTTATTATACCCTCTATTCTATCTCCTCTCACCAATCTTGTTAACTTATCATTTTTGAATGGAACTTTTCCTAGTGCCCTAAAATCTGCCAGATTAGCTGTTCTCCATAAGGGTGGTTCTAGAGATGATCCTTCAAATCATCGACCAATTTCTCTTTTATCAACCTTTAGTAAAATTTTTGAAAAATGTATGTACTATAGACTTTTGTCGTTTCTTGATAAAAAAACAATTTTTTCATTACAATCAGTTTGATTTTCGCCCGAAACACTCGACAGAACATGCTTGCATGGCCTTGCTGAAGTTCATTCACAAGGCACTTGATGAGGGTAGAATTCCAGCTGCAATTTTCCTTGATGTCAGAAAAGCCTTTGACAGCATATCACATACTATCCTACTCTCCAAAATGGAGCACATAGGGATACGGGGAATCAGTTATCATTGGTTTGAAACTTATTTATCTGGAAGGTCTATCAGTATTGACCCCAAGCTTCAAGATCAATTCCGTGTTGATTTTGGTGTCCCTCAAGGGTCTATCCTAGGACCTGTTTTATTCCTTATATTCATCAATGACCTTTTTATTGCTGTATCCGAACAAACTAAACGAAGTTGCTGTAGTAATTGTGATCACAATTTTGTTCCACCTAGTGAAGCAGCTCTAGATCCAGTGCTATTTGCATTTGCAGATGATAGTACTCTTGGGTGTTCAGAAATTAATGATTCTTCCCTTATCAAGAAAGTGTATTCTGTTCTAGAAAGAACCTTTGCTTGATTTGATGCAAATAGTCTTGCCCTAAATATAGCTAAATCTAGTCTACTTATTTTTTCCAGATCAGGCACTTCTTGTCCTTTGGTTCAAACTATTTCTACCACTCATGGTGATATAACTCGTCCCCCTGATAGACATGTTCAATTCCTGGGTGTTTTATTGGACGAAAATCTCTCTTTCAAACATCACTGTGCTCTCGTGAAACTTAAGCTCTCCAGAAACCTAGGAATTCTTCGGAAGTTTCTTCATTGTTTCCCTGGTTCAATAATAAAGATCCTTTCTCACTCTCTCATTCAGCCTTATATATGCTACTGTCTAACAGTATGGCTATCAACATTCTCTTCTTTTACTTTTCCTGTTTTCAAAATTTATAACAAAGCAATTAAATTAGTGTCTGAGGTGACAGACCAGCTCAGCATGAATCTATTGGATGGTCAATCAACATACATCTTTCTTTCCTCTTGTTTCATTTTTAAGTATTTTCATGGACTCCTCCCTAATTTCTTCAAACAATTATACCTTTTAAATTCTGAATTACGCATTGAATCTTGTGTTTCTTTTTCTCTCAGAAATGATATGGATATTTTCATTCTTAAAACCAAAACCATTAGATCAGACTTCAATCCAGTTTTATGTTGTGCCTCCATCTGGAATTACCTACCAATTAAAATTCGGCTATGTCATTCCAATGGACAATCTAAAAAACAGCTAACTAACCACCTCTTATGCCTAGACAGTTAGTTCTCTCCTCCCTTTTTTTCCCTCTATCTTTCCTTTTCAATTTGTTTATTTCATTTATTTTGATTGGCATGGTAGTTTTTGGTGTTATTTAGTTTTTTTTGTTTTTTTTCTTGTTTTTTTTTTCTTCTTGTCCTTCTGTTTAATTTTAGTGCTATTATTTAATGTTATGTTTAGTCTCCCACTCTCACAGGCCAAAGAGCCTTTGTAGGGGGGTCTAAAGTTCTGTATTTTTTTCTGTGTTTCTTTTAAATAAATTGATTGATTGGATCGAACCAAAAATTAGACCATTGGAATCTCCATGGCCGAAAACATTAAGTATATTTACAGTTACAGACTTGAACAACAAGGAAAATCACTTTTGCATGGGTAGCACTGATGTCTCCTCTTTTTTATATTCTTTTTTCTCCACTGCTAGCAGGGCACTGGAACATAGGAACTGCTACTGCTACTGGAACTGCAGGGCACTGGAACTGCTATCAGGGCACTGGAACAGCAGAGAGAGCTGCTTGATCGCTCACATTAAAGGAAATTGTTACATTTAATTGCTTTTGTAATTAACAAAACATAATGTTAAAAATAAAATCCATTCTTTGACAAAAATAATACATAGAAGCCATATCTATGAATATATCTTTCCAATTTGATTTATAACATTACCGTAGACTGGACTGAACTCACATCCTATGTTTCCGAAAAAGAATCCCATTACCATTATAGTATGGCAGCTAAAATATTATGCAAGGTAATGATCTTCTTATCCTTGCACAATATTGTTACTTACTCTTGTAGTTATTTTTTCTGCTGACTTATTTGAAATATTATACCTGTTTTTCTTTATTTTTCATTTTGTTTATTTTTGGTATAGCTGTAATGGGACTCTCCAATCTACTTCGCATTACATAGGAGTAAACATGACCACCTCCCTTACTTTTGATGCTAACGTGAAAATACTTGGCCAACTCTAACATAAACAGTTTCAAAATATTCCATACATATTAACATTAATGGAAAAAAAGAAGAAACTTTCTGTCTTTCAACAGTAAATCTTTTTAGAAGCCATGATCATTCTAGAATGTGCTGCAGGATAATCAGGCACATAAACACTGGTGAGTCCTTAATATTTTTTATTTTTAACTTTTTAAGTGAAGATACAAAAAAGGTATTTTTCGAAATCTAGTAGGGTATTTCAAAGCTTTTCTATTTAAGAGCAGCCACAATTAAATAAATTTATACTCAAAACCTAAAATAATAAAAATTTTGACTAAAAAAGCGGAAGATACTTTTGATGAAACAAAACTTACTTTCTCTGCTTCTTTTCCAGGATGGCATTACGATTTACTTGCTCTTCAAGTAATAATTTGGTGTCGTTCCCTTCCTGTACAAGGCGTTGCGCTTTCCGCTTCCACTGTGCTGCCACCTGGCGCTGTTCTTCAACTTCTTCATAAGCGTCGTTCAGCTTAAAAATATTTCTAATTATGAAAAGGATAATAAGCGATTGTTCTTAAAACTGATCAGTATAAACGTTTTCAACTACGGCCATAGTTCTCAAGAACATGTCTTATTTCCACTTTACTATGAACTAGAGCCCTTCCCTTTTAACACCTCCAACACTCGCCGGCAGATATTTAATGTGTTATGTAAAGTAAGATTTAGACACATTAACTCCCTATCAAAAGCTGGTCATTTTTCATAGAATTTACAATCAGTAATATATAGTGAGTAGTATCTCATGATTAGGCAGAGTATAAGGGCCATATCCTCAGCGTCTTGTCTTTATACCCGTGTTAGGTCATAATTACTCTGCCATTTCAAGATTAGAACACGTTTCTTCACTATAAAATAGAAGTTCAAAATAGGGATAAAATCCTTTTTAATAGACAGTGTATAGAAAATTCACAAAAAATACCAGATATTTCGGTCCAGTTTTACTACTGATGACGGTCACTGTATATGTAACCGAATTATCTGGTATTTTTGGTGAATTTTCTATACACTGTCTATTAAAAAGGATTTTATTCCTATTTTGAACTTTTATTTTATCGTCATGGAAAGGCAGCGTGGTCTCCAAAATTATCTATGTTTCTTCACTACAATAGCTTAAGACTAACATGAGCTTGTCAATAAGAATAATATTCCAAAAATATTCCTTTGAATAAAGAGAGATCAGAAATTAATTTCTACACCTTCCCCTAACCTTCCTCTATATTTACCTGAAGGCTCATGGAGACTTCGAATAATAGTCGGACTGCGGGTGTTTCAGTCCAAATTCCATAATAAGTCTATGTCGTCTTATTCAAAAGGAGTTAGATAAAGCCGATTTAGAACATTTCAAAAGAAGTAAAGGAAGAGCCAAGAATATTTTTAGAGCCATTTTTGAATATTTTCAAATGCAATGATTGATCGTTGTTGAGACACAGGCATCAAATGGGACAAACGTAGTTGAGAAAAACATTTTCACAGAAAGGTGGGAGACTTAAACATTTAGATACGAGTGAAGTGAAATTAAGCTCACTGCAAAGGCAGTTATTAATTAATTATTTATTAATTATTTTCATTTATTACCTGCGCCCTCTGCTTTATTTCAATCAAAATAAAATTTCAAAAATTACAAAATGATTACAGACGTTAGATTATTTATCTTAAATTTTGCACCCTCTAAAATTTCTGTGCCCGGGGCAAGCACTCCCTCTGTCCCTCCCTAAAACCGCCTCTGGCTCATTGTCTAACCAAACACCTAAGAGATTTACAGAATCTTTGGTGCTCAGTTCAAAGTCAGTGCAATCTGCTGTATTGGAGAGAGAAGGCGAGAGAGAGAAGGAGGGAGTGAGAAGGAAAGAGAGTGAGAGAAGAGAAAGAGAGTGAGAGGGGAGGAGAAAGGGGGAGAGGGAAAGAGAGGCTGAGTTAGAAGAAGAGACCGAGAATTTTGCTTCTTCAACAAAATTATTCAAGTTTTCTGAAACAACTTGGTTCTAGTGACTTGATCTTGATCATAAATATTTAAATTCAATAATAAAATAAAGTCGAACTTAACGAGTAAAATTAGCATGGTAAGGAAAATCAATCACACTAAAACTTCACATATGAACTCTAATTCCTAAATTGTGTATATTATGGTATTAGTGTTCTATAATTGATGGGAACTATCTTAAGCAAATTAATAACAAAAATTATGTTAAATAAAAACTAAATTAACAGATAAGAACCAATTAAATTCACTAAGGGTATCTTTTTTCTTACCATGCGAGTACTGGATTTTAAAAATCTTAGTCCGACTAATTGCTTCAGAAAAGCATCTCGTTGAAATTTAAACAAAGATATAGCATATTTAATATTCCTAAGATTTAACGCTAACATTTTCCCACAATTTGAATTGTGTGGTATAAACCTGAGGCTATTTTATCAACTTGAGCAATCAATACCAATGAAAGGATAGGCATCGCCTATATTTCCATTCAGGAGTTAAATGCAGCCAATCTAAAAGAAAATGAAAATTATCCAAATTAAATAAAATTACCCCTAGTGTACTTTTATGGGGTGTTTACATGGGGTGTTTTATGGGGTGTTTACAAAGTGTGCTTTTACGAATAGTATCCAATGGTAGTAGCTGAAAATTAGTTGTTCATCTGAATTCACTTCTTGGTTGGAAAAGACGAAAAAATACTTGTAGGAAAACAGCGAATAATCAAAGAAGTTTAGCTAGAAACGACAAATACACTCGATCGCATGGGCGCCCATAAGCTGAATTCCAGGGGGGGTGGGGGGCAAACCTCGTCTAATTGACATTTTTAATGCTATATAATAGAAATCTCAGAACAAAAATATAAAAATAAGGCAACTTCATTCAGACAGGCCCCCCCCCCTTATGGGCGCCCATGCTCGATCATACAAGGAAAACATTCCACAGAGAGACTACAAATCAAAGCAATTACAAATGTCTAAAAACACGCGCAAAGTCCAATCTAGTGATTGGCTACAAGATAAAATTAAGAATTAATTCAAGATATATTTTAACAGATCCATGAGGCATTTAGATATTCCATTACAGACCTATTATTCCATTCTCTTAGTTACTGTGAAGTTAGTTATTTTCTTTCAGTCATTGTGAAGTTTCTCAGTTACAAGACTATGATACTGTAAATTCATTTAAACGAAACAAATTCCTTAGGATGAAAAGGAAGCAGCCCATAAAGAAGGTGTTGCCCAAAAGTATGGGTAACTTACAACAGTGGAAACGGGCGCTAGTGTAAAAAAAAAACACCAACACTATCTAGCATTTGGCGTTTCTTGGCATCTTTTTTTAAACTTTGTAATCGTGTTTCTTTCACAAACTGAAACCAGACATTTATCATTACTATACAGATTTTGCCTATTTAGACTAATTGCACTAATTTTGCAGTGTTATTACACCAACAAATGCAAAGAAACGCCAAACTCTAGACGCTATCGGTGTTTTTTTTTTTTCATCGCTACTAGTACCAGTTTCCATTCTCGTAAGTTACCTATACTCTTTGACCGGTGTTTCAAACGTGCTTATGATGAAAGCGTTTCTATTTTGAAGTTAGACATAAACTCCATTTAATGATTACTACCTCCTTTTATACATTCTAAGACCACACTGGCTATACATGACATATGAAGCTAAGAGACGAAAGGAAATAAAAAATGAAAAATTAAATCAAAATGGACGGCACTGTGTCCGTTCGCATCTTGTCGATTAAACTCCATAAGGTTATATTTTTTTTTTCTTTTTCTTTTTTGTTTAACACTGAGGACGACTCGGCGGAGGTCCTTGTCGAAATATCTGCTGGTTCTTCGTCTTCATGTTTTGCCACTGGCTGACAAAATCCTCGTTTTCTCACCCCTTTTTTTATTTTATTTTTAATTTTTTACTTCTTTTCCTCTCTTAGCTTCATATGTTACCTTCTTTTCAAGTTGCTTCTTAATAGAAACCATTTGATCAAGGTCATCTTCGTGTTGAGCACGAAGTTTTTCTTTCATAAATTCTAAATCACGACAGCATCTTTCGTATTTTTGCTTATAGATGGCAGCATCTGCCTCAGCATCGAAATCTTCGGAAGTTGCACTAACTGCCAGATACTGGCTGGTTGACCTTGAGCATAACACTTCAAGTTCAAGACGGTCGTGATCACTGGTTATCGAGTTCAACTTTTCCTAGAAAATATTGATACAATTAGTAAGAACATAATATAAAAGAAGAAATAAAGGAAGATATTAACAAATAATATCAGAGCATATTCACCAGTTTAAAATACGCCCCACTTTATATAAATATGAAAGAAAAATAAATAATAAACAATGCCTAAAGAATATTAATAAACGTTTTACTAGGAATATAAAGCAGAAAACTATGGGCGTAAGGAGGGTATATATTCACTTTTTATATTTTTTATCTCTGAATTTAGGAATTGCGGCGTCCTCTCTAGCTCATTATAGAGCTCTGTGTCATTTGCACCATCATTCTCACTGCAGAATACAAAAAGAAAGAAAACAAAGAATAAGAACCACTATACACAATAAAATCATGCTAAGGTGTTGAATTATTTATTAACCCTAAGTTTAAATTTTATATGGAGTTCAGTCGCCAGCTCTACTTTCATGGAGTATTCCACTTTTTAATAAAACGACATTTCATTCGTCATGCAAAGACTTCGCGTGCAACAATTGGTGGTATACAGATACGATATCAGCACTAGCCTAAAGAACGAAAGCTTATATTCATTTTGCCTAAGACTTGTCGCAAGCAGTAAAAGCAAGGAGACACAGAACAAAAAGGGCAGCATGTATGGGGCGAAACTCTTAGGAGCCATTCAGGAATTTTGGTGAAATGTGCGAGAGTTTCCACAATGAACAGTAAAGCATTTGCTACTATTTTGGTGCTAAGATTGAGCTGGAACAGGGCAATTCAGGATAAATGAAGTAAAGGAATTCGCTATATACAATTTTCCAAGCTACGTCAAGTCTAAAAACAAAAACAATAAAAAAAACAAAAACAATAGAACCAACATAACAAGTGGGTTTTCGTTGCTAAATATTAATCACCAAAAGACGAATCTCGCATTTTTGCCCGAATCAGGGAAATTTGTGTGCCTCTTGTGTTAAGGCAACAAAACACCTTTTTTCTCTTAATCATTCATATTCTTTACTAAAAAAATGACTAGAGTTAGCCTTTTTTTTATGAAAGATTACTATTCTGTGAAATAAATCCAAAATTCAACGAAAAGCCAGCAATTTTGTGTTTCGAACAGATCCCCAGGGAAAGGACAACAAGGATATTTCGACTCTTTGGGGAACTCAGGGCCCCCGAAAAAGTCTAGGGATCCACGGGAAGAATTCTGAATAGCTTTTTGAATTTTCTATGGTAAGGTAATTTTAGATTTTACTAAGAGTTCATCCAAGACCTATACTTTCGGTAATTTTGACAAGGTAGACTTGATGTTGATTGAACGTAGAGCTCTTGCCGATAAGCAGATTAAAAGATTCTTAGGTATTATAGATCGGAGTTAATTGAGGTGTTCAGACAGCTGGGGGCACAAATATTTGTTGTTTTTAGTCATTTTCAAAACTTAGAATTGCAAAATACTCAATTTTTTTTTTTTAATTTTATTTTCGGTTTTTGTCAGGAGAGTAAAGAGCGAAGTTGAAGTTTAAAACAAACAATAATTATAGCTTCGCAGATCATGTAACACATCTCTACAATAGTAGCTCAAACAAACCGATTCGTAAGATTTCCCTATCTTTATAGAATTTTAAAATATAGCTCTTTAATGAAAACACAAAATCGACGCAAAAAATACACGACGTTCTCTCAGGACGAGAAAAGTCCATAAATAAACTGCAAATAACAAAATACAAATTTTTAAGATTCTCAGTAATATTTCCGAACATAAAATCGATATCGATTTTAGTATACAATTACAATACTGTAAGAAACTAATATAAGCTCGGTTTTCAATAAAGCTCTAGTTTTTAGAATAAAAAAAAATCATGTAAAATGCCACGGTTTCGTTTATTTGAGCTATCTTTGTAGACATGAGCTGTATATAAAGAATTTTGTTCATTTTAAGCACTTTGCTTTTGTATGAAAAACTTCGTTGCACAAAAATTAGTTTTTTTTAGTTTTATTTTAATTTGGACAACAAGACAAGAGAAAGATCTTCTAATTTAGGAGATGAAACTAAAAATGTCAACATGCATTTTTGTTAAAATATGACATTCAATTTATAATACTTTTTCTTGGTAATCGAACTGAAAACATTATTTTTACGGGTGAAGTTTTGTTTGTACTTCGTTAAGTTTAATTGGCTTGTTATTTTTAGTTTTTTATTTAATCATTTTAGCCCAGAAGGTTATATGTTCTTTAAAAGTTTTGATCAAGAAAATAATTTTTTGAAAAAATTAAGGGAGAGCTAATTTTGGAGAACCGTACTGTCTTGAATGCATCCTACATGCTTAGTTCTGAAGAGATTTTGCATGGAAGAGAACTTGCATGATATAGTATAAATTAATAATGTCGATAATAGAATTAGTACCCACAACCCGAACAAGTGCTGAAATGGCAATCAATTATGTCAATGTACAGAAATCTGAGGGGAGGGGGGGGGGGGGCAACATGTATTTTTTAATATATATGGGGGTGGGGGAAATTTAGCTATTTTGTTCTACGAAAATATACCAAAACAGTCATCTTTCAATATGAAAATACTAAAGGAGATATTTTCCAAAATGCATGGAGGGGATCTTGAGAGGGTAGTTTTTTACCTCCTTAAATTTTAACATGAAAAACATTAAATTTTGTCACTAAGATATGGATTCGAAGGGGTGTATCAGTACCTTTCAGACGCTGCAGATAAAAATTTGGTTGTTTTCATGAAAAAGAAAATAAACAAATAAACTTTTTTCATTACGTAGTATTTGCTTTATTCGTGGCGCAGTCTCTTTTGTTAATTAGAACGGAACTAGATTTTTGTCATTTCTGTTCAATTGTGTCCTCTCCCAATATTCTACGACTAGTTTGACACGATCACTCCTGAAAACAAACCGAAAAAGGGATACATGTCAGTGCAATTCATACAGAAGAGATTTTCCTTGTTGTTCGAGGTCGAGGACTGCAAGTCTCCAGTTTAGGGTTTTAGGCAATGATTATTCCGACGATACATTTGCCGTCTGGATCAGCCACCATTTTTGAGGGAATTCGAGTACTTTCACAGTCCCCGAAAATTTCTTTCAGTGAATCACTTTACTATTCATTTAAACTAATATAATAGTTATCATTCCTGAACATGCTTTAAAGGAAAGATTTTTTCTCACGAATCAGTTTTTTTCTTCAAAAATCGGGTTTTAAACTTTAGGTTACAATTTACCGTATCTCAATCTTTATTAGGTGGCAGCTAACGCTGCAACCATGATCGGAAAAAAGTATCATCTATTATTCAGTCTTTTAAAAAAAAACTGTCATTGTTTTGTTTTTTTATCACCAGATAAGATTTCTCTGATTTTTGTGCCATTACCCTTAAAGAGTTAAAATGAGTTATCAACCCTTAAAGAGCTAAACCCAAAAATTATTCGTTTCACTGCATATTATCCTCAACAAGCTCGATGGTTTCAAGGAAATTGCCTCAATAGAAAATTATATTCATATAAAGTTGCAGCCGAGTAAAACTGCGCAAATAGATTATCGCACCAACGGAAAATCGACTTCAATAAATAAAACCATTACGCACATAAACAACCAACAGCGTTTAATGATACACAAGACCAAGCCATTTTATCCTATGACAAGAAAGACGATCACACTTTATTTTCACTGGCAGATAATATTTGTGCTATGGCAGAAAATTACTTCCATGATTTGGAAGTCTTTGACCACCGCTGTCTGCGAAAAATCCTAAGGATTCGATACTCCGACAGAATCTCAAATGTTGATGTGCGCCACCGCTGCTGTAAAATCGAACCCTCCGCCATGATTGTCAAACAGAGAAGACTGCGTTGGCTTGGTCATGTCCTTAGAAAATCCAATGACCGCATCATAAAGCAAGTGCTTCTAGCTGCCCCGTTGCCAGATTGGCGCAGGCGACCTGGCGGTCAATTTAAGAATTGGTGGACAACTGCCAAAAACAACATCGACCCCATTGGCGGATTTCGAAAGTTTGGCAGAAAGTGGGAAAGCTACTGGCTCCGGTTTTCTGAAGAGCTGGCACAAGATCGCGACAAACGGGAGTCAATCATACGTAGTCTTCTAGAGGCCGGGTGAGGCGTCCGCGTCTGGTCCCGCAACAAGTACAAGTAAGTAAGTAAGAAAATACCAGTGACGCTTCTTATAATGACAAGAAGAAAAATGCTCTCCGAAGACAAAAAAATAAGCAATGTCACAATGTCCGATGACAGAAACTACTGAAATTATTGAAATATAATTTAATGTTATAATTTAAATATATTCAGATTCAAAAATTTAATGTTTGTAGGAATCGATTTCTTTTCAGATCGCCTGTCCCGACAAGCACAAGTGGTGTCAAAGGGCAATATTTCCGTTCTGGATTTTTTCACGCATTAGTGACATAAGCTTTGGTCCAATAATTCTATATTGGAATAATGCCAATCCTTGAAAATGCATCGAATTCTCTATATTTCAACCCTTTATCATCCCTGCTAAAAATTACACAACTTTTCCTTAAAACTTGATAACTTTGAGATATTTGAAGCTCTGTTTGTACTTGCACCCATGGACCCCTCCCCCTCCTGCATTTACAGCGGCATTTTGCGATATTTCCACTCCTGACTCTTGTTGTCTGAAAATAAATTTGTATCGTTATATTGTTAATCCAAAAATATGTATCAGGCTCCAGAAAAAAACGGGCACGTACATTTTTTTTTTTATTTTCGCGTGGCCGAGAAGAATGAGAAGGGATCCAAATATCCGAAGAAGAAGAATCCGAGAAACTTAGAATTTTTGCTGTCTACGTCCCTGAAACAACTCCAAACGTTAAGAAAGAACAAAATTACGTCTACATTATTTTCTGAACTTTAAGGCATTTTCCTAGAAATATCCCGTAATTACCTAAATTACATCTCCCGAGGGAATAAGAAGACTCTATTAGTAATTCTGGATTTAAGATGTGATTTACGATACTGATGATGGTGGCCGACGTTTACCCCCCCCCCCCCCCCCCCCCCGTGGAAGATAAGCCTTTCCAAATTTGAGAATTTTATTTCTGCTTAGCGCGAGACAAGATAAAGACAAGTGACAGAATATATGGGAAATATATAATTTGGGCTATATATTTGCACATAAGGGGAGGGGGGGTAAGGTATTTGGACAGTTTGAAGTAAGAAAACAATTCTTTCTAGGTATGGCCATTAAAATTACAGAAGAATATCGAGGTATCCGGAAATTTTGTTAACTAACTAAAAAAAAAGGAAGTGTAAGGAAATGTAATGTTTTATTTAGGTGTTTTTTTCAAGTGTTAAGTGTTTTTTTTCAATGACCATTTTTTCCCAAGTATTAAGTACTATTATTAGGTTAATGTAGTGTTTCATTCAAGTGTTTTATGATAATCGCTGATCAAAGTTTATGTTACTTGTGCCTTTCATTTATGTTATTTTACTATGTTCATGGCCGTATATTTGGCTTTAAAATACACTTCTCTATCTATCTATCTAATATGCAGAATAATTGTACCAGACACATTTTGCACATAGACCCGCTATACTTTACCCCCCCCCCCCTAATATGCAAACCGGGTTTTAGTTAGCGTAAACTTGGTGAGTGGCGCATAATACACAGATACCAAAATTCCTTCCCCCTACGAAAAAAAAAAAATAAATAATACTCAAACAAAATTCTCAAATTTGGAAAGCCTTATTTTCCATGGGGGGATATTTATCGGGGGGTATTTTCCGGGGGGATTTTCCGCGGTGTATATTCCGGGGGGGATTTTCCGCGGGGTATTTCCGGGGGGGGCGTAATCGCCAGGGGGGAGGGTAAACGCCTAGAACCACTGACGATGTAGAAACTGATTGCATTTGCAAGCCAATTGAAACAATTTGAAAATTAATTGGAAAAAAAACTTCCATAATAGAAACTCTTTAAAAGTAACTGTTTGGAAACTGTTTATTTTTTTTTTTTTTTAACTAAGCATCATACTACTTTGACATCAATTTGTCTGAGCATCAGTCTTTACTTTTCTTTGAATTCTTTTTTGGGAATACTCTTATGGAATTAATTTCTGGTCAATTGCTTAATTTTAAGTTAATTGAAGGGACAATTACAAAGTTTAATTAAGCTTTTCCTGAATAAGAATTAAAACGCTGATTGGCAATTCAAAGCTCTGGCAAAACTTGAATATCCAGTAAAATTCTCGACCAGCGGTAGTTTTTGCAATAATTTTTAACCAATATTACTGCAAAAATTCAGGATGAA
Source organism: Artemia sinica (assembly GCA_027921565.1). NCBI lineage: Eukaryota > Metazoa > Arthropoda > Branchiopoda > Anostraca > Artemiidae > Artemia > Artemia sinica. Next base: position 19,965,247 of record CM051259.1, read on the forward strand.
TGTGGTAGGGAAAATTCAAACATACGGACAGAAAATGAGCATGAATTGTGGTCCTCTACAAAGCTGAAAATATCCTAACCCCCAAACTAACGCCGTATCCAAGTTGGGGTGTTACGGGGATTGAACCCCCCCCCCCAAAAAAATGTCCGACTAGTAAAAACTCAACAAAACTGCATATAATTTTTTATACGTTTATCAAGTTTTTGGTACCCCTCCCTCCCCCCCCAAAAAAAAAACAACAAAAATCCTAGATACACCCTTGCCTCATAGCGAATAAAGTGAGTCTGGAAAAGACGGAATAGGTTATTACTGAAGTGGATGGTAAAAAAACCGTTTTCCTCAATTGACAATTTCAAAAAGATATTGACGTATCGACAAATATTTGGAAATGATATGGAAATGATTTCAATGTGTTTAATATTCATTTCAGAATGTATTATAGTTACTTTAGAAATTATGTTTACTAGAATTGATTAAACTTTACCAAGTACAGTAGTAAACCAATGCTAAATGTATTAAATTCAGCCTTGGACATTCTTATGATAGCGACAATATTTTCAGGATTTTTTTTTTCGGTAGGCAAGAAAAGACAAGATCTTTTATTGACAAAACACATGACAAATAAATTTCTAAACTGGTCGACGGTAAAAGAACTTATTTGACGCAATAGAATGTTCTTGGTACCAAGACCCCCATTAGGGTTTAATTTGAGCAACCCAGTCCATGTACTCAACAATAGCTAGTTAGGGACTACACTCATCATTACAGGATATCACAATTTCATGGTTTGAGTCCCTTCCCCCCACCAACCCTCCATACTGATTGGACCTATTAGAAGTCCTTTATATTTTTTCTTCGTAATTTTGCAATAGAAAACTTCAACTCAGCCACAAAGAAAAATATTTCAAAAAAACGGCAGGTTTTTTTTGTTTTTTTTTTAAATCCCACCTCATATCCTCTCGGTGACATAATAATCTTTTTCACGTAATTTCAAACTTTAATGTCAACTACACTAATTTAAAAACGTCTTTTATTTTTTAATTTGGGTAACCAAACATAACTGATGAAGACAAGGTATGCTACTATAAATATTTAGCGTCATCAATCTTTTTAATAAGGAGTATTAGCAGGTTTTCTTTACTTTTATCGACTTCCAATGCGTGTCTGAACCGCAGTCTTAAAATATACGGGATATTTACCAGAGTCTTTATTTAAGGATAATTTACTTGCTTAAGCGAACGTGGGATATCAAACAAGTAGCTCTACATAAAATACCGTTCGGTCCTCCTTTTTGTACCTTTGTTCTCACGCGGCTTGGAGCTGTAATGAATCATTAGTAGTCCTAATATAAGTAGAATTACAATAAATAGACTAGAGACCCAAAGACTCACTAGGACAGGTATTTACATAGCAAAGTGTTCTGAGTGGGGGCACCGATTCACGAAAAACACAGGGGGAGTAGGATTTTTGACAAATGAAACTCAGAGAGGAGAGAAAGTAACAAAATAAAAAATAAAATCAAAAAGGGTGAAAAAACGAGGATTTTGTCAGCCAGTGGCGAAACCATGAAGATGAAAGTATAAGCAAATATTTCGACAAGGACCTCCGCCAAGTCGTCCTCAGTGCTAAACAAAAAAGAAAAAAAAAAAAAAACGAAAATCTAACCTTTCGAAGTTTACGTTACAAAGACAGAACAGACACTGAATAAAAAACCAGGCATGAATCAATGAAAATGAATTTACCAAGATGATTGGGCAAGGATCTTTCGCCTTGCAATAGTTTTAGCTGGTCTACAATTTCGGTTTTCATTAGATATGCAAATAGGTTCTTTTAAGTTATTTCGGGTGAAAATATTGATTGAGTCCTTCAAGATTAAACTGTCGTAAATTGGGCTTAATGAAATATCTCCAGTATCTCTATTTATTGCTAAATTTTGGTTCATATATTTTTTTATCTCAATTACCTCTTTAAAAGTTTGTGGTACGCCATTTGCAGTTGATATTAAAAAGAACAAAATAGGGAGCTTGTTCCCCTTGATTCAGTTACACCGGCAATTGAGAAAAAAACTTTCATCGTTTTACCATACATCCCGAAACTTGGCGATAAACTTGGAAAAATTTTAAAAAAACATAATCTATCTGTTTCTTTCAAAACCGAACAAAAAGTTGAACACTTTTTCAACTCAGGAAAGGATAAAACAGACCCTGTACTGGGTAGTGGTGTCTACAGAATCCCGTGTTCTTGTGGAAAATTTTACATTGGTAGGACCCATCAACAACTAGGTGAACGTTTGCATGAGCACAAAATTTCAATAGATAAGTCCCTGAGATTAAAAAATAACAATGAAAACTTTGATTCGGCTTTGGCTTCGCATATTTTCGTAAATCCGACCCATCTAGTTCTGTTTGACGAGGCAACCTTAATATCAACTGCAAATGGCGTACCACAAACTTTTAAAGAGGTAATTGAGATAAAAAAATATATGAATCAAAATTTAGCAATAAATAGAGATACTGGAGATATTTCATTAAGCCCAATTTACGACAGTTTAATCTTGAAGGACTCAATCAATATTTTCACCCGAAATAACTTAAAAGAACCTATTTGCATATCTAATGAAAACCGACATTGTAGACCAGCTAAAACTATTGCAAGGCGAAATATCCTTGCCCAATCATCTTGGTAAATTCATTTTCATTGATTCATGCCTGGTTTTTATTCAGTGTCTGTTCTGTCTTTGTAACGTAAACTTCGAAAGGTTAGATTTTCGTTTTTTTTTTTTTTCTTTTTTGTTTAGCACTGAGGACGACTTGGCGGAGGTCCTTGTCGAAATATTTGCTTATACTTTCATCTTCATGGTTTCGCCACTGGCTGACAAAATCCTCGTTTTTTCACCCTTTTTGATTTTATTTTTTATTTTGTTACTTTCTCTCCTCTCTGAGTTTCATTTGCCATGTATAGCCAGTGTGGTCTAAGAATGTAGTAGGATTTTTTTCGATTATTATTTAATTAAGATGTAAAAAATGTATTGCTATTTGGGTGACAAAAAAATCTATTAGTTAGGGTGACATGTGGCTCATACCTGTAGTTCTTTTACATCTTTTTCAAGTTTGAGTCTTTCCGTCGTCTCAGCTTCCAAACGCTCAGTAGCTAAAACAGCCGTTGAATGTTCTTCAGCAAGATCATTGGTAAGTTCGCTCACCTAGAATTACAATTCAAAGGTTATCAAATTAGTTTTTTTTTTCACAGGCAGCGAAAAAGATCATGAATATGTTTCAGCTTTACCCGTACAGACTGAAACACATACAAGAGTTAGCTGGCCTCACATTCAAGAAGAGGAACGGAAACTAGCTGCAACTGAAAGTACATATTTGGCCAATTCTTATCCATATTATAATAAGAAGATGGACGGATATGTTTCGCGAATGATCAACTCAAAAAAAGCCCGAGATACTTGCCAGAATAATCCATCTTACAGAATTTCATTAGAGGTAATTGAATGTATTTTCAAAGTCTGCTAAATATTTCGTCTACATACAAAGGGATTTGTGGTTATCATATAACATTAGGGTTGTATCTCAAAATTTTTTGGCACGTTGTTTCATAGTTTTAGCACACTTTTTTTTTTTTTTTTTTTTTTTTTTTTTTTTTTTTTTTTTTTAATGCCGATTTTTGCAATTGGTCTAAAAGTTTTAGCATTATCCTTGTTTAAAAACTTCGCAGCGCAAACCTCTCCTGAATAAATGAATAAAACCAATCAATTTCGATTCGTAGCATTTTACTAGAATTTCTCCAGAACAGTTAAGCATGTTTCTTGGCATCGAAACAAGGAAATTGGCAAAAATATTCTGAATCTAAGATACAGGTTCCCCATCTCATCTCTGACTATATCTTATCACTTTGGACATCGGTCAAATGTACACACATATATATATATATATATATATATATATATATATATATATATATATATATATATATATATATATATATATATATATATATATATATATATATATATATATACATATATATTATACATATATATATATACATATATATATATATACATATATATATATATATATATATATATATATATATATATATATATATATATATATATATATATATATATATATATATATATATATATATATATATATATATATATATATATATATACATATATATTATACATATATATATACATATATATATATATATATATATATATATATATATATATATATATATATATATATTATATATATATATATATATATATATATATATATATATATATACATATATATATATATATATAAATATATATATATATATATATATATATATATATATATATATATATCTATATATATATATATATATATATATATATATATATATATATATATATATATATAATATATATATATATATATATATATATATATATATATATATATATATATATATACTAATTTAGAGCAAGTACTCAAATAACTACAAACCTCATCTTCTGACAAAACTTCACTTCCTCCATCCTCTGCTGCAGATTTAAATTCTTCCGAGCTACCACTTTTCTGTTTTTTCCAAGCTTTCCAACTAAATCGCCGTTCACTGTTTGCCCGCTCTTCACTTTCATCATCCTCAGGGTCATAAAAAGTCTCACCAAAAGCTGTTACACTTTTACTCCGTGGTTTATAGCTTCCTACCTGTTTCCATTCTTCCATCACATGATCGGTCCGAGAAAGGAATTCTTTAACAGACTTGGTTAGTTTTTCACTTACTGTTTTGTCAAGCTTGTGGGCAGGAGCGGTGCTGAAATGATGTTTGACACCCACAGGACGCTTACGAGAGCCCATCAAAAAACTCATCCCAGCTTTGATGACAACACTTTCATTTTCATGAGCAGGAGCAACAGATTTTGAGCGAATATCTTTGGACACTCTTGCACGCATAGACTGACTTAAAGATTCATTAAGGAAATCCGAAGCAGGAAAAGCTGATAAAGCAAGAGACAGGCTCGGGTAGTTCCCAGTCTCATCGCTAATAGATTTTTTCAATATTGATTTATTTATTTGATTGATTTTTCTTTTTACTTCTTCTGTTTTACTTTCATAAGAAGTAGATGGTTTACACAAATTATTTTCTAAAATATGTTTTCTAGTGTCAATTCCACTGTCAATTGAAGAAAACGAAGTACGGCTGTTACTTGAGGTTATCGGAGTAACTATTTCCGAACAATTCTCATGGGTGCAATCAAAACTATCATTCCTCAAAGAGAAAGTTCCAGTTTCGCCTTCTGTCAATTCAGCGTCTTTTGGTGCGTCTATTTGCATTTCATTTGAAGTACATGCTAGGGATGAGAGTTTATTTTTAATGAGAATGGGGGAAATACTTTCGGAAGTCTTTACGTCAATTAAATTCTTTGACGGCTCAGCGTCTGAGCAAAGTGGATCGACTGCGATGTTCGATGTTTCTTTCTCACACTTTTCAGCTGCCATAGGATTTAAACAAGAATTCTCATTAGACGAAACGACATTATTAAACGCCTCAGCGTCCATCTGGTTACATGTCTCATTTTTTTTAGAAAATGGTGAAGGTTGCGAAATTAAAGCGTCGGTCAATAAAATATTATCTCTTGCAGGAGACATATTTGGCTTTGTTTGTAATAGGCTACCCCCTTCCTTCATCACATTCAAATCACAATTTACAGTTTCTTTAAACAGCAAGCGTTTACTGTCATCATTTTTTGTACCCTTCTTTTTTTCAACTTTCTCGGATGCTTCATTTTTCGAGGAGCCAATCCCCCCAATTCG
>CM051259.1:19976071-20008051 GCA_027921565.1 Artemia sinica
CATGGGAATGAGCAGTTACCATTGGTTAAGATCCGGGCGGTTTAACCATAAGGAAGATTTGTCAAAAGTACCAGCAAATCCCGAAAAGTAAAAACTTCACAAAAACATCCATCGATATGAATCCGGTTATTTTTGCCACTAGATGCCATATAATACTATACAATACTCATATGCACTAAGTATATATTTTTTTTTTTCAAAGGGAATAGGGCACATTATGTAGAACATGGTCAAGCCTTTGTATACTGACAGAACAAGCTGATGGGTTCCATTGAGGACTTTCAAGCCTGTTTATAGTAGTAGTGGGTCTTAGTCACGAAAAGCAGCGTATTGCGAGTGGTTCTAGGTTCTCACCAGGTACATAATATACCCCACAAAGCCTGACATTTATTATTTTTGTTGAAACAACGGGGAGGATTAACAGATATACTATTCTACTAAGAGGGTGTAATGCCAGTCTGGCATTGCATGCCAGTCTGACTTCATAAATCCAAGTAAATTAGACGAAAGCTTCTTTTATTTAAATAGTGGCTAAATTATATAGTCAATTTTTTTTTTTTTTTTTTAATTCAATAAGGAAACAAATATCTGTGGAGTTTGAATTACGAGTCTATTTTGGGGATATACATCAGGTAATCTATAGGCACGTCATTAGGATATACTTAACTTTGATTTATGCATCTGTATTTTATTTCATTTTTACAGAAATCATTTAATTAGAAAACTACTATTCTAAAAATTGACCAATATCAACTTCTCTACCTTATAACCTATGTGATCCGTTAATAAGCCAAAGTCTGTTTTTACTTAATTAGACGTATTTAAGCAAATATACTAATAGTACTACTACTAACGACTCACTGCAGCACCAATCCGTCTGAGGCCAATACAGCTACGCACGCTCCTCCTTCATCCTAACATTTTCAAAGCCTCCCTCTTTACACCCTCCCAGGGAGTTCCTATTTCAATTAAATCTTTCCTTGTGACATCCTCTCACCCCAACCGGGAACGACTTGCTTTTCGTTTGGCTCTAGACGGCTGGCCGACAAGTACAATCTTTGGCAATCTGTCATTCTTCATCCACAGAACGTACCCTAGCCATCTCAACCATTCTCTCATTATAGCCCTAGAAAGCTGGATTGAACCACACTTTCGTGCAGCCTACTGTTTGAGATACGGTCAGTTAGTCGGGTACCCAAAACAATCCGTTGGGAAATTCTCTGGAAAACATCTAGCAAATGTTTCTCCGTTTTTCAGAGCCCCCAAGCTTCAGAACCATACTCGACCACTGTCATCACTGTAGCTTTCAATATTCTAATCTTGGTTCGCAGATCTATCTTCCTATTCTTCCAAATTTTTTTTCAGCTGTGGAAAAACACTCTGGGCCTTGACTATTCTATTTTTAACATCTTCACTGCACCCACCGTCTTTATTAATATTACTGCCTAGGTAAGTTAAGCTATCCACTTGATCGATCTTCTTATTACCCAAAATCACCTTTTCACATTCACTTATTCCTAGCCTTAGCGATTTAGTCTTCCTAATATTATTTTCTAGCTTATTCTTGCACCCTGAACTCGCAAAACCCCAAAAAGTTTGTTCATTTTGCTAACACTTTCATCTACGATGCTTAAATCATTACCATGATCTAAACCCAGGAGAATTTTATTTTCCCCTATTTGATTCCGTGTTCTCCCATTGTCTTTGCTGTGCTCCTTAGGACAAAGTCTATCGAAATGATCCATATGAATGGGTATAGAATGTAACCCTGCTTAACACCTGATTTAATACGAAACCAACTATTAACCACATTTCCACATTCCACATATAATGTATTTGTCTGGTATTTCATACAAGGATAAGACATTGGCTAAAGCTCTTCTATCAGCTGAATCGAACGCTTGCTCATAATCTATATAACTAGTGACTAAAGGTGTTTGATGACTCAGACACTCCTCAATTATTAGTCTAGGAGTGAAAATTTGGTCGACACATCCTCTGTCCTTCCTAAAACCACACTGTTCTTTTCTCGAAACTTTATCTACAGCATCTCTAAGTCTAAAAAAGTATCATCATACTAAGTAATTTACTATCTATAGAATCCAGGCTAGTGCTTCTATAGTTACCACACTAAGTCTTATCACTTAATTTATAGACGGGTTTAATTAGAGTTTTCCTAAAATCACTAGGTAATTCCTGTTGTTCCAAAATCATATTCATAATCTTCAATAGCTTATTTCTAACCTAATAACCACCATATTTAAGTCATCTACCACACTATCAGCAACTAGAGCCTTATTATTTTTTCAGTTCATGCTTTCATTCAGTGAACACCTCTTGTGTTCTGAGAGAATTATCTGTGGAAAAAAAGGTTTTTGGTTATATTGACTGTGTGTTTGAACTATTTCATTTGAATTGGATTTTTTTATTTGGATATTTAGAAGACGTTTATTTGAAAGTGGGGGGAATTAAAAAGAACCCCTTGCGTATAATTCCTTTTTTAGCGACTTTACTTAGTTTCGTGATGGTTCCCCCATCCAATCAGTTTAAGACAGGTGACATAGCTTTAGCACGATTTGCGGGCTACCCCATCTGGTCAATCAGGATTCTTGAGACGGTGAAGACTGCAACGGGTACAACGAAGTATCGGGTATCCTGTTATGGGTCGTAAGACCAGCAGCTCATCGTAAAAAGCCAACCCGTAGATTACGAGAGTAAGAAAGATGAGGCGTCCAAGAAAATCACGAAAGGAGTAAAGAAAGCGTTTGAAGAGCTTCGTTCTTTTCCAGAAATTCATCTTGATGTATTGAAAAAAGCTAAAAATCAAAGTGCCATAGATGAGACAGACCTTCCAGCAGTGCTTCTGCTGATGTGAGTGGACTTCCAGCTCAATGGTGGCGTCTGCGCAGGAAATCGTTCAAATGAAAAAAAAAAAACATTAGAAAGTATATTCAGGGCAAGGTAAAGGAAAAACCAAACGATCGAGAGTGTAGTAACTTTCCGACGGAAATTATTGTCTCTGAGATCTGTGATGCTATCACTGTGGAATATACCCTCAAATTTTTGTTTATGGAAAAATCCCTCAAAGGAATCAAGCATCAGATTGATTTACTTAAAGACAAAGTTCTTAGTTTAGAAAATAAACTGGACAATTTCGAACAAGAGGTGAAACTGGACTCGCTTCTATTTCATGGTGTCAAGTAGCCCGCTACGGTCGACACAAACAGTACCATGCGGAGTGTCATCCGCGAAAAAATGGGCCTTGTAAATATTGCCGACTCCGATATTATTAGTATACATAGACTGAGCCTGAATAACAGCCCGGCAAGCAGACATGACAGAGTAGCGCCAGTTATAGTGAAGCTCCGTAACAAAGAGATTGCAAGGTCTATCTTCAAAGCTAAGCCTAAACTTGCAAAAAGCGGGATCTTTGTGTGCGAAAAGCTTACGTGCAAGAAGCGCGATATTCTAAACGCTGCTTGAGATAAATTTGGGAACAAGTGTGTCTGGTCCGACCAAGGTCAAATTATCGTTCGTGAAACTAGCGATTTTTCACCACGGAGGCTCTGGTTGCCAGAAAAAATCTTCTGATGGGTGCGGTCATTTTTGCATATATTATTAGTTAGCATATCTTCTTAAGTTTATTCCTGCTTGTATTAATTTTAGTTACGTAACATTGGTTTTTCATTTATTTTTACAGTTTACCATTAGTTTTCCATTCATAGGTTTTGTCCTCCGTCAACCAGGGACACATCATCATTTGTTATGAGTGAAGTTAAATAAGGTTAATCGCTTCGTTCATTAGCCCTTCGCATTTGAAGTCACTTGAAAATAATCCATTTGGTATTGATGACATATTGTTTTCTCGCGTGGCAAATGATCCCGCTGAAGTTAATGTTAGGCCGATGAGGCATAGCAGATATGTTGATATTATGAATAGTAATGTAATTAATGTGACAAATATGGATTTATGTATTGGGCAGTGGAATTGTCACATCACGTCGAATTTTTCTGAAGTGTTGAATCTTCTTACTTCATTTTGTGATAAAATTGATATAAGGGTAGCCGACTAGTCAGTCGGCTACTCTTATTGATAATATTTATTTATCGGCGAATCTTATTCCGAAAAGTTATTGCGACGTGATCATATGTCCAGGTTCTGATCATCTTCCTTTGGTGTGTGTAATTCGGGACACTGGAAAAAAGGTTTTTAAAATGGAGAAGACGACAATGAGGGATCTTAAGCAGGAAAATCTTAAACAGTTTCAAGAAGAGATAAGTATAGTTTCTTGGGAGGAAGTTATAAATGAAAAAGAAAACGCATCGATGGCGTTTGACACTTTTTAGAAAATATTGTCACCTATTTTTGATAAATGTTGCCCTGTGAAGGTTGCTCGTCGTATGAAGAAAAATGACCCAAGGAAATCGTGGGTGACGAATTAAATCTTGGAAAAAATTAGCGAACGGAACATACTTTATCGGTTGTACCTTGATTCTCCAACGCAACAAAACCTTGAAGAATTCAGGAAACTTCGGAACAATGTGAACTCCCTCAGAAGGTCATCAATGAAACATTATTATTCAGAGTAGTTTCAGGATAAAAACGGTGATGTTAAAGGATGCTGGCTAGTGTGAAATGAGGCATCACGTGGTAATAACATTATAGACCCAGTGGGTGAACTTGTAGTCGATGAAAAAAAAAGTTAAAGGTAAGAAAGATGTTAGTGATGAGTTTTGTAAATATTTTTCAAATATTGGAATTGATGTTGAAAATGATGTTGCTGACCATGGTTATAAAAACGAGCTGTTTGTTGATGACCGCGGCCCACGGTCTGTGGAGAAGGTCGTTCCATGAAATTCGTAAAGTGCACTCAGTCTGATCTCGAGGACGCACTGAAAACAATAAAGTCGAATTCAGCAGGAATTGACGGTCCTTTCTTAAGGCTTCAAGGCTGTCGCCGCTTACCTTTTGCCTTGTCTTCTATACTTGGTGAACCTATCTATGGAAAAAGGCCAGTTCCCACATGCTTTGAAACAAGCAAAAATTATACCTTTGCATAAAGGTGGCGACAAAATAGAAATGTCAAACTGAAGATCTATATCGATTCTGCCACTGTTCTCAAAAATATTTGAAAAGGTTGTTCATAAGAAACTGTATTCCTACTTTAATTCTCTTGGGTTTTTATGTGACAAGCAATTTGGATTCCGATAATATCATTCTACTAGTCCCGCAGTGCACGACCTTCTTGATATTTTAAACAATGTATTCGAGAGCGGCTTTACTCCTTTAACTGTTTTTATTGATTTTAAGAAAGCTTTTGATACTGTTGATTTTGAGCTGTTGTTAGATAGGATTTCACATTTAGGGATACAAGGAAAATGGATTGGTTGGTTTCGTTCGTATTTGTATGGTAGATCAATGCGTGTAGTAGTGGGGGATATTGTCAGTTCGCCTCGTCCTGTACTATATGGGATACCGCAAGGTTCTGTGTTAGGTCCGCTTTTATATTTAATTTATGTCGACACATTACGGTTTTATATTCCCGATACCGCCATAACATCCTTTGAGGATGACACAGATATAACGATTGCTGGAAAGGCTTTGAGTGAGCTTGTTTTAAAAGCAAATAAAATGCTACATAACCTGCATGTTTTTATTAGTCTTAGTTGTTTAGCAGTGAACGCGAGTAAAACTTATTAAATGATTTTTAGTCGTACTGGAGTTATTGATAATGTTTTCGGTTTAGTTAATTTTAATGGTACGGAGATTAAGCAGATATTTGATACAAGGCATCTTGGTTTTTAGATTGATTGCAACTTAAATTGGAAAAACAAGATGAAATTGTATCGGTGAAAGTTGCGCGGGGTTTAGGGCTGATTCGTAGATTTAAACATGTTTTTCCTGTTTCAGTTTAAAAATTTTACGTAACTCACTTATTCATCCTTACATTGTATACGGTTGTTTTGTGTGGGCTAGTAATTTTGCTGTAAATTTTAAACGGATACAAATTATGCAGAATAAAGCGCTGCGCCTGCTGGGTGGTTTTGAAAAATCTGAACGTACAATGGATTGTTATCGCCATTTTAATATTTTAAATGCTGGGCAGTTGAGAGATTATCAGACCAGTATTTACGCGCATCAGTGTTTAAATATACTAACACCTAGCCATTTTTGTGATGTTTTATTATCGAATTCTGGGTACCATTCTTATGATACAAGGAATTCCGCGGACCCTGTACATGAGAGACGACACACTGCTAGGTCTAGTTTTGTATTTAGGCATGTGGGTGTTTCGGTTTGGAACAGTCTTCCAGAAAACACTAGGATGGCTGAGAGTGTGTCCTCTTTTAAAAATAAGATAAATAATTTCTTGATGAGTAGGGATGGGTGGGGGGGGGCTGGCCTCTGTAAGTAGTGGTTTGCGGTTCCCACGAGGTTTATTTTTTATTTATTATAAAATTGCATTTTTTCTTCTTTTTTTGTTTTTTTTTCAATATATATGTAGTAAGTGAGTAAAATATTGAGTCTAGCCACAAACAAATCTGTATAGATTTTCACGAGGTAGGTCTGTTCGATATGATTATTTGTGAATATTGGTCTTTAATTAAAATTGAATTTCTCTCTCAATCCTTTTAGTACTGTCACTAATTCTTCCTCACAAAATAAATATTCCTTCACATCCAAAATTTCACAAACTTTTTCATTCTTTTCTTTATCTTTACCTGTAGCCCTATCACGGTTTAGCACAATCTCAAAATGTTCTGCCCATCTCTCTTTAACTCTTTCCTTATCATTAATTGTGGCCCCTTCCTATTTTTAACTGGGACAGGTCCAGATTGACTATTCTCTCTCAATTTATAAAGATGCCAGTACAATATTTTACTATCATGCCGCCTGACAGTATCTTCAGATATTCGGCAATTTTATCCATTGCCTCCACTTCACACCTCCTTAGTTCATATTTTAGAGTTTTCTCCACTTTGTTTAACATTCCTCTTATTTTCATATGGTCTATCACTCAAATAATTCTTGTACATACCCCTTCTCCTCTCTATGAAACACAAAGCATTTTTACTAATATTCCTAGCTACGTTTCTAATTTTCTTCCCTAACACACAATCAGCAACTTCACGAACTATTTTCCTAAAATTATTCCATCCATCTTCTATATTGTCAAATTTTAAACTCTTAAATTTAGTATTCAACTGTTCTTGGAAAGTCTCTCAAATTCTCATCATGGAGTCTACCAACATGATAACTTCCCGGAAAGCAGTTACCCTTCCTAAATTTCAGCTTTAATTTAACCCATAAATTACCATCTGGAGATAACTACCATAAACTACCACCAATACATAAATGAAACACAAAATGAACAGAAATTATAATAAATAACAAACTCACTTGGACTCTAACTAAAAAATAGCAGAAACTAAAGGAGTAGGGCCCCGTACCTTCTAAAGACCACAACATAGTTTGCACTTCACTGAAAACAAAGCACAATTAAAATATTTTCTCTTTTCTTAACTTTAATAAATGCTAAATCATGATGACTTTCAGGAGTGAATATCAATATATGTATAGGCTATATTAAACTGTCAATCCACATTCAGTAGTTTTTCTTCAGTAATCTAGGCTATGACAGTGATTTGATATCACTGTCATATGTCAGGTCATTATATATATATATAATATATATATATATATATATATATATATATATATATAATATATATATATATATATACATATATATATATATATATATATATATATAGATATATATATATATATATATATATATATATATATATATATATATATATATATATATATATATATATATATATATATATATATATATATATATATATATATAATATATATATATATATATATATAGTACCATGAGACCGGTGGCGAACGCACCAGCCTCCCGGCACGGCTACTCGGCAGACTTTTATATATTGATTCTCGTTGTCGCTTGTCTTCTATCCGAGGCTGTTGATCCAGTGAAGCCCCACATTAATGTACATCATCCTCTTTAATGGGTGTGCAAGGAGTTCTTCAACAGCTGTATCGGGGTTTAAAAAGTACATTTGGCCATATGAAGGTGATTCAAAATCACCTTCAGGGGTTTATGATGGATGTACCGCTCAATTGATTTTGTGATAAATTTGTGCAGCTCCAATGAAGTTGAAAACATCACGACTATTGATGGTTCGATCGTCGCTTACGTTGAATGAAGCTAAAGCAAAACAGGAATTTAATTTTTGGATTATTTCTGGAACTCTTAAGAGAGTAAGTGACATCCTTAAAACAACAAACCAATTTATTTGGAAATTATGGAGGTGGCAATGCAATTCAATCAAGCAAGCAGCAATCTTCAATTGCATCACCTTTGTTTGCTACTCTCTCCTCAGGAAAATGGAGGGCTCCACAGTAAATACATACAATGTTGAAGGGTCCCAATGACTTATAACTAACACTTGTGTAGTTGACTGCATCTTTACAGGTTTTTACTGGGTTTTGTACCACAAAACCCAATGTGGCGTCGAAAATTGCAACGACGTTGTTCTTCTAACGTAATAGTTCTTTCTCCTCCACTTTCGTTTTTAACTTGTTTTGATTCTGTCTTTCGCTTGTCTTCTAACCGAGCAATTCTTTGTTTTTCATTTTCATTTGTGACGCGTTCTGATACTCTCTTCCGCTTGTCTTCTAACCGCAAAATTCTTTTCTTCACTTTCATTTTGACACGTTCTGATTTTTGCTGTCGCTTGTCCTCTAACCGCAAAATTATTTGTTCTTCACGTTTATTTTTGGCACGTTACATATATATATATATATATATATATATATATTATATATATATATATATATATATATATATATATATATATATATATATATATATATATATATATATATATATATATATATATATATATATATAATATATATATATATATATAATATATATATATATATATATATATATATATATATATATATATATATATATATATATATATAAGTCTTATTTTGTTAAACGAGCAGTAATTATATATTGTTTATGTATGCAAAAAAAAAAAAAAAAAAAATTCTCGAAAGCGATACCATATTTCTATTTTTTTGAAAATTGGCATCCTGGGATTTTCTGGCCTGAAAAATCAATCTTGACAGGTCAGGAGTTGGAAAATGTTTCTTCTTTGTCACCTTTCTGAGTATATATAAAAAAAAAGAAAAAAAAAAGAAGAGAAGCTACCCTGGTTACAATCGAACCTTGAACACATAAATAGGAAAAATATAAGCATTTTTTCCCCTAAAAATAAATGTTGACATGAGACAGAATAAAAACCAAAATACAAATGATTAATTAGAAAATTGATTTTTCTTTTTCTGAGAGGTTCAAAATATAGCCATACCTTGATTTCTAGCTTATTGCTCAGCATTTTCAATTCAGTTTTCTCTTTTTCGAGAATATCCACTCGTGAGCGCAGGGTCGTCAATTCGTCCTAAAATAAATCGAAAATAGAAAAGTTTCGTACATGATCCCTTTTAATTTCTCAACTTGCAAATGAATTAAATTACAATCAGTCCCCTTATTTTTTTCCCCTCAATTAACGGTTAACAATCATACCATGTCAGTTCACATGAACAGAGGCAAAGTAGGGGGGGGGGGATGGAGGAGAGGATTTTTTAACTAAAGACTAATTTTTCGACATATCATCTGCCGTAATCCAAAAGTGAAATCAATTCCTAACATATCACTGAACTGGAGTAATGTTAAGACGTTTTTCGATTTAGGTTTGGAAAGAGACTGTCATTAGTTAGTTTATTTATTTATAAATAACAGGCAAAAACAGAGTACAAAAAAAAGAAAAAAAAAAGGAAAAAAAATAAATAATCAACGAAAAAATTAATATACCTAAAAATATACCGAAAAATAATTTGCTAAATGCCCAAATAAAACGCCCAAATTACTCACAAGAAACCAGTTTTGTCCAAGGTGGAAGATAAACAAGAATTTGCAAAAAATGAAATAATTTGCTTGTATTCTATTTCTATCTAAATTATCTTTCATAAGAATAGGGACGAGGCCTGAAACATAAGGGACATAACGGTCATGCAAAGTAGAAAAAAGTTTTGTCAGAGCACGTCTGCTGTATTGTATCGGTTTGCAACTGATTTTTTTTTTTTTTTTTTTTTTTTTTTTTTTTTTTTTTTTTTTTTTTTTTTTTTTTTACTGATATCGTTAACAATCCATTATTTTGAATACCCTTACGAAATTTGGTTAAAAAAAGAAAGAACTTCTTTTTTATTTTCTAAACAGGACCACAAATAGGAAAATTTCACTAGAAAGATTTCGTCAGATAACTGACGTTCCACCTAATTTACAATTGTTTTGAAATATTTTATAACCTACAGTCCACTCTGTTAATACACCATATTATTCAAATAGGTCACAAGGAAATATTTTTCTTATTTCCTGCATTATCTTTCCATTCTTCCTTATTCAATCGCTTAGACTATACTGGTGTGTTGTATTTTAAGATTTATTATCGAAGTTTTTATGGTTAGCTATTGGTTTTTAATTCATTATCTTTAATTTCAAGGCCGGTCTAAGGGTGAAAGTTACAAGTTCGCAAGACTCACATTTTATGCCCCTACGGCGGAGGTTCTGGGGCATAAAAATTGAAATTGAAGGTCTAAAAACCGTGTTTTTGTGCGATTTTGCACCACTTAGAACATTAACTTCATGTCTCAATTTATTTTATTATTGATTAACTTGATAGGTTTAATATTCTTTCTTGTAGTTTAAACCAATTTTATGCTAAATCCACTAATTAAAGCTTCTGGAGAAATCAACTCGTCGCACAATTCGTCCCTTCTAATGTCACCTTGATCATTCCCATTTTACATTAGCTCTACAATCTGTTTTCATTTGACCAAGTCTTCGTCGGTCGGGCAGTTTTTCGAGCTTGAAGAGAAATTCAAATTTTGAAGTCTGCTCAAACCTTTCTTCCACAACTGAGTAAGCAGTATCGACTATTGGTAAGAAAACATCAACTTTAAATTTTTCTTGCAGATCAGTAAGATATTCGTCTCTACCCTCATAGTCAAAATATTTTTTCTTTTTCCTGAGTCTTGTGGTTTTGAATTTCACTTAAACTTTCAGATCTTAAGCTAACGTTTTCGCTTTCACTGATTTAGATAAAAATCCATTCTAACGAAAGTCAAGTTTCGTTAGAATGTCAGTTTCTGGAGTCCGAAAACGAGTTTCAGCTTAAAATTAGATTAAAAAGTTTTTGTTGGGTGGGAATTAAATATTTTTGATTTTTGTTTGTTATTTTTTTTTTCGGGAGAGTTAAATTGTATTGAATGGTATGAAAAGAGTAGGAAGAGTGAATGAGTTTGGTTTATGATGAAAGATTGTGTGACGCTGCTCAAGCCACAATAGATGCTCAATAAAACGTCATACGTTCTTACCATTTCTACGTTTGTTGATAATGTTATTTAAAAAATGTGGTAAGTGCCAGTTAAGTATGATATTATTAGTTGAAAATAAAAGTCATCTCATCTCATCTCAACTAAAAACACTGAAATTAATATCAACGTGTCTACAATTTTAGGACAGTCGATCACTTTTGATTCTAGCATCTTACTGGCCACGTTAATTTGAAAGAGGACGTCATGCCACGTTATTAGAGAACCTAAAAAACTTTAATCTTCAAGCGCTGTGGCCAAAGAATTTGCTTTACTCCTAATTCCAATTTTAAACGAAAGATCATCTTAAAGATCGCAGAGAGCCAGGTGAACTTCGACAATCTGATATCTCACTGTTTTCAGTGAGTCGATTCGTGGCTCCAACAGTGTTATATAGAGTTCTTTCAATGGCAAAGTAGGCCCAGTTAAAGGTTCTTCAGACGTCGAAAGACTTTCTAGGAGCAAGCTTCAGCGTTGGTTGGGGTTACTTTTGGAACTGAAGACTTCACAAACCTGCATCACAAGCCCTAAAGTATAAGATGCGGTAGTCACAAGGGAAAAAAGCTGTTTTATTTTATTTAATAATTCATTTCTGTAACCTAAAATGTTTACCCTTCATGCTGGCCTCGTTGTCGTAGCCTTGGCCTCTACAATTTTAAATGTCAAGGCCATAGTTTTTCTAAGGCCTTAAAAACGGTTTCAGAGACGCCTTTGCCAGTGGCGTCTGTGATTTCAACAAAGTCAACGAAACTTTCACATATTTCTACTGTTTTATCACTTTTTTCATGGACACATCGCACGATTATAAAAAATTGTTCTTTTCTACCTAAATCTGGAGTGAAGTCTAGAACTAATGCAAAGTACTTTGCCTTTTTTTTGGCTCTAATTAAATTAGTCCTCCGTACTTTATTTCCCATTAAGGAAAGAAGCTCGTTTTGGATGGTCTTCCCAAGATACGTTATAAATCTTCCTTTTTCATTCATTAGAGCTCTTGAAATGTGTTCTTTCATCATCAGATCAAACTTGGATATGAGTTCCACAAGACCTAAGTAGTTTCCGTTGTCTAGTTTGTAAACTGCTTCGAGGGTCCCTCTAGAGGCAACTTTGCGCTGAGTTAAAAATTGCGTAATAGTAAGCACCTTTCTTGTGTCTTAAAAGGTGCCCCACCTTTCCTTTTCTTGCGCAACAGTCCTTAATTTGAATGGCCAAATGTCGTTCCTACAGTCAATTTTTTCTGCTTCAACCAATTTCTCGTAACACTTCATGTGATTTGGAGCTGTTTCATGTTTTGTCTTCTTTTTTTTTGGGAACCCCTGTCAAAGTTACATGATAGGTAAAGGACTCTTATACAGGAAACAAATAATGCTACAACTAGCCCGTTACTTGATCTACTACATTCTTTCGTGTTCCTCTTTCAGTTTTCTTCTACTCCATGAGGATACTCCCGTGGCCCTAAAAACTATTAAATATTTTGTCATTGATCGGTCTACGCATCATCTTCTTAAATCAAGGAATAGTAATATTCCATTAACTCCATCAGCGAGTTCTAATCTCAATGAGATAATCCGCTTGTCGTATCGTGTAGAATACCCTACCTGGATCAGCTCCCGATTGTCACTCGTTTCGCACCTTCAAAAGAATTTTATTTTTTTAACGTCTAGATTAATTATGTTTACTATTCATTTTTTTCAAGGTGGGATGGATGTCTCCGGACTGGGTTGGAAATTCTTGTTGTGAGCAGTGTTTTCCTCGTGCAAAGCTTTCTCGTGGCTTGACTCTGTCTCTTAACTTGTCAAACTGAAAGTTTGACTCAGTCTCACAACTTTGATTTTTAAAACAATAAAAAACTTTAGCGTAAAGAGCGAGGGGTTGTGAGGGGGCAGCCCCTTTCATATACGGAATAATTTCTGTTCGTTTTAAGTTTTAATGTCGCTCTTTACTTTCAGTTAAAAAAAACTTTTTTCGTATTTAATCAATAAAAGAGAAGGGTGTGATTTGGGAGCTGACTAGCAAAGCCGGCTTAGCTTTCCATCAAAGTTGTAACAGAAAGCTGGCAGAGCGATAATCCTGAGAAAATCAGAATTACCTAGATTTGGAAAGCGAATTCAGGCTACTATGAGAAAGCGATTCTTGTTAGAGATTTTCTGTTCCAAATTCAAATTATCATACTCAAGGCCGAAAAGCAACCTACAAATATGACTATTTAGTTATTTTGTGAATCAATAGCTTAATGAAATGAATAAAACTTTTAAAAGCGTAACAGAATCATTTTTTTTTTCAAATCACATAATCAAAAGTCAGCTCTCACAATCTACCAACAAATACAGATATACCAAAATTCTCTGGGCCCGCAAGAAATTTTCCAGGGAGATTTTTCAGCGAGGATGGAATTGTTCTGGGGGAGGGGTAGATTTTGCGAGGGAGGAACTCTCTATGAAGGATTTTTTCTTGGGGAAAGCGAATTTTCCATGGAGGGGGAGCAGGATTTCCCAGATTTGGGAAACGATCAGAAACTAAATAAAAAGAACAAACATTTTTTTCAACTGAAAGTAAGGAGTAACATTAAAACCTAAAACGAACATAAATTATTCCGTCCTAAATACCTTGCTCTTTACGCTAAAGTTTGAATTTTTGTCCCAATTCTTTATGAACGACTCCTGAAACACAAGGGCCGTTAAAACAAGATACTTCTTTAATGTACTAAATAACTTCAGCGTGAAGAGCAAGGTATTTAGGAGGAGGTAACCTTCCTCACATACGGAATAGTTTCTGTTCGTCTGAAGTTTTATTGTTACTCCTTAATTTCAGTCGAAATAGCTTGTTTTTTTATTATTATTTAATAGCTTTAAAGAGCGATAATCTAAAGTAAAACGAATAGGAAGTATATAATATACAAGAGAAGCTACCATCCCCCTGCCCCTCTCTTTTCGCTAAAATTTTCTAAGTGCTTAACCAAAGGATTTTCTAAGCGCAAAAAATACAACTATTGACTAATGAATGTAGCTTTGTTTTTACTTTTTACTTGACTTTAGGTTTCAATATAAATAATGTATTGAGCATCCCATTGCTGTTTGACAATAAGTAAGCCTTAATTCTGCAATTTAAGGCGATGCGACACACTAAAAACTATTTGCAAGCCTCAGCGTCGGCTGACTATCTCTAAGATAAAGGGACCATTGACTAACTCTCCCAGTACCATAGAGAACTCCCAAAGCTGCCAAATTTCTTAAATGATATTTACTTAAAATTTGGTAAATGTTGATAAGAGATCTTGGATTTACCATCAGTTTGAAAAGGTAACGAAAGGCTAGTTTGAGATAAATAAAGATATAATCTTTTGATCATTGTTATGCAAAGCGCTGTCTATTCAATGTACCTAAAGCATAAATAAAACGTCCCCTGTATCGGCAAGGTTTTCGATTAAAGCGGGTAGCATCCACGGAAAACTCCCAAAGCTGCCAAATTACTCAAATGATATTTCCTTTGAGCTAATTTTCAGCATTTCTAAGGAGGTATGCCAAATCTTTTTAACTTTCCTGAACTTTAAAAAGAAAATTCGGATCCGTTTCATCGAAAAAACCAACTTCACGCTTTCTGCTGAAGTAGGTTTAATTAAAACTGAATATCTCTATCTTCAGTTCAAAATGAGAGAAGTTAAATATTTGTTTTTCAAGATTTCCTGGAAACTAGAAGTCAACTTTTAGTTTTCTTAGTTTGGCTGGATTAAGGATCCTTAGTCCGAGGGGGCGAGGGTTTGAATCCTAGTGTGTACAATTATTTGGTTTAGGATGAGGGTCAAGTGGCGTGACTCCGTAAGCTCAGCCAGAGTCGACCCACCTCTAAATGGGTACCTGGAGAAATCTATGGAAGATAAAGAGGAAGGGCATGCGAAAGCACAGGATGGCTGGCCCTCACCCCCCATTGCACTTCCTGGCTGAAGGGCCTTGAGATGGAGATCAGCACCGCCGGTTTAGACTTTAAGGGTCTAGTGTCGTATCCTTTACCTTTTTTTTTTTACCTTTTCTTATCCAAGCTGTACAGGTTATAGCAAGACCGCCCAATCAATTTTAAATAGTTTTGCCATACAAACTAAAAAAAATTTATAATAGACATACCCCTAACAATGGGGGTTGCAACTAATGAAAATACCAAATATCTGATGAGATTCCTTCTGTTTCTAAATACATAGGATACAAAAAAGGGGAACATGTAAATGCCTTAGTTTACACGTAAATGCCTTTAATAAATTTTGTTGCATTTGGTTGAAGTCTTATACAGCAATTTCAACAGGGTCGTGAGTAAGCCAAAAATAGGACACAGTAGCATATTCCACTTATTCAGACCATTGAAAATAACACATCTTTTGTGTCCCCCTCCAGGAGACGGGGGACACAATGTTTCCAAAATTTAGGAGGGGTAGCTATTTTCTTGTTTTTACTAATTTGTTTAAATGAGGATACCAAAAAAGGAATTTTTAAACGAACACGCAAAAAAGCTATTTTTCAAAATCTAGGGCAAGGAAAAATTGAGCGGAAGGATGTCCCCCGTCTCTCTTCTATGAATAATTTTCCTCTCCCTTCCTTAAGGATCAGGCCTTTACGCATCATTGGGTATAGTTATGCTAATAATTTTGTTCAAATACATAACACAGAGGACCATCCGAGCCTTCACAAGCAGGAAAAAAACATAAAATAAAGCTCTAAATACAAGCAGAAAATGAAAAAATAGATAAAAAAGGACCCAGTTCTTGGGCTTATTTTGCTTTCTTAGCCCCACAAAACTCATGGGCCAGGGATATCATGAGTATCCGATCCGGACTAAATTCTAGATTTTGTACCTGGCGTGACCGGTTCTTTGGTTTGGGACGGGGGTCAGTGGTGTGACTCTGCAAGCTCAGCCAGAGTTGACCAGCTCTAAATAGATACCTGGAGGAATCAGGGGAAGGTAAGCAGGTAGGGTGTCCGAAAGCACAGGATGGCTGGCCGCCAACCACCTATTGCACTTCCTGGCTGAAGGGCCACGAAACGGAGATCAGCACCACCGGTTTGGACCTTAAGGGTCTTGTGCCGTCATACTTACTTTCTATACTCTTTTTGCTTTCTTAGCTCCGCAAAAATCATGGGCTTGAGGCATCATGAGTATCCGATCTGGACTAAACAACAGATTTTGTACGGCTGTTGAACTTGGCTTAAAGGAATTAACACATGGCTTTAAAGGGATAACAGCCTTAGAGATTTTATTGATGTGCACTAACGAAAAAAGCTTGCTTTTCTTAGAGATAATCCTTAATAGGTATAGCGAGAAGCCACAGCTTTTGTTAGATAATTAGGTTATATTATGGGATGCAATCTTACCGTCGCACAGCGAAGCTCCTCTTCTGTCCGGTGAACATTCAAAAGAGGAGAGAGTTTGATTAAGAGACGCCACCAAGGCCATTCACGGACTCCAAGCAGTTTTCGAACATTGCGCTGAACGCAACGTACTGCTGTGTCCTCTACCTAAAACACAATATATCAATGCACTCTTCCCCTTTCATCAATTTCATATGCGACACAAAAACAAGCCATATATTTAGCTCAGTTGGCAGATTGTGCGATAGGTAAGAAACCAATTCACAGTCTTGGGTTTAAGCCTCACACTTGACGTTTTTTTATAATGGGTCTGTCTTACCACATGTATTCTTTTTTCAACCTGTTGGGAAATGTTTCTCCACTTCCTCAAATACGATTGTTGTTATTTTCAGTTTTGCAAGTATTTTCTTAGTATCCGTGTTTGAACTCGTAATATTATATTTCCAAATAAAACGGCGATTCCAATATTTCCCAAAATATTAATGATCTGTTTGGTAGTAAAAATCTTGACAAAACTAAATTGTTTAATTTCTTCAGTCTTCTTTAATGCAATTAATCAAAAAAACTTTTCGCACAAAATAAGTTTCTAAAAAAAAAAAGAAGTAAAGAACTCCATTAAACCAAAAAGGAACAAAAATAGAATCAAATTATGTACCAAGCATACAACTACCACAAATCAGTATCAATAAATAATGAAACCCAAAACAAACAGAAATTAAAACAAGTCAAACTCAAAACGAGCAGAAATTAATCTGAGTAGGGAATATAATTTGCACTTTAAGGAAAAAATTCGAATAAATTTGCTGAAAAAAAATGCATTGTCAGTTTAATATACATATGCTGATATTTATTCCTTAAAATCTTAATTAATTTTAAATTTCTTAAAGTTATAAAAGTGAAAACATTTAAAAGAATTTTGGGTATTCTTTTCCTCTTTTTCTAAAATTATGCATAATTTTCTCAGTATAATAACTGTTAATGAGTATACTTGATGAAAATTAATGTAAACTTAGCCTCAATGGATTGCAGATATACCAAGCGTGAAACTACCACAAATCAGCATCGATAAACAAATGAAACCCAAAACGAACAGAAATTACAATAAATAACCGAATCAAAATCAAAACGAGCAGAAATTAACATAAATTGGGGTGAAAACCCCTATGCCTTCCCAAGAACATAATTTGCACTTTACTGAAAAAAATATAAATGTTTTTACTTTTATAACTTTAATAAATCAAATAATATTAACATTTTTATTACTAAGTATCAGTATATGTATATTAAACTGACGATGCACACTCATATGTAATTTTTTCAGTAAAGTGCAAATTATGTTCTGGCCTTAGGAAGGCATAGGGGTTTTGAGCCCAACTTATGTTAATTTCTGCTCGTTTTGAGTTTGACTCGGTCATTTATTGTAATAATTAAAAAAAAACTTTCCGAAAAATAAGTTTTTCAAAGAAAAGTAAAGGCCATTTTAAACTTAAGCTCAGGAGATACAAATACCTGTCAGGAGATACAAGATACAGAAAACAAATATTTTGCTATTAAAGTATAAATGAAACTTAAAACGAACAGAAATTAAATAAACAATCAATGCGAACAAACATACAATATATATTAATGTAAATGAAGAAATAAATCTTAAAACGAGTGAAACTTAAATTGAATATGCAAATCAAGTTTGAATCGAATAAAAATAACTACAAACAAGGGTTTGGGTATCGCCTCACTGCAGAAGCCTAAAACCTATTGCGTCATTGGCGCTTTACTGAAAACGAATTATATTACAAATGTTTTCTTTTGTACTTAATATTGAAAATAAATATTAAAATTACAGTAAAATTTTGAACTGATGAGCTTTTAGCAATTAATATCATTATGCATCAAATATTCAGTTTAATTTATTAGTTCTTTTCAAGATTAGTCAAGACAAATATAGTTTCACTACAAACAAAATTTGGATACTGCCCCCTTCTTTAACTGTAAAAACCTAAAACCTTCTGCGTCATTGGTGCTTCACTGAAAACGAATTACTCGTATATTACAAATTTATTATTTTCCAGTTCTTACAGCAATGAAAATGAAAATAAAAAATACAGTGAAAAAAAAAAATCTTGAACTGATGTATCTTTCAACAATTAATATCATTATATATCTAATATTCAATTTGATTTTGTTTATACTTTCCAAGACTGTTCAAGACTTATATAGTTTTGCCATTTTTTCTAACTAATCGTCTTGGTTTGTTATGAGAACATTCTATGGCTTCTAAGCATTTCTATTTGAGCGGAAAACTGCACCTCAAACTAAACAAAAAAAAATGTAAATTGAAAGATTAATGAAAGAATTGCTTTCAGTAAAGCGCCAATGACGCAGTAGGTTTTAGGCTTCTGCAGTGAGGCGATACCCAAACTCTTGTTTGTAGTTATTTTTATTCCATTCAAACTTGATTTGCATATTCAATTTAAGTTTCACTCGTTTTAAGATTTATTTATTCATTTACATTAATATATATTGTATGTTTGTTCGAATTGATTGTTTATTTAATTTCTGTTCGTTTTAAGTTTCATTTATACTTTAATAGCAAAATATTTGTTTTCTGTATCTTGTATCTCCTGACAGGTATTTGTATCTCCTGAGCTTAAGTTTAAAATGGCCTTTACTTTTCTTTGAAAAACTTGTTTTTCGGAAAGTTTTTTTAAAATTAATTTTTGTTCGTTTTTGATTGCAAAAAGTTTCACGTTTTTATGGCATGGGGGGGGGGGGGTACTTACTGTCCGATTATTCTTGACTTTAAAAAACGGATATAGAACTTTCAATTTAAATCGAATGAGGCTTTTTTCAAAGTCTATATGATTACCTCTTTGATGAAAACCTTATATATGAACAATAGACAGCTTGCATCACTTATGGACAGCGATTGACAACAATGAATGGATTGAAAAATAGCTCCAATAGGGGGGTTTAGACCATTTCACTTGCTGACACAAAGGGATCACGACTGTTTGGAATTGACCTTAATAGGATTTTGTGTGCCAAAGCAATTTTACATCTATCTCAGAGTATGTATTTTAACCTTATAATTGGATAATTATAATAGATTTTCTATGTGTTCTTCCCATACAAAACCCCTTCCCATAAGTTATAAGCCCCCATTAATAAGTTATGCCCCAGGGCATAACTTACAACGCCTACCCCCGGGCCCCGGTGGGCTGTGTCGACACCGGAGTTTTTTGTTGGGGGAATGAAGGGCGTGAGGGGGGGGGGGGGGCTAGTTGCACTCCAATCACTTTAGACTATTAAAATGGGAACTAGCCCTTTGAATTTCCAGTCGAATGAGCCTTTTTTGAAGTTTCTACGACACCGCCTTCTATAAAAACCTTATATGCCCCCAGGGCATAACTTAAAACCCTTGCCCTGAGGGTTGTGGGGGATTGTCCTCCTCAAAAATATATTTTCTATCTGGAAATCAACTACGCTGAACAAAATGGCTATCTCAAAATTTTGATTGGATGTGTTTCGGGGAATAATGGGCGTGGGGGGGGGGGCTAGTTGCCCTCCAATCACTTTCGACTATTAAAAAGGGCACTAGCCCTTTGAATTTCCAATCGAATGAGCCTGTTTTGAAGTTTCTACGACAGCGCCTTCTATAAAAACCTTATATACCCCCAGGGCATAACTTAAAACCCTTGCCCAGAGGGTTGTGGGGGAGTGTCCTCCTAAAAAACATATTTTCTATCTGGAAATCAACTACGCTGAACAAAATGGCTATCTAAAAAATTTTGATTGGATGTGTTTGGGGGAATGATGGGCGTGGGGGGGGGGGGCTAGTTGCCCTTCAATCACTTTCGACTATTAAAACGAGCACTAGCCACTCCAATTTCCAATCAAATGAGCCCTTTTCGAAGTTTCTACGACAACGAATTATATAAAAACCTTATATGCCTTATAGTATTTTATACCTTATAGTTTTTTTGAATTTCCAATCGAATGAGCTATTTTTGAAGTTTCTACAAACAACGCCTTCTACAAAAACGTTATATGCCCCCAGGGCATAACTTAAAAACCCTTGCCCTGAGGGTTGTGGGGGAGTGTCCTCCTCACAAATATTTTTCTATCTGGAAATCAGCTACGCTGAACAAAATGGCTATCTCAAAATTTTGATTGGATGTGTTTGGGGAAATGATGGACGTGGGGGGGAGGGAGGAGGGCTAGTTACACTCCAATCACTTTCGACTATTAAAAGAACACTAGCCCTTTAATTTCCAATCGAAGGAGCCTGTTTTGGAGTTTCTACGACAACGCCTTCTATAAAAACCTTATATGCCCCCAGGGAATAACTTAAAACCCTTGCCCTGAGGGTTGTGGGGGAGTGTCCTCCTCAAAAATAAATTTTCTATATGGAAATCAACTACGCTGAACAAAATGGCCATCTCAAAATTTTGATTGGATGTGTTTGGGGAATGATGGGCGTGGGGGTGGGGGGGCTAGTTGCCCTTCAATCATTTTTGACTATTAAAAAGGGCACTAGAACTCTCGATTTCCAATCGAATGAGCCCCCTTTGAAGTTTCTACGACGATCCCTTCCATATGAAGTGCCTCTGGGAAAAAATATCATAAATAATAAAACATTGGAGCCGTATGGCCTTTACTATAGGCAACGCTACAGCGTTGCCTCTGATTTCTGTTCGTTTTGGGTTTCATTTGTTTATCGATGCTGATTTGTGATAGTTTCACGATTGGTAGATTATTTGATTTTATTTTTGCTCATTTTTTGTTTAATGGAGTTCTTTACTTTTCTTTGAAAAACTTATTTTGTGGAAAAAGTTTTTTAATTGATTTCTGTTCGTTTTATATTTACATAGTCTTTTCAGATAAAAAGAAAATACTACTTTAAATCTTTTCGTTTTTTTAAGAATTTATAGTTTGGCCTGCTATTTGTATGCTGGAGAAAAATTTTCAGCAATTTTTAACAACATACACCCTCTTAAAAATCTGGACACAAATAGTAGTGTTTAATTTAGTTTTATACCTCCTCTAGTTGACCTGAAATGGAAAACTTGATACCATTCGCAAAAAAATCTGTTTACTTTCTTTGATAGCTTGGATACACTTACGCTATTTTCATTTGGTTAAACTTTAAGAGCAGAAGCAGCCCCGAAAGTTTGAACATAATACCCTCAGTCTTTCTGGGAATACTGCTGAGATGCCTTATTGGAAATTAGCATTAACATAGTGCATTTTGATTTAATCTTATGGCAACATTTAGTTTTTAAACATAAAGTCAAATGGGAGGGTGGGCGTGGGAGGGGGATTAGTTTCCCTCCAATCACTTTCGACTATTAAAAAGGACATCAGCCCTTTCTATTTTCAATCGAATGAGCCCTTTTCGAAGTTCCTACGACAACTCCTTCGATACAAAGCGCCCTGGTCTAAACAACAACAACAACAAAAAAATAATATATTATACCCACATCGATCTTTACTATAAAAATGTCAAAACTTTCAATCACTTTCAACTATTAAAAACGGCACTAGGCCTTTCGATTTCCAATCGAATGAACCCTTTGTGAGTTTCTACGACAACACTTCCTATAAACACCTTATATGGCCCTAGGGCATAAATTACAACCCTTACTCTAAGGGCTGTGAGGGTGGTTGTCATCCTCTAAGACCTAATTTCCAGAACTTTTAACTACGTTAAACAAAATGGCTATCTTAAAATTTTGATTGGATGTGTTTGGGGAAACGATGGACGTGGAAGGGGTGTTAGTTGTTTTCCAATTACTTTCGACTATTAAAAAGGGCACAAGCCA
Source organism: Artemia sinica (assembly GCA_027921565.1). Classification (NCBI taxonomy): domain Eukaryota; kingdom Metazoa; phylum Arthropoda; class Branchiopoda; order Anostraca; family Artemiidae; genus Artemia; species Artemia sinica. Next base: position 19,998,730 of record CM051259.1, read on the forward strand.
TTTCAATTTCTAATCGAATGAGCTTTCTATAAGAACCTTATATGCCCCCAGGGCATAACTTAAAACCCTTGCCCTGAGGGTTGTGGGGGAGTGTCCTCCTCAAAAACATATTATCAATCTGGAAATCAACTATGCTGAACAAAATAGCTATCTCAAAATTTTGATTGGATGTGTTTGGGGGAATGATGGGCGTGGGGGGGTGCTAGTTGCCCTCTAATCACTTTTGACTATTAAAAAGGGTACTAGCCCTTTGAATTTCCAATCAAATGAGCCTGTTTTGAAGTTTCTACGACAGCGCCTTCTATAAAAACCTTATATGCCCCCAGGGCATAACTTAAAACCCTTGCCCAGAGGGTTGTGGGGGAGTGTCCTCCTCAAAAACATATTTTCTATCTGGAAATCAACTACGCTGAACAAAATGGCTATCTAAAAATTTTGATTGGATGTGTTTGGGGGAATGATGGGCGTAGGGGGGGGGGGGGCTAGTTGCCCTTCAATCACTTTCGACTATTAAAAACGGGCACTAGCCACTCCAATTTCCAATCAAATGAGCCCTTTTCGAAGTTTCTACGACACCGAATTATATAAAAACCTTATATGCCCCCAGGGCATAACTTAAAACCCTTCCCCCGAGGGTTGTGGGGGAGTGTCCTCCTCGAAAAGATATTTTCTATCTAGAAATCAACTACGCTGAACAAAATGGCTATCTCAAAATTTTGATTGGATGTGTTTGGGGAAATGATCGGCGTGGGGGGGGGGGGCGGGCTAGTTGCCCTCCAATCACTTTCGACTATTAAAAAAGGGCACTAGCCACTCCAATTTGCAATCGAATGAGCCCTTTTCGAACTTTCTACGACAACTCCTTCGATACGAAGTGCCCGGGTATGGAGAAAAAAAAAAAAAAAAAAAAAACATTGTGCCACATCGTTCTTTACTTAGGCAGCGCTAGCGCGCTGCCTATGATATTGCACTAAAATTTTAGTTTTTGGATTTTCGTTTAGTATTTGAACGTGTCGTTCATTCTATCTATAATGCCTAGCTATGGTTTGATTAATATTTGGTACTATTTTGTAGGGCCCGTATTTTGCTCACTAAACTGGTTTAATTTCAAGATTAAAAAAATAGTAATTCAAATTCTTATTATAATTTACATGTTCTCGTTTAGCTTCAGCTTTTTTTCTAATAATGAAATCTCTAATAGAAAACAAAATTATTGAAGTAATTATATTTCATTTTGGTCAAGCTCTTACTGATAATGGGGGAAAGTAACGCTGAACTTGTATTAATAATAAGAATAATAATTTATTTGTGATCCTCTATGCATACAAAATCACTGTAGAGGAGTGTAGGAAAGAAAATAAAGACAAAGAAAAACGCGGTGTAGAGAAAAAAAACTTATAACTTTTAATAGGATAAAGATTTAAGATCACCTAAAATTCACCAAGTTTACTTTAAATTCACCTAAATCATAGGCAGCACAATAGCGCTGCCTAAGTAAAGAACGATGTTGGCACAATGTATTATTCATTTATTTTTTTTTCTTTAGACCAGGGCACTTCGTATCGAAGGAGTTGTCGTAGAAACCTTGAAAAGGGCTCATTTGATTGGAAATTGGAATGGCTAGTGTCCTTTTTAATAGCCTAAAGTGATTGGAAGGCAACTAATACCCCTTCCACGCCCATCATTTCCCCCAAACACATCCAATCAAAATTTTGAGATAGCCATTTTGTTAAACGTAGCTGAAAGATCTGGAAATTATATTTTGACGAGGACACTCCCCCCACAGCACTCAGGGCAAGGGTTGCAAGTTATGCCCTGGGGACATATAAGGTTTTTATAGAAAGCTTTGTCGTAGAAACTTCAAAAAGGGCTCATTCGATTCGAAATTTAAAGGGCTAGTGGCCTCTTTAGAATTCGAAAGTGATTGAAGGGCAATTAACCCCCCTCTCACGCCCTCCATTTCCCCAAACACGTTCAATCAAAATTTTGAGATAGACATTTTGTTCAACGTAGTTGAAAGATCTAGAAATTATGTTTTTGAGGAGGACACCCCCCCCCAGTCCTCAGGGCAAGGGTTGTAAGTTATACCCTGGGGGCCTATTACCCATGCAGAGGTACCAAGACAATGTAAAAAATTACAAAAATTTAGTGTTTATTTATTTGTTTGTGTGTTGCTTTTTTTTCTAAAGGTCAATGTATCGACCCACTGGTCGTAGAATATTGGGAGAGGACTCATTATAACATGAATTGATATCACCCATTTTGATTAGTCAAAGAGATCGAAAACAAAGAAAAAAAATCTTGGAAAACAACGGGTTTATAGCCAGAAGGAAGAAAAAAAGAAGAGCGATCAAGCAAATATTTGAGGCTTCATTTATTTACGTACAACGGTGTACAGTTATGCATCAACTATTAGAGATGAGGGCCGATGGACTTTTCTGTGGGTGGATGTATGTTTCCGTGTGGGAGTGAATTCTCAACGAGTATGTTAAAGGCCGATTTTTATAATTTTCAAAAAAGAGGTCCTTCAAGCAAATATAAAGGAGCAAAAAAAGGAGGGACGCTCGCTAAATTCCTTCATTCAGGATTTGTCAGAAGAACACTCTTGGGGAACATGAAAACAATAATCATAAAATTCATTTTCAATATTTCGACCGAGAAGGGCGATCAAGGATATGTGTCTGTTCTTTTTCTGGGGGTCGCAATTAACCAGTGTTCGTAAATCACTACAAGAGGACTTATTCCAGTGGTAATTTTAAGGTGCAGTACCCTTCAAAAGTAACAACAGGGACAAAACCCATCAATTCACACCCTGCATTCAGCATTTCAACCCAGATTTGTACGAGTCATCGGGTCAGAGTACTTTTCTGGTGGGTAGCATTACGTTGTTCTAAAACGTGACAAAGATCCATAATATTTGTAAAGTTATTGACCAATACTGTCGATGTAATTTAAGTTAAATTTTGGAGTATGTTCTGCTCACTGAGATTGTAGAAAAAAAAAATTCCAGTTCGTTTCAGTTTCAATTTATATATGGGATTGATTCTGCATAAAACTTTTATTATCCTAAGACTAATAATGAAGGATACCGTGTCTAAAAAAGCAGTTCTAAAAAAGAATAACGTTTCTTTTATTCTTATACCAAGGTATTTTTTTTATCAAAATTCCTTTGCACGACGTAAATGTCTGTCTCAGTTGCCATATGAGCCAATAGCAATTAAAAATTGCGTCCGACAAGGCAGCGTACTTTCTCTCCATGCATCTCTAAGCATGTTCTGGTTAGTGTTCTCCGATCCCTTCCAAGATGTGTTCATTTTACGAGATATTCCGATAACCTATGCTTGTGATGTTTAGCTTGTATGCTGCATTCGGTCAGGCCTTTTAAGACCAAAATCCATCTACTTTTGGTCTTGAAATCAATATATTTGAATATAGACCTGTCCAAGTGCGAATATATTGTTTTATATACCTCATCTGTTATAAGCTTCTGCAGTGGTTTTGGATTCCTTTCTTCTGCCTTCCTATTGAAAAGGCCTGTTTTGACCACCGGTCTGGCCTATTAAGAAACTAAAACCATCTTGTTTTTGGCCTTGAAATAAGTCAGTCTTGATATAGACCTGTCCAACTCTTGATATATTGTTTTAAAGAATCTCATCGATTAAAACCCTCTACAGTGTTTTGGACTCCCTTATTCTATCTCCCTGCTAAAAAGCTGGAGTGATTCCATATTTCTTTTCAAAGTAATCTTTTTGTGAGATGCTTAGATTTCTTTGGCAATACATTACAAAGCATAAGGATTTATTGCGCTAACATTTTGTCTAACTGAATAAAATTGCATTGGCGGGTCTTGGCTTACTTTATACTGAATTTTGTTCAGCAAACTATGTAAATACAGTAAACTTTTTAAGAGGCTTCTCTAATTCTTTCCGAAAAGAAAGACCCAAATTATCCATATAAAGATTCTTACAAATAGTATATATTCATCATACATATCCTAATTATCATTAATAATTCTTAAATTGTATCTCGATTTCACGTTGAAGATGCCCCTCTGATGCATCTCTATAATCAGACCATCATGGTTAAAAAGTCAGTTCTGGTAATTTATAAAAAAAAACAAATTATTTTAACTGAAGGTAAGGACCAACATTTAAACTTAAAAATGAACAGAAATTATTCTTTGTGAGGGGAGCTATTCCTACCTTAACCCTCGCCCTTCAGGCAAAAGTTTGCCTTTTTATCACGATTTTTTCTCTTCACCTCTCTTTGCGCTAAAATCTTAAAGTTTTTAATAAATACTACTCACTCAAATTCAACGGTCCTTGTACTTGAATATTCCTTCTTACAGAATTAATCACTTATGCAAATGATCAGTCCTTGCATGATTTTGATTTCTGTAAGATGTACCATGTCCACGTTTCTTCTAAAATTAAACTGAAAAAACCAATTTTTTCTCGGTTATTCCTTGCAATCTATTTTTACGACTTTTTGGCCTAGATCCTTTACCTAGAGCTGAAAGGTTTTAATTTTTATATTGTATAAGCTAAAACAATAGATACAAATCTAATAGATGGTAATATTTATGTCTTTAGATTAATACTCTTTGTGAAGGTAGGATTTTCAAATAACCAATTTATGTCAATAGATTAGAAAAATGAAAATAATCGATGTCATTGTTGGACAACAGTGGCATCGTTTGGGGGGGGGGGCACGTTACCCCCCCCCCCAATAATTTGGAGAGACAAAATTGCTACATAGCCCAAGCCCCTTGACTTTCCGGATGTGAGCCCCTCCCCCCCCCCCAATAAAATGCTAGAGCCAAGCTCCTGTTGGACAACATGTATTTTGAAAAAACTCCAGAAAAAGGGAGTTGCTGAGAATTAATGCAGGCGACTGAGAATTAAATAAATAATTAGTTTTTTCGCAGTATTTGGCAAGCAGGGGATTATGCAGAACAAATAAACATAGGAACAACTATTTGGCAAACCAAGGATATACATTGAAGGATTAAGGTGGAGTATTACCTTTCGTCTTTCAAGACGCTTTCTCGCTAAGTAAGCTCTGGACCAGGCTTGCAGTCGTGTGATCTTAGTAGTAATATGATCATCTCGCTGAGATTCAAGCTTGGACAGAGTACCAGCACGGAAAAATATCTGGAAGGAAGTGAAGACTTGAAATCGAGAATTAAAACGGAAGGAAAGTATATAAGTAATAGATAATAATATATATATATATATATATATATATATATATATATATATATATATATATTATATATATATATATATATATATATATATATATATATATATATATATATGAATAGATATATTATGATGATTTATATAAATGAATCATTCCAAAAGTGTAATTGTTACTGTGTTACTGTGCTTGACTCCGAGGGATTATTTATATTTGTTCAATCACTCTATATCCCAAAAGGTTATTTATCCCAATTTTTTACTTAATAATCCACCAATCTTTGACGATAACAGAGGTTTTCTTTCACTTGAATTATCAACAAACGGAGTCATTTCTGTTGGTCCTGCATCATGGGTGAAATCTAATCTCTTTCTATCGGAAGACTAGCTATTGTTTAGACTCAATTTAATTTTACGGGCAATGGAAGTAGTCCGTGCTTTAGCTAAGCTATCACAAGGAATTTAAGGCAGCGTTTGATATATAATTCTGAGTGACACGTGGATCTTCCAAATCCTAAGATGAACTTGCGAGTAAAATTTAAAACTAAATTTTACAAATTTTTTTAATTTACTCGCAAAATTTACTCGGCAAATTTAAAACTTAAATTTGCCGTTTTCAACTTCAATAAATAACACGAAATTACCAAATATTGTTTCATCTAATAATATATCATTAATTTGACGGTAATATATAAATGTATTTCCTTTGAATCTATCTCCAACACTGCAAGTAATTATTAGCTATTAGCACTGTCTACAATTGTAGAACGTTCCATCCAACCCATGTGTAAAGTGTGTATGTGTTGATAGTCTCATGAGAGTTTTGCCGAGTTACTCAAGTTAATCACTAGTAGTTTTTGATATTGCAATCAACCAAAATAATTTATTTTTATAATTTTTTTTTTGGGTTTGGTCATATTTTTTCCTGTAGTATGTTCAAGCGATACATACAGTGGCGGATAAAGGGGGACGAGGGAGGCACCTCCCCCCTAGCGCAGTCAAAAGTAGTGTAATTTACTTAATTAACTCAAGTTTGCGTTAATTAAACTTGCTTCTAACGCAAGTTTATCGGATCAACCTGTTTTGCCACCCCCCTTAATTTTCTTATCGGATCCACCTATTTTGCCCCCCCCCCCCAAAAAAAAAAAATCATGGATCTGCCCCTGGATACATATTGACAACTCTTTGTCTCTGTCTATTTGCTCTCCTAATTTCTCTTTTTCGCATTTAAAAATCTCCAGAATTTATTTTTAGAGAAATCCTTTTAAATAGTTAAAAACCAATGTCACTGTTTTCTCATAAAACAAAGAAGCTAATTAAAGACTTTAATTTAATGGATTCTTGTTGTAAGTGATTTCCTCTCATCCGCTATTTCTGAACGATATGTCTCTTGATATCTTTTTTTATTGAGTCGGCTTAAGTAGTACCCCTATGGCGACTCACATACTTAAAACAGCCTTGCACCACGGAATTCAAATACTGAATCTTTTTTTACGTCAAGATTTGTCTAGTTAAAGACTAAACTAGTTAAACTAGTTAGTAACTAGTAAACTAGTAACTAGTAACTAGTTAAACTAGTAAAGTTAGTTAACTAGTAAACTAGTTAAACTAGTTAACGTCAAAGATTTGTCTAACTAAGTTAACACATCCATCTTAATAAAGATTTCACAGTTTTAAAATATTAAGTTTGTTTTAGGAAATATTTTACGAATTCTAAACTCAACTGCTCAAAAGTAAAACAACATGCATAGAACTCTTCTTTTTTTACTTCTGTCTTATAAAAATTCGCTTATTAAAAAGTGCAAATTTGAATCAAATAGTATCATAGGCAGGGCGCTAGCGCTGCCTAAGTAAAGAACGATGTGGGCACAATGTGTTTTTTTTTTCTCCATACCCGGGCACTTCGTATCGAAGGAGTCGTCGTAGAAACTTCGAAAAGGGCTCATTCGATTGGAAATTGTAGTGGCTAGTGCCCTTTTTAATAGTCGAAAGTGATTGGAGGGCAACTAGCCCCCTCCCCACGCCCATCATTCCCCCAAATACGTCCAATCAAAATTTTGAGATAGCCATTTTGTTCAGCGTAGTTGATTTCCAGGTAGAAAATATCTTTTTGAGGAGGACACTCCCCCACAACCCTCGGGGCAAGGGTTTAAAGTTATGCCCTGGGGGCATATAAGGTTTTTCAGGTTCAGGTTCATACATTTTTATTAACAAAAAAAACAACTCAATGTGACAACAAGTCGCACTAAAGCAAAAAGATGCTTGAAAAAGCGACCGGTTGGATATCATGCATGCCAATTCAACACACCAAAACAATGAAAAAAAGGGGAATAACAATAATAATAACTGAAATAATGATAATATATAATGGGCACAGAATATATATAATAATAATAAAACAAAAAAAAAAAAAAAAAAAAAAAAAAAAAAAAAAAAAAAAAAAAGAATAAAAAAGAGCCTTCTCTCGAACCTTTAACACAACCAAATTCCTGAAAAGAAATGATTTTAAATACGGGTTTTAAGTTGCGGCACACTTTCAGCTTGACGAACAGAATCTGGGAACGAATTCCAAACTGACGAGCCCATGTGTCTGGTCACTTGACTCGCTCTCGTTGTGTTCCGTGGCTCAGATGCAAGACTATCCGCACTCCTAGTCGAATAATCGTGATAAAACGAATTAGGCTTAAAATATTCATAAAAAAATCCGGTGCAACACCATTCAGACACTGAAATACAAATACTCCAATTTGATAATCCCTTATTTCACCAACCTTTAAAATTTTAAACTTTCTAAACAGTGATTCAGTGCTATCAATACCACGATCATACCTTCCAATCAACCTTATAGCCTTATTCTGCAGAACTTGAACTCTTCTAAAATTGCAACTAAAATTACTCGCCCAAATCAAACAACCATAATTTATATAAGGCGCTATTAATGAAAAATACAATAAAGGCAGAATTTTCAAAATAAAAAAATTTGAAAACGGTTCAGAATTCCAAGGCCTCGCGCCAGCTTGCATGCTATGATGTCGCAGTGTTTTCTCCTACTCAAGTTTCGATCCAGAATGAATCCCAGATATCGGATCTCTTCGACTTGTGAGAGCGGTAGGCCATTGTAAATAATGACACCAGGGAGAGTGGGAGCAGAACCAGTCCTCGTAAACATCATAAAAATTAGTTTTTGATGCATTGACGCTTTGCTGCAATCCCTAAAGCCGTGTCGTCAGCAAACGAAGTAACTGAAGCTCCGGGAATGTAGAATCTCATTGTGTCTACGAATATCAGGTACAGGAGAGGACCAAGAACTGAGCCCTGTGGAACACCACACTTTATGGGAAACGGCTGAGAAGATTTGTTACTCAAAGTCACTCGTAGCTTCCTTTCACTTAAATACGATTCAAACCAATTTAAAACACTACCCTTTATGCCTAAATAATACAGCCTTTCCAATAAAGACGGCGTTATCGTAGAAACTTCAAAAAAGGCTCATTCGATTGGAAATTCAAAGGGCTAGTGCCCTTTTTAATAGTCGAAAGTGATTGGAAGGGCAACTAGACCCCCCCCCCCCACGCCTATCATCCCCCCAAATACATCCAATCAAAATTTTGAGATAGCCATTTTGTTCAGCGTAGTTGATTTTCACATAGAAAATATGTTTTTTGAGGAGGACACTTCCCTACAACCCTCGGGGCAAGGGTTTTAAGTTATGTCCTGGGGGTATATAAGGTTTTTATAGAAGGCGTAGTCGTAGAGAAACTTCAAAAAAGGCTCATTCGATTGGAAATTCAAAGGGCTAGTGCCGTTTTAACAGTCGAAAGTGATGGGAGGACAACTAGCCCCCCCCCGGCACCGATCATTCCCCAAACACATCCAATCAAAATTTTGAGATAGTCATTTTGTCCAGCGTAGTTGATTCTCAATAAAGAGGGCGTTGTCGTAGAAACTTCAAAAAAGGCTCATTCGATTGGAAATTCAAAGGGCTAGTGCCCTTTTTAATAGTCCGAATAGGGACTGGCGGGCAACTAGGCCCCACCCCCCCAACGCCCATCACCCCCCCAAAGACATCCAATCAAAATTTTGAGAATAACCATTTTGTTCAGCGTAGTTGATTTACATAG
>CM051259.1:20008151-20020929 GCA_027921565.1 Artemia sinica
AATTTAATAAGATTAATCCTAATCCCTTTCCCCCTTTCCTCAATAGTATCTTTGCTAAATTTATCATAGAATTCGTTCTGGAACAAATGGACTAAATTTCCGTTGCGATTCTCATATAAGATTTTCTAATTCAAGTGGTTCACTTTCCCCTGTCCCCTCTTTGCAGGCATTGTAATATGAATAATTAACCAATTGACCCTTGTGCCTATTTGAATGTAATTATGTCTGACGTCCCTGCACAATCATAACCTTGCTTTCTAAACTGTTAAAATGCTTTCAAACCACCACAAATCCGCACTATCAGCCAAGAGCCTAGCCAACTATAATACCTGCAACACGAGAGCACAGAAATCCGACATCTATCATCTTACATTTGAACTCGCTTGAGTCGAAACAGATCTGACTGAAAGATATCTAGAATATAGCTTAATAATATCAGAGACGACCAGCCAGTAGCTCTGTAGCCCACAGAGTGAAGCATAAAAGCAAAGGGCTAAATAGTTCTTACTGAAATGCCCCGCCTGCTGCAATTAGATAGAAGAAGAAAGAGATACTGAAAGATATCTGAAAATATCTATATAGCATGAGGCATCAAGCCAGTAGCTCTGTAGCCCACAGAGTGAAGCAAAAGGAAAAGGGCTAAATAGTGTCACTGAAAAGCCCGCCTGCTGTTAAATAGAAGAAGAAGAAGATGACAGTAGTCAAAAATGGCTCTGAAGCATGGGCGCTTCGAAAAGCGGATGAAGATTTGCTAGATGTTTTCCAGAGAAATTGCTCAAGGATTGTTCTGGGTACCTGGCTGACTGACCATGTGTCAAACAATAGGCTGTACAAAAAATGTGGTTCAATACCACTCTCTAGGGCTATAATGACAGAAAGGTTGAGATGGCTAGGGCTTGTTGTGTGGATGAAGGATGACAGATTGCCAAAGATTGTTCTTTTTGGCCAACCATCTAGGGCTAAACGGAAAGCAGGTCATTCTTGTCTGGGGTGGGAGGACGTCATAAAGAAAGATTTAAAGGAAATGGGAACTTTGTGGGAGGTTGTAAAAAGGGAGGCTTTGAATAGATTGGGATGGAGGAGGAGCATGTGTAGCTGTGTTGGCCTCAGGCGGCTTGGTGCTGTGGTGAGTTGTTAGTAGTAGTAGTAGTATAATTAAATGAACCAGAGCAAAGAGTGCATCCATACTCTAAATATGAGAGAAACGAGAGTATAATATAAAGTTTTAAGTGCTTCATGAGGAATAAAGTGCTTTAGTCTATTTAGAATACCTCTTCCTTGGGACATTTTAATGGAAAGTGCCCTCACATGATCTTTCTATGTAACCATTTCCTCAATAATCATTCCCAGATAATTGAAATTGGTTACCCTTTCAGTCACTACATTTCCAAATGAAAGTATCTTATTTGTTTCAAAATGTGAAAACATCACATATATTTTCTTTTCGAAATATTTAATGAAAGATGATTCATTTGCAAATAACTAGACAATTGAGCTAAAGTGGTGTCCATAATAACAAACAAGCGATCTTCCGTATCCTCATATGTTATTAGCATGCAATTAGTTATAAATTCTTTTATATCCAAAACATATATTAAGAAAAGTAGCCGCCCTAGGATCAAACCTTGGGGAACCCCACATTCAATTTTTCTTGCTAATGAAGTTGATGATCTAACAACTACTGTCTGCATTCTATCTTCCAAATACGATTTTATCCATTTTACCATCCAAATCTGAAAATGTATTTTATCAGTTTTTGTTATTAATGCCTTGTGGTTAACAGTATCAAATCCAAGATCGAAAAATTCCTTAATCTTTATAATAAAATGATATACAGCATGTGTAGTGGAATGACCTTAACGTAAACCATATTGGCTAGACGGTAAAATTCCATTTTATAAATTTTGTCATTCTTTCATGCATTACCTTTTCAAATAGTTGTGAGAATGCTGGTATAATTGAAATGGGCCTATAGTTATTAATTTGGCATTTATCTCCATTCTTATGTATAGGTATTATCTCACTTTTTTTCAGTTGTTTGGGAACAGCTCCTTTTTAAAATGAAATGTTTAGCAGAAAAAGAAAAACATGTCATATTTACCAGGAAAATTGATTTTAATGTTGTTTTTGGTATTCTATCAACTCCCGGGATTTGGAGGGACCAAGCAATGTAAATGCTTTTTGTAACTCATGCATTTGTATCATATCATCCTGAGTGAAAACTGAGTTAACTGTATCAAGCATGTTAATGTTTTCAGTTGTTTCAATTTGTCCAGTAATATTATTAATTTGCTGAGATATACTTTAACCAACATCTGAAAAATAAGTACAAAATCCATTAGCAATATCTGCGTCCTCTTTAACAAAACCCCATTCGGATAGGTAATAACATTAGGAATTTCTTCTTTTAGTTGTTTCTTATGAGGTGAAAGTATCCCATTTATTATTTTCCATGTTGCTTGTACATTATTTTTATTTAATTCAAAAACGGAATAATAATTTCTTTTTAATTATCGTTACTTTTGTTCACAGTAGCCTGGTATTCCTTATAAAGTTCATCATTTTCAAAGGAAGAGAATTTTATTTTCTTTACATAGAGGCTATTTCTCAATTTCATCATATTTTTTATCTCGGCTATGAACCAAATTGGTCTCAGACAGATGGGTTTTTCTAGAATCTTTTGGTTTGGCCATACAACATGAATCCATGCCTTGAAGAATTTTATCCATAAATAAGATATACACATTTGCCATGTCATATGTTCATGTCATATGTCCCAATCTATCTTTGAAAAAAAAGATTGTTAGTTTCTTACAATTTTTAGAAGAAAAATTAAAAATATTTCCTCGAGGGCTATGGCTGGTTGCCCTTAAACTGCAGCCATTATCAAAATTCTTGCTTTTGTAGACTTAATACAACGTAATTTAAAAATGATCTGAACCTGGAGAAACAAGCACTCCCGAAAATTTTAATTGCTTATACCATATTAGAGGCAAAAATATATTATCAATTAACGTAGCACTAAACGAAGTTACACGGGTTGTGGTAGTAATCGAAGGTAAAAAATCAGTCGATATAATAGCAGTCAGAAATTCTAAATTCCCAACATTACTCAACTCAAGTAAATTAAAGTTGAAATCTCCATCTACAACAGATGGCACCATAAAGGATCCAAATTTATTACATAAATTTTCTATAGATGTTAATGACTACTACTGGCGAACTAGGAGGTCTATACACAACTGCAAGTAATATCTCTCCACCATCTTTGCACAATCGCATGACAAAGGATTCAAGTAGCCCTTCACGCCAAAAAGAGACATCATCTGATATTGACACAAAAAAATCACTTTGTACATAAGCACCTAAGCCACTTTTTTCGCATACTACTACGATTACGGGATTAGAAAGAATACCCTTGAATCTCGAAAAATAAATAGGAGATATATTAGTTATAAAAGTTTCTGTCAGGCCCCTTATGTCAAAGAAAAATTTGACTCGATTAGCATGTGTTCGATGATTAACTTATAACATGTGATTTTTGAGTCTGATTTTTTGATTAGATTATTTAGTGAAAGAATTGTTTCAGTGAACTGAGTGTGAAGAATAATGGATTTGGCTCAAAAAGATTTAACATCATAGAATTGATGGCAGATTGACATAGATTGATGCCATAAAAATAGACCAGCACAGTTGAAGTGTCTTTTTAACACAGAAGTCAAGGCCATATCTAGAGGGGATACTGGGTTTGAACCCTCTCCCCCTCCCCCCAATTTTTTGTCCAACTTTGTAGAAAAAAAAGTAACAAAATGAATATAAACGATTTTTTCTGCAGTTTGTAAGTGCCAAAAAAAAGGAATCTTCCCCAAAAAAGAAAATCCTGGATATGCTCTTGACGGAAATATAGGATACTCATCACTCTTTTTGCCTTGAACCTGACAGATAAGTAAGGATCAAGTATTCATATTTCCGTAAAAAAATGAACCTTTTTTTCTTGTTTGTGCTTTGTTTTCCGAATGTTATGACAAACCACCTCATCATTATGTTAAACTAATATACCGTCACTGTTGCTGCTAAAGATCGTCGTTACAGCAATGATATGTTCTAAATTCTAATTCCCATCCATCCTTTTTCTTGTATGTCTGTAGTGAGAATGACGGTAATATGTATCGTCATGGATAATTTTTACAGGAATGCAAGTACGAGTCAAAATCTATTGAGCAAGAATTCAACGCCATCTAACACCTTTCGCATGAAAAGCGGTTTTTATGTTTTTACTGTTTGATCAACATCGTTATAAATACAGAGAAACTGATTACTATAAACTAATCTTGCAGTTGAAGCCGCTTGTTGCCTGCTGGTATTTTTTGCTAATAAGCGGAATCGTTATACAGATAGGAAGAATTTATCTTTATTAATTATAGGAAGCCACACATAGTTATGTTTCTTACTATATTTGTATGTTACAATGCTCAAAAAAGTTATTTTTTTCCTTTCATTTTATAAAAGTGCTCTCTGTATATATACTTTTAAAAGTCAACTACATACTACCCCTATCCTTCCCTACCTGCTCAAGAGAAAACATCTGACTACTTCATCTTACAAATGTATTGTGTTTGAATCTTCTTCAGTAAGCCTCAAGAAGTTTCAAGTTTATTGTAGGTTTTTTTTTTGTTTGTTTTTTATTGTATTGCATTTGACAGAATAAGAACCTGACATTTTCTTTCTAAAATTGCTTTGTTTCTTTTGGTGATTAACTGTTTGATGATTCATGTAAATTCCAACTCCTCCTCAGTAGAAAGGCCTCATGAGCTCCCACGAGGACAATACCCCTTCGAATCCCGATCCGGACACTTTTTTTAAAACTCCCACGAGGACCACGTGTTTATGGTCCTTATTTGGGCATAGAGTCCCTAGGGGAGATGGATTTCCGAGAACTTGATTGCGTAATCAAAGTGTGTCAATGACCTCTTTTTTCAAGGTCGATTTGTTTGTTGTTTCTAGGTGTAATAACTCCGGGACAAAGGTTGCACATGCGCAATGAATTCTAACGGGAACAATATTATTGATCTAGGACTCGAGGGGGAAGTGAATTTCCGAGAACTTGATTGCGTAATCGAGGGGAAGTGGATTTATGAGGAATTGATTGCGAAATCGAAGGGGAAGTGGATTTCCGAGAAATTGATCCGATAACGGGAAACAGTTAGATCACGTGTTTCCTTCTCAGCCAATCAGCGAGTCGGTTACATATCCTTTCTCAGCCAATCAGAGGGCTGGTTACATATTAGCGGCTGGTTCACGAAGGGGAATTAAGAAACAAACATGGATTCTTTGTTGTTTGGCTAGCCTAACCTGAGAAATTGATTTACATAATCGGCGGGGGAATGTATTGATTCACGAAGGGGGAATTAAGAAACATTATGGTTTCTTCGATCTTTAGGCTAACCTAACCTGAGAAATTGATTTACATAATCTGCGGGGGAATGTATTGATTCACGAAGGGGGAATTAAGAAACATTATGGCTTCTTTAATCTTAGGTCTGAGGGATAAACGTTCTTTAGGTCAGAGAGAAAAATTAATATTCTATTTTTAAATAGGGCTTCATTGACTTCATTGATCTTTAGTGTCAGGAATTAGAAATGACATCACTTGTTATCTTGGAATTATGCAGGAGTCTAAAGAGATAGAAATTCTATTTTTAAATACGGCTTCACTGAGCTTTAAGTCGAAGAGATAAATTGATATTCTAACGAAACCTTAATAGTGTAGCTAGGAACATTTATGAGATGAAGAGATTAACGTAGGAAAGGGTTTCCTAGAAATTTGAAATGTGACAGCGCAGGGATGCCAAAAAACAAAAGGAACACACAGAAATTACTTTTAGGGGATTATTTGGGTGAAACGGTTTTAAACATTTTAGGGAATTATTTCGGCGAAACAGTTAGAGACATTTTAAAAGATGATTTTAGAAAAGGTTTTAGAAGAGGTTTTGAGTGTGGTCGTTATAGTAAACAAGTTCTATTTGAACAGTGTCGTGAGGTCCTCTACCCCAACCCCAAAGGGTTCCGACCCCCCTACCCCAACCCCGAAGGAAGCGCCCGGTCCTCAAAGGTCCCCCCAAGCTCCCAAAGGACCACCCGGCCCTCAAGGGCCCCACAGACCCTCAAAGGCTCTCCCCGAGCCCCGTCTTTCGTTGATGTGTGTTGTCTGAAACTTATGATTTGGGATATGTAAATTACTATTTCGGGCTTTTCTAAGCTAGATTTCTTGCTCTTTCGTTGGTGTGTGTTGTCTGAAACCTATGATTTGGGATGTGTAGTTTGCTATTTGGACTTTTCAGAGCTAGGATTCTTAGTCCTCATAGGTGTTTGTTGTCTGAAACCTATAGTTTGGGATGAGTAGTTTGCTATTTCAGGCTTTTATTAGCTAGGTTTCTTAGTCTTTCATAGGTATGTGTTGTCTGAAACCTATCATTGGGATATGTAAATTACTATTTCGGGCTTTTCTAAGCTAGATTTCTTACTCTTTCGTTGGTGTGTGTTGTCTGAAACCTATGATTTGGGGTGTGTGATTGCTATTTTTGACTTTTCTGAGCTGGATTTCTCAGTCTTTCGTTGGTGTGTGTTGTCTGAAACCTATGATTTGGGATGGATGGATTGCAATTTTTGACTTTTCTGAGCTGGACTTCTGAGCCGTTCATAGGTGTGTGTTGTCTGAAACTTATGATTTGGGATGTGTAAATTACTATTTCGGGCTTTTCTAAGCTAGATTTCTTGTCTTTCGTTGGTGTGTGTTGTCTGAAACCTATGATTTGGGATGTGTAGTTTGCTATTTGGACTTTTCAGAGCTAGGATTCTTAGTCCATCATAGGTGTTTGTTGTCTGAAACCAATAGTTTGGGATGAGTAGTTTGCTATTTCAGGCTTTTCTGAGCTAAGGTTTCTTAGCCTTTCATAGGTATGTGTTGTCTGAAACCTATGATTTGGGATATGTAAATTACTATTTCGGGCTTTTCTAAGCTAGATTTCTTAGTCTTTCGTAATGATTTGGGATATTTAAATTACTATTTCGGGCTTTTTCTAAGCTAGATTTCTTGTCTTTCGTTGGTGTGTGTTGTCTGAAACCTATGATTTGGGATGTGTAGTTTGCTATTTGGACTTTTCAGAGCTAGGATTCTTAGTCCATCATAGGTGTTTGTTGTCTGAAACCAATAGTTTTGGATGAGTAGTTTGCTATTTCAGGCTTTTATTAGCTAGGTTTCTTAGTCTTTCATAGGTATGTGTTGTCTGAAACCTATGATTTGGGATATGTAAATTACTATTTCGGGCTTTTCTAAGCTAGATTTCTTAGTCTTTCGTTGGTGTGTGTTGTCTGAAACCTATGATTTGGGGTGTGTGGGTTGCTATTTTTGACTTTTCTGAGCTGGATTTCTTAGCCTTTCATAGGTGTTTGTTGTCTGAAACCTATAGTTTGGGATGAGTAGTTTGCTATTTTTGACTTTTCTGAGCTAGGTTTCTTAGCCATTCATAGGTATGTGCTTTCAGAAAATTATGATTTGGGATGTGTAGTTTGCTTTTTGGACTTTTCAGAGCTATGATTCTTAGTCTCTCATAGGCGTTTGTTGTCTGAAACTTCTAGTTTGGGATGAATAGTTTGCTATTTCAGGCTTTTCTGAGCTAAGGTTTCCTAGTATTTCGTAGGTGAATGTTGTCTGAAACTTATGATTTGGGATATGTAAATTACTATTTCGGGCTTTTCTAAGCTAGATTTCTTAGTCTTTCGTTGGTGTGTGTTGTCTGAAACCTATGATTTGGGATGGGTGGATTGCTATTTTTGACTTTTCTGAGCTGAATTTCTTAGCCTTTCATAGGTGTGTGCTGTCTGAAACCTATGATTTGGGATGGTTAATTTGCTATTTTTGACTTTTCTGAGCTAGGTTTCTTAGCCTTTCATATGTGTGTGCTGTCAGAAAATTATGATTTGGGATTTGTAGTTTGCTTTTTGGACTTTTCAGAGCTAGGATTCTTAGTCCCTCATAGGTGTTTGTTGTCTGAAACCTATAGTTTGGGATGAGTAGTTTGCTATTTCAGGCTTTTCATAGCCAGATTTCTTAGTATTTCGTAGGTGTGTGTTGTCTGAAACCTATGATTTGGATTGTGTGGATTGCTATTTTTTGACTTTTCATAGCCAGATTTCTTAGTCTTTCGTAGGTGTGTGTTGTCTGAAACCTATGACTTGGATTGTGTGGATTGCTATTTTTTGACTTTTCTGAGCTGGATTTCTTAGCCTTTCGTAGGTGTGTGTTGACTGAAACCTATGATTTGGGATGGTTAATTTGCTATTTTTGACTTTTCGAGCTAGGTTCTAGTATTTCGTAGGTGATGTTGTCTGAAACTTTGATTGGATATGTAAATTACTATTTGGCTTTTCTGAGTTGGATTTCTTAGCCTTTCATAGTGTGTGGTGTCTGAAACCTATGATTTGGGATGTGTGGGTTGCTATTTTTTGACTTTTCTGAGCTGGATTTCTGAGCCTTTCGTAGGTGTGTGTTGACTGAAACCTATGATTTGGGGTGTGTAGTTTGCTGTTTGGACCTTTCAGAGCTAGATTTCTTAGCCTTTCATAGGTGTGTGCTTTCAGAAAATTATGATTTGGGAGGTGTAGTTTGCTATTTCAGGCTTTTATGAGCTAGGTTTCTTAGCCTTGCGTAGGTGTGTGTTGACTGAAACTTATGATTTGGGATATGTAAATTACTATTTCGGGCTTTTCTAAGCTAGATTTCTGAGCCTTTCCTTGGTGTGTGTTGTCTGAAACCTATGATTTGGGATGTGTGGGTTGCTATTTTTGACTTTTCTGAGCTGGATTTATTAGCCTTTCATAGGTGTGTGTTGACTGAAACCTATGATTGGGATGAGTGGTTTGCTATTTTTGTCTTTTCTGAGCTAGATTTCTTAGCCTTTCATAGGTATGTGTTGTCAGAAAATTAAGATTTGGGATGTGTAGTTTGCTTTTTGGACTTTTCAGAGCTATGATTCTTAGTCTCTCATAGGCGTTTGTTGTCTGAAACTTCTAGTTTGGGATGAATAGTTTGCTATTTCAGGCTTTTCTGAGCTAAGGTTTCATAGTATTTCGTAGGTGTGTGTTGTCTGAAACTTATGATTTGGGATATGTAAATTACTATTTCGGGCTTTTCTAAGCTAGATTTCTTAGTCTTTCGTTGGTGTGTGTTGTCTGAAACCTATGATTTGGGATGGGTGGATTGCTACCTTTGACTTTCTGAGCTGGATTTCTTAGCCTTTCATAGGTGTTTGTTGTCTGAAACCTATAGTTTGGGATGACTAGTTTGCTATTTTTGACTTTTCTGAGCTAGGTTTCTTAGCCTTTCATAGGTGTGTACTGTCAGAAAATTATGATTTGGGATATGTAAATTACTATTTGGGGCTTTTCTGAGTTGGATTTCTTAGTCTTTCATAGGTATGTGTTGTCTGAAACCTATGATTTGGGGTGTGTGGGTTGCTATTTTTGACTTTTCTGAGCTGGATTTCTTAGCCTTTCATAGGTGAATGCTGTCTGAAACTTATGATTTGGGATGGTTAATTTGCTATTTCCGGCTTTTATTAGCTAGGTTTCTTAGCCTTTCATAGGTGTGTGTTGTCAGAAAATTATGATTTGGTATGTGTAGTTTGCTATTTGGACTTTTCAGAGCTAGGATTCTTAGTCCATCATAGGTGTTTGTTGTCTGAAACCAATAGTTTGGGATGAGTAGTTTGCTATTTCAGGCTTTTCTGAGCTAGATTTCTTAGCCTTTCATTGGTGTGTGCTTTCAGAAAATTATGATTTGGGATATGTAAATTACTATTTCGGGCTTTTCTGAGTTGGACACTTCTAAATTTTTCCGTAGAAGATAGGAAAAGTTATACTATGATTGTGATTATTTTCCATGAAGATAAAAAGTTTCACTTTAATTCTAAATTTTCTTAAATTCAATTCCGACCTTTCTCAAAGAGATGAAAAAAATTAAAGTTCTGATCCAAATATTTTCCCGAAAGAAGAAAAGTTCAACTTTGATTCTGAATTTTCTCAATGAAAATGAAATAAGTTATTGATCAAATCTATTTTCCCAAAATAATATAAAAATTTCCACTTCAGTTCAGATTTTTTTCTCAAAGAGATGAAGAAATTTAAAGTTCTGTTCCAAATTTTTCATAGAAGATAGGAAAAGTTATACTTTGATCGTGAATATTCGAGTTCTATTCTGAATTTTACCAAAGAACACAATTCAATTCTAATTTCCCCAATAAAAAATTTAAAGTTCAATTCTAAATTTTTCGGTGGAAGATAGAAAAGTAATACCATACTTGTGAATATTTTCCCGGAAGATAAAAAGTTCTAGTTCATTTAAAATTTTCTCAACGAAGTGAAGAAGAATTCAAGTTCTCTTCTGAATTTTACCAAAGAACACAATTCAATTCTAATTTCACCAGAGAAAATAAAAATCTTCCACTTAAGTTCCTTATTTCACAAAGACATAAAGAAATTTAAAGTTCAATTCTAAATTTTTCGGTGGAAGATAGAAAAAGTAATACCATACTTGTGAATATTTTCATGGATGATAAAAAGTTCTAGTTCAATTTAAAATTTTCTCAACGAAGTGTAGGAAAGTTCAAGTTCTCTTCTGAATTTTCTCAATGAAAAAGAAATTAGTCATTGATCATTTCTATTTTTCCAAATAATATAAAAATTTCCACTTTAGTTCAGATCTGGCTCGAAGAGATGAAAAATTTAAATACTGTTCCAAATTTTTCACTGAAGATAAAAAAGTTCAAGTTCTCTTCGGAATTTTACCAAAGAAACACAATTCAATTCTAATTTTCTCCAGAGAAAATAAAAATCTTCCACTTCAGTTCTTTATTTCACAAAGACATAAAGAAATTTAAAGTTCAATTCTAAATTTTTTCGGTGGAAGATAGAAAAAGTAATACCATACTTGTGAATATTTTCCGGAAGATAAAAAGTTCTAGTTCAATTTAAAATTTTCTCAACGAAGTGAAGAAAAGTTCAAGTTCTCTTCTGAACTTTACCAAAGAACACACTTCAATTCTAATTTCTCCAGAGAAAACAAAAATCTTCCACTTCAGTTCTTTATTTCACAAAGACATAAAGAAATTTAAAGTTCAATTCTAAATTTTTCGGTGGAAAGATAGAAAAAGTAATACCACACTTGTGAATATTTTCCCGGAAGATAAAAAGTTCTAGTTCAATTTAAAATTTTCTCAACGAAGTGAAGAAAAGTTCAAGTCTCTTCTGAACTTTACCAAAGACACACTTCAATTCTAATTTCTCCAGAGAAAATAAAAATCTTCCACTTCAGTTTTAAGTTCCCCAAAGAAATACAGAAATTTAAAGTTCTATTCTAAATTTTTAGATGGAAGATAGAAAAAGTAATACTATGACTGCGATTGTTTTCCATGAAGATCAAAAGTTTCACTTTATTATAATTTTTATTAAATTCAGTTCTGATTTTTTTCAAAGAGATGAAAAATTTAAGTTCTGTTCCAAATTTTTCATAGAAGATAGAAAAAGTTATACATTGATTGTGAATATTCAACATGAAGATAAGGAACTCCGCTTTAATTCTGAGTTTTCTCGAAGAAGTGCAAATTGTTCAAGTTCTCTTCTGATTTTCTTAAAGAAGAGAAAAAGTTAACTCAATTCTGAATTTTACCAATGAAATGAAGAAACCTTCCACTTCAGTTCTTAATTTCTCAAAGACATAAAAAATTAAAGTTCAGTTCTAAATTTTTCTGTAGAAGATAGGAAAAGTTATACTATGATTGTGATTATTTTCCAGTGAAGATAAAAGTTTCACCTTTAATTCTAATTTTCTTAAGTTCCTACCGATTTTTTCGCAAAGAGATGAAAAATTTAAAGTTCTGTTCCAAATTTTTCATAGAAGATAGAAAAAGTTATACATCGATTTGAATATTCGACATGAAGATAAGGAGCATCACTTTAATTCTGAGTTTCTCGAAGAAGTGCAAAATGTTCAAGTTTCTCTTCTGAATTTTCTTAAAGAAGTGAAAAAAGTTAGCTCAATTCTGAATTTTACCAATGAAAATGAAAAAAGCTTCCACTTCAGTTCTTAATTCCTCAAACACATAAAAAATTCAAAGTTCTCTTCTAATTTTTTCCAAGAAAATAAAAAGGCTCCACTTCAGTTCTGGTTTTTTTCTCAAAGAGATGTAAAATTTAAAGTTCTTTTCTAATTTTAAATTAAATTTTAGCTCCTTTGTCTTATGGATTTACCCATCAAATTTTAAATTAGAAAATGAGTGACTCGTTCTATTATTAAAGACAATCGTTCAAACTCGTTCATCTAACCTTCAAAACAATAGGTTAGGTTAGGTATAATAAATATTAATAAATAAATAGAAACATTCTACTCTTCACTGGAAATAATCACAATCATGAGGAACTTTGTCCTATTCTTCTACAGAAAAATTAGAACGGAACTTTAAATTTTTTTATGTCTTTGTGAGTACATTAAAACTGAAGTGGAAGTGTTTTTTTCATTTTATCATATGGTGATAAAAATTTCAGATTTGAGTTAACTTTTTTCTCTTCTTTAAGAAATTCAGAAGAGAACTTGAACAATTGCACTTCCATTCGAGAAAACTCAGAATTAAGTGGAGTTACCTTATCTTCAGGTTGAATTTCACATCAATGTATAACTTTTCTATCTTCTAATGAAAAATTTGAAACAGAACTTTAAATTTTA
>CM051259.1:20021029-20066029 GCA_027921565.1 Artemia sinica
TTTAAAATTTTCTCAACTAAGTGAAGAAAAGTTCAAGTTCTCTTCTGAACTTTACCAAAGAACACACTTCAATTCTAATTTCTCCAGAGAAAATAAAAATCTTCCACTTCAGTTTTAATTTCCCCAAAGAAATACAGAAATTTAAAGTTCTATACTAAATTTTTAGATGGAAGATAGAAAAAGTAATACTATGACTGCGATTGTTTCCATGAAGATCAAAAGTTTCACTTTATTTATAATTTTTCTTAAATTCAGTTCTGATTTTTCTCAAAGAGATGAAAAATTTAAAGTTCTGTTCCAAATATTTCATAGAAGATAGAAAAAGTTACACATTGATTGTGAATATTCAATATGAAGATAAGGAACTCCACTTTAATTCTGAGTTTTCTCGAAGAAGTGCAGATTGTTCAAGTTCTCTTCTGAATTTTCTTAAAGAAGAGAAAAAAGTTAACTCAATTCTGAATTTTACCAATGAAAATGAAAAAACCTTCCACTTCAGTTCTTAATTTCTCAAAGACATAAAAAATTTAAAGTTCAGTTCTAAATTTTTCTGTAGAAGATAGGAAAAGTTATACTATGATTGTGATTATCCAGTGAAGATAAAAAGTTTCACTTTAACTCTAATTTTCTTAAGTTCCCTACCGATTTTTTGCAAAGAGATGAAAAATTTAAAGTTCTGTTCCAAATTTTTCATAGAAGATAGAAAAAGTTATACATTGATTGTGAATATTCGACATGAAGATAAGGAGCTCCACTTTAATTCTGAGTTTTCTCGAAGAAGTGCAAAATGTTCAAGTTCTCTTCTGAATTTTCTTAAAGAAGAGAAAAAAGTTAGCTCAATTCTGAATTTTACCAATGAAATGAAAAAAAGCTTCCACTTCAGTTCTTAATTCCTCAAAGACATAAAAAATTCAAAGTTCTCTTCTAATTTTTCCAAGAAAACAAAAAGGCTCCACTTCAGTTCTGGTTTTTTCTCAAAGAGATGAAAAATTTAAAGTTCTTTTCTAATTTTAAATTAAATTTTAGCTCCTTTGTCTTATGGATTTACCCATCAAATTTTTAAATTAGAAAATGAGTGACTCGTTCTATTATTAAAGACAATCGTTCAAACTCGTTCATCTAACCTTCAAAACAATAGGTTAGGTTAGGTATAAATAAATATTAATAAATAAATAGAAACATTTCTACATGTTTAAGTTAGGTTAGGTTAGGTTAACTTATCATGAGTGCTCATGATAAGTTAACCTAACCTTTCCGGCGAGTATGGTTAGGTTAGGTTAGACTAGATTAAGTTAGGTTAGATTAGTTAGGTTAGGTTAGCCTACGTACGCTTCACTTAGGTTAGCTTAGGTTAGGTGAGAGACATGCAAAAAGTTAGGTGTATGATTAGGTTAGGTTAGGTTAGATTAAGTTAGGTTAGGTTAAGTTAGGTTAGGCTAGGTTAGCCTACGTACGCGCGCGTACACACATCCCAAATCATAGGTTTCAGACAACACACACCAACGAAAGACAAGAAATCTAGCTTAGAAAAGCCCGAAATAGTAATTTACATATCCCAAATCATAGGTTTCAGACAACACATACCTATGAAAGACTAAGAAACCTAGCTAATAAAAGCCTGAAATAGCAAACTACTCATCCCAAACTATTGGTTTCAGACAACAAACACCTATGATGGACTAAGAATCCTAGCTCTGAAAAGTCTAAATAGCAAACCACACACCCCAAATCATAGGTTTCAGACAACACACACCAACGAAAGACTAAGAAATCTAGCTTAGAAAAGCCCGAAATAGTCATTTACATATCCCAAATCATAAGTTTCAGACAACACACACCTATGAACGGCTCAGAAATCCAGCTCAGAAAAGTCAAAAATTGCAATCCATCCATCCCAAATCATAGGTTTCAGACAACACACACCAACGAAAGACTAAGAAATCCAGCTCAGAAAAGTCAAAAATAGCAACCCACACACCCCAAATCATAGGTTTCAGACAACACACACCAACGAAAGACTAAGAAATCTAGCTTAGAAAAGCCCGAAATAGTAATTTACATATCCCAAATCATAGGTTTCAGACAACACACACATATGAAAGGCTAAGAAACCTAGCTCAGAAAAGCCTGAAATAGCACACTACTCATCCCAAACTATTGGTTTCAGACAACAAACACCTATGATAGACTAAGAATCCTAGCTCTGAAAAGTCCAAACAGCAAACTACACATCCCAAATCATAGGTTTCATACAACACACACCAACGAAAGACAAGAAATCTAGCTTAGAAAAGCCCGAAATAGTAATTTACATATCCCAAATCATAAGTTTCAGACAACACACACCTATGAACGGCTCAGAAATCCAGCTCAGAAAAGTCAAAAATTGCAATCCATCCATCCCAAATCATAGGTTTCAGACAACACACACCAACGAAAGACTAAGAAATCTAGCTCAGAAAAGTCCGAAATAGTAATTTACATATCCCAAATCATAAGTTTCAGACAACACACATCAACGAAAGACGGGGCTCGGGGAGAGCCTTTGAGGGTCTGTGGGGCCCTTGAGGGCCGGGTGGTCCTTTGGGAGCTTGGGGGGACCTTTGAGGACCGGGTGCTTCCTTCGGGGTTGGGGTAGGGGGATCAGAACCCTTTGGGGTTGGGGTAGAGGACCTCACGACACTGTTCAAATGGAACTTGTGTATTATAACGACCACACTCAAAACCTCTTCTAAAACCTTTTCTAAAATCATCTTTTAAAATGTCTCTAACTGTTTCGCCGAAATAATTCCCTAAAATGTATAAAACCGTTTCACCCAAATAATCCCCTAAAAGTCATTTCTGTGTGTTCCTTTTGTTTTTTGGCATCCCTGCGCTGTCACATTTCAAATTTCTAGGAAACCCTTTCCTACGTTAATCTCTTCATCTCATAAATGTTCCTAGCTACACTATTAAGGTTTCGTTAGAATATCAATTTATCTCTCCGACTTAAAGCTCAGTGAAGCCGTATTTAAAAATAGAATTTCTATCTCTTTAGACTCCCGCATAATTCCAAGATAACAAGTGATGTCATTTCTAATTCCTGACACTAAAGATCAATGAAGCCCTATTTAAAAATAGAATATTAATTTTTCTCTCTGACCTAAAGAACGTTTATCCCTCAGACCTAAGATTAAAGAAGCCATAATGTTTGTTCTTAATTCCCTTTCGTGAACCAATAATTCCCCCGCAGATTATGTAAATCAATTTCTCAGGTTAGGTTAGCCTAAAGATCAAAGAAACCATAATGTTTCTTAATTCCCCTTTCGTGAATCAATACATTCCCTCGCCGATTATGTAAATCAATGTCTCAGGTTAGGTTCGCCTAAAGATCAAAGAAGCCATGTTTGTTTCTTAATTCCCCCTTCGTGAATCAATACATTCCCCCGCCGATTATGTAAATCAATTTCTCAGGTTAGGCTAGCCAAACAACAAAGAAGCCATGTTTGTTTCTTAATTCCCCTTCGTGAATCAATACATTCCCCTAGCGATTATGTAAAACACCCCTCATGTCATTACACGTGGCCAAACAACAACAGATCGATTGACCTTGACCCCCATTAGACTCGATCGATAATCCTTGAATAAATTATGTAAAAAAAGTTGTAGGTGGCAGCAGGGGTGAATCGTGGGATCAATAGGGGCCATTCTACTCTCTAATTAAACCCCTCCAAAAGAAATGTGATAAGACTGAATGTTATAATCGTAGAAGCATTAGCCTGGTTTCTGTACGAAGCAAATTACTAAGCATGATGCTGCTTCTTTTACTTAGAGATGCTGTATATAAAGTTTTAAAAGACGAACAGGGCGATTTTAGGAAGGGGGACGTGTCCACCAAATTTTCAAGCTCCTATCTGCAAAAATGTGGAATTTCGCTTCTTTTTTGCTAGAAGAAAGATCACAGATGCGTGTTGTTAATTCAGTGGGTGATCGTTTTTTGTTTTTTTTTCCAGGGGTGATCGTATCGATTGAGTGGTCCTAAAGTATCAAGACAGGGCTCATTCGAACGAAAATTAAAAGTTCTAGTGCCCTTTTCAAGCGACCAAAAAAATTGGAGGGCAACTAGGCCCCCTCCCACGCTAATTTTTCCCAAAGTCACTCGATCAAAATTTTGAGAGAGCCATTTTGTTCAGCATAGTCGAAAAAGTTAATAACTATGTCTTTGAGGAGGTTCCATTGTGACTGAACCACCGTGTAACTGAGCCCCAAGCAACTAAACCCCTGTGATTGAAGCACCGTGCAACTGAACCACCGTGCACATTGAACCCCCGTGCAACTGAACCCCCGTGCAACTGAACCCTCGTGCTACTGAACCCTCCTGCAACTGAAACCCATTTAACTGAACCCTCGTGCAACTCAACCACCGTGCAACTCAACCCCATTTAACTAAACCACCGTGTAACTAAACTACCATGTTACTGAACCCCCTTGCAAGTGAACCACCGTGCAACTGAACCACCGTGCAACTGAACCCACGTGTAACTGAACCCTCGTGCAACTCGATCACCGTACTTACATTGGGTAAAACACAAGTTAGAATCTTTACATGTTCAACCTTGTTGGAATTGTTTACTTTTGTAAGTCTTTATATAAATTATTGTCAAGATGATTTATAAAAATGCTCGGTTTTGTTGTCACAAAAACAAAGAAAATCGGACGTCATAAACTCTTAAATCCAGATTTATTTCTCTATTTTATGTCTGTTAATGGGGGGTTCCCTTCACCCTATAACTTTCTACGGGTCTAAGCGTTTACCCCCCTCCCCCGCGGAAAATTTCCCCTCCTCCGCCCATGGAAACCCCATCACCTGAAAAACACCATTCTCGCGGAAATTATGGTTTTCAAAATTAAAAATCTTCTTTGAGTCGTATTATTTTTTAGTTTAATTGAGAAGTCCTAAGGGAAGTGGAAAAAAGGAATTATTTGTAAATCTTGCCCCCCACCCTCCGTGCAAATACTTTCTTCTCATGAAAAAAACCTCCAGAAACCCCCCCCCCCCCACACAAAAAATTCCGTATGTTTCCCAATGACAAATACTATCTGTAAGCGATAGACAAATCAAAAAAACTTAAAAAGGAACTGAAACTTCTGTAATGGGGTTATCTGATTATTTTGTAGCTAGGAAGCGAGGGAGATACTTCAAAGGGTGCATTTTGATGCCAAAACATCTCAGCTCTCATTTAGCCTTCAAATAAATACAGAATTAGCTCTAAGAGGGAGATGACAGGAGGATGGATAATCCCCAGGCATTTCTAGTCCTTTTTATAAGCCGAAAGTGATTGGAGACAACCCAACCGCAAGAGGTATTTTTACAGGGGGGGGGGAGATTTTCCACAGGTAGGTATTTCCTGGAAGGGGGTATTTTCCGTAAGGTGGTATTTTTCGCGGGGTATTTTCCTTAAGGGATGTTTTTTGCGGGGGAGGGGGGTAAACGGCGGCTCTTACCGTCTACATACTATAATTCTTTTTACCACTTTGCTTACTTTGTTGTTTTCATTTTGTGGTATTTTCTACGCTCGTAGTGTTTATCGTTAATTACCTGCTTCGGTGCAGTGGTTCAGTTGCACGATGGTTCAGTTACACGAGGGTTTAGTTGCACGGTGGTTCAGTGTACGACGGAGTGAGGCGTTCAGTTGCACGGTGGTTCAGTTGTACGGTGGTTCAGTTGCACGGGGTTCAGTTACACGGGGGTTTAGTTACATGGGGATCAGTTAAATGGGGTTGAATTGTTACACGACGGTTTAGTTAAATGGAGTTCAGTTGCCCGGTGGTTCAGTTACACGCTGGTTCAGTTGCCCGGTGGTTCAGTTACACGAGGGTTCAGTTGCACGGGGGTTCGGTTATACGGGGGTTCAGTTGCACGGTGGTTCAGTTACATGGTGGTTCAGTTACAGGGGTTCAGTTGCTTGTGGTTCAGTTACACGGTGGTTCAGTTACACGCACACTCTTTGAGGATGACTTAATCCCCATAGTCCCGGGGGAAGGGCCGCAAGTTATGAACTTTGCCCATTGTTTATAATAGTATTGGTTATTAGGAAGTATATAGACGTTTTCAGGGGAGATTTTTCTGGTGGGGGGGGGGACGGGTTGGGGGAGTGGGTTATGCGGCAGGACCTTTCCATGGAGGAGTTTTTTCATAGGGGAAGGGAATTTTCTATGAAGGGGCACCGGATTTCCCAGCATTATTAAAAAAAAGCGATCAGAAATTAAATAAAAAAAAACAAGTTTTTTCAACTGAAAGTAAGGAGCAACATTAAAAAATAGAAATAACAGAAATTATTACGTATATGAGGGGATCGCCCCCACGCCAATACCTCGCTCTTTACGCTAAAGTTTTTTTTTAGTACTTTCAAAAGAGCTATTTATTCTAATTAAACGTTGCTTGTGATTCAAGTGTTATTCTTAAAGAACTGGAACAAACTTCGAACTTTGGCGTAAAGAACGAGGTATTGACGAGACGAAGAACCCCTTCATATACGTAATAATTTCTGTTCGTTTTAAGTTTTAACGTTGTTCCTTACTTTCAGTTGAAAAAAACTTGTTTGTTTTTTTTAATTAATACTAGAAAGATTGAAACATTATAATGCTGATGGTGCAGTAATTGAGTTTTTGAAATATGGTGGTTGTGAAGCTAAAGATAAATTATTGAAGGCTGCAAATATGATTTCTGAAAGAGGGAAAGTATCCAGTGATTTAAGGAAAACTTTAACTAAGCAACTATATAATAAAGTTGATAAAAATGAGTGTAGAAATTACAAGGGCATTAGTTTGACTGCTGTAGCAAGTAAATTACCAAGCATGATGATATTTGGTAGAGTAAGAGATGATGTTGCTAAAAATTTAAGAGAAGGACAGTTTGATTCTAGGAAGTGAAGAGGATGCGTCGACAGACATGTACGCAAAATTATTTCGGGGGAGGGGGTTGTAATACAAACAAAAATCTAATTTTATTTGATAATTTACATTCTTGACTTCGATCAATTTTCACTTTCGGATTAATAATTGAGAAGTATCTGAATCATCAAACTCCTTTAGTGTTTCATATATTAAGAACATCCATTTGATTCAGCGGATCGTAGAGCTTAAATGAAGGTCCTATTCTTGTATCGTATACAGGTAAGTGTCACATGTACAAGAATAATGCTCCTGCGATCTGTTTTTACTTTTATCACTTTCGACTATTAAAAAGGGCACTAGCCCTTTGAATTTCCAATCGAATGAGCCTTTTTTGAAGTTTCTACGACAAAGCCTTCTATAAAAACCTTATATGCCCCCAGAGCATAACTTAAAACCCTTGCCCTGAGGGTTGTGGGGGAGTGTCGTCCTCAAAAACATATTTTATATCTGAAAATCGACTACGCTGAACAAAATGGCTATCTAAAATACGAAGTACCCGGGTATGGAGAAGAAAAAGAAGACAAAAGAAAAATAAATAATACATTGTGCCCACATCGTTCTTTACTTAGGCAGCGCTATTGCGCTGCCTATGATTATTTGATGGTCTTTGTCCGAAGGAACAAAGGGAATTACCACTTCATGTGAGGCGGTAAAGAGTGATGATTTGAATAGATTGGAGGGTAGGTTGAGCGTGCGTAGCTGTGTTGGCCACAGGCAGCTAGGTGCTTCTGTTAGTTGTTGCACAGTAGTAGTAGAGTATTGAACCAGTTTTCAAGGTGTCAACGTTTAATCGGATCATATTTAATTTTCAACTTTCGTATTAGTGCTTCAGTTACAAGGTGAGATTTATTGTGCAATTGACTTCATTTGAGTTTATTTATTTGAAATTTATTGGATAATTGGACAATTTACTCACAAAAAGGAAACAGATATCAAAATGAGCTTTCAAATGAACTCTTGAAGATCTCTTCTTTGGCGTTTCAGTGCCCCACTAACGGCGGCAAAAATAAAAAGAATAAAAAGGAGGCACCTCATTACTTCCCATGCTAAGTAGTGAATTTCCTTGTTGATTAAGTTGGGGGACTATAATTCTCCTATATGGGTTTCGACTTCGGTAATTTTAATGCTGTAGTTTCCATTTCGATCCAGCACCATTTTCAAAGGGTTTCAGGTTGTTTCACGAAATTCTTATAAATTTGGTTTCGCAATAAATCTTTGCCATTAAGATTTACCGGAATAACAGTTATTATTCCCGAATCAACTTCAAATCACGATTCTTTCTCATTTTCCAGATTTCTTCATAATACGTTTTTTTTAAATTTTCTGTTCTTTACCAGGTTAGGCCACAACCACGATTTTCTGTTCTTTCTTTACAAAAAACGAAGAAAAAAAGATGAATTAACAACTGAGGAAAGACGAAGAAACGCCATTTAATCATTGAATACGTTCACCGAATGAATAATAGACCACAAAAAAAACACAGACAAGCACGTTTTGGGTGCTGTTGTTTGACTTGGATTATCCTATAAAGAGGCTGGTTATCTTGTATGCAGAGCTTAAAGATGATATAGGAATCGCGAAGTACCAGCTAGAACCCTTTTTCAGTTTTATCACGGACATTAGCCGTTCCTTACCTTAAGCACCGATATCGTTCCTGGGGAATTTTGGACTGTTGTACCAGCCAAAAATCCATACACCTAGCATGTATGTACTTGTCGAAACTAGAGGTATATCGCCAAGCAACCGATGACACGGCAAGTCAAGTAGAAATACATAAAAGTAAGAAACCGGCTAAAATGATGTCAGTTTCATTAAGTCTTTTCATGAGTTTTGTGAGATTTTGCTCGCAAGAGTATCGAAATAATAAGAGAGCATCGAATATACGGATACCGTTGTCTGTTTATTCTCACGAAACAATCAGTAATTATTCTTCTACATAGGACAGTAATAGTCACAGGTATTAAAATTTCCATATATAGCATACAGGCTAACCTTCACTTAAGCGGAAGCAATTAACACACTATTAGTCCATGCATTATAAAGACATTCTAAAAGTACCGATTAAGATACAATATCTACTACACTTAGCAATTTTTTTTCGTTTGCAAAAATGTTCTTTGATAGCAATTTGCATTCATGATAGTCTAAAGCTTTAATCGTTTTCAATGGGTGGTTCAGCGTTTCTTTAGGGTATGCTTGAGTTCGTGTTTATGGCCCTACCTTCTGTTACTTCAACTCTTTTCATGATTTCGGGAATAGCCAAAAATCCTTCCAACTACTCATTGGTCATCTGACCCTTCGATCTAAGTTATCAGAGTTTTGCACAAAAGAATTCATACTGAAAAAAGCAGTGGAGTCGATTCATAGAAATTGGAGGGGAGGGGGAAGGTAAAAGTGTATTTATTTTTTTTCCTTTTTTTTTCATTTTTTAAAATGAAAGCACAAAAACGGCCATTTTTCAATGAAAGAGCCAAAAAAAGTAAGTTAGAAATTAAAAACAAAGGTGTCAAGACAGAACAACATTCGTTTAAATAGAACTTTCTTCAGCCTCTGTCCATCCCTAGAAAAAAAAAATACTATTCCTTTAGTACGAGTAGAGACAACGCTTCTTGGTCATTTCACCACTCACACCCCAAATTTTTAAATAAAACAAAACCTAAAAGAGCATATTTTATCAAAATTTTATGGTTTATTGAGCTTTTCAATGAAAGGATAGATTATATTGTAATGAATCTCGGCCTAGAGACTTCTGTTTTAAGACCTAATACTGTAAGCAAGATGTCAATATTTGGAATCGAGTTGTTTTCGTGTCACAATTATTCAACTGCTAGTCAAACTATTTGGTCAGTTAAAAAAAAAAAAAAATATCCATGCAAAGGATGCTTTGAAAAAAAACACCATATGAATCCGATTCAGTTCTTCATAATAATACGTTCCATAATTTTAATAATGAGAAGCGTGTATGTAATAGCATATTAGGAAATTTAGATTAACACTATAGCACGCAAGATAATGAAACAGAAAATTAAAAATTATCAAATTGCGTGTTAGGTATGGCATTGACTTTGAGTTGAAAGTTGTTTTCTTCACAAATCCTGTAATTTAATTTCGGTATATTTTCCACTTTTTTCATGAGCCTGATTATTCTTTATTTCCTTTTTTAATGTTGTGGACAAATATGCCAGGCAAACTTATTACGATTTATTATGATTTTAGCTCCATTCTACTTATTTATTTTCCCCTTTTTATGAATAAATAGAATCTAAATAAAATAAAACGAAATAATAAATAAAGTGAATATTTTCCGCTTTAGCGTCTGTCTTTCTTTTTTTTTAGGTACTTAGGATAAAAGTTTTATTATTTTGACGGAACAGGTGACGAATGATTCAGAATTCTGATTGACCCTAACTACGAATTTTTTTTTAGCTTATCAATCGGAAAAACAAACTCTTAAGCTTTGGCTTCGAATCCCATATTTTCTCAAGTGGCTGCTGAAGGAAAACATTATTAAATAAAGCATTATTGTTCTAGGCGCGTCAATTGATTTGAAACAATAACTTTTTGGTATTTTCATTGAAAATAACATTTTTAGTATTTTATTGAAAAAATTTGAAAAAATTTGATAAAACAAGGGAATTTCTTCTTCTAAATTTGAAAAATACATTTGGCACCTCCTCCTTCATTTTCATCAATCAACGTGACTGCATTGTCATGTCGCGTTCCGCTATTTTGTTACACTTACCCTTTCAGAATGAACTGCTAACGGTGATGACGGATTCATTATTACCATAGCAGGTCCAGCATAAGTATGAACAAGACTGTTTCCAAAACGTTCACGTAATGTGTGCAAAACACTGGTTTCGTTGAGAAAATGCAAGGATACCAGGTCTTCAATTTTATCGCATGAAGGAGGATTGGCCTGGAAGAAAATAATTCAGAAATAAAGCATTGCCTCAATGGTTTAATGTTTGGAATTTTCTATGAAAAATCAAAAAATGGCAAGGGTTTGGTTTTAACTTCAATCAATTTCCACTTACCATACTCAAATTTTAGTCAAGATTTGCACACGATCAGCGTTTGGTCAAACTACCACACTACTATAAAATTTGAATTCAGACACATTCGATTGGCCTTTTCCCGCGGGCATCTATATTTAATCTATTTTTAGTTACAGTTTGCTCACAACAGTTAAAGTACACAAAAACATACGTACGCCTAAGCATGTGATAAGTCATTAACAGCAGCTGAATAGACTAATAATGATATATTTAGACGGCGCACTTTTTATTGTTTGATTTTTTTTTTCTGTTAGGTAAATAGGCAGCAGCTTAAAGATGACATTACTATGCAAGAAAAGGGAAAAACAAACGTTGCATCACCTTTTTTCTTAAGTTTATAGACATCAAATAAGCACAAAACCTGAATATTGTATCCCCAAAATGTGGTTAACATTTTCAAGTTTACCAGCTGAAATTTTAAATTTGTAATAACTGGTGAAGATTCCTAGACAAATAATAACATAAAAATCCCTGCTAAGCAGTAGCACAAATTACACAACAGTATCAGAGGCAACACCTTGCGTGTAGTAAAGAGCCATAAGGCTGCAATGTGTTATTGTAATTATTTCCTTTTTCTCTTTACAATGCCATTGTCATAGGCAGCGCGCTAGCGCTGCCTAAGTAAAGAATGATGTGGCCACAATGTGTTTTTTTTTTCTTCGACAGGCACTTCGTATCGAAGGAGTTGTCGTAGAAACTTCGAAAAAGGCTCATTCGATTGGAAATTAGGGTGGCTAGAGCCCTTTTTAATAGTCGAAAGTGATTGGAGGGCAACTAGTCCCCCACTAGCCCACCCATCATTCCCCCAAACACATCCAATCAAAATTTTGAGATAGCCATTTTGTTCAGCGTAGTTGATTTCCAGATAGAAAATATCTTTTTGAGGAGGACACTCCCCCACAACCCTCGGGACAAGGGTTTTAAATTATGCCCTGTGGGTATATATGAACGATGTTGGCACAATGTACTATTTATTTTTTTTCCTTTAGAGCTGGTGTTGGGGTTCCACCCGTGTTTCTTTTCTTTTCAGATAAATGACCCATTTTCTTTTCTGTAATTACATTTGCCTATAAGATAATTTTTAATCCTAAGTTGAATTCTGGTTGCTAAGTTAGATTCTTTCGCAATAAGTAAGCTTTGAACTAAATTCTATTCACAACCGGTGTGGTAGGCGCGGGCATCACATTATAATATTTGGCGCCGCCAGGGGTTTTCCCCTCCAGTAAGTGGTGTAGCACCATTTTTGCACCAATAAGTGGTGACACCCACACATTGCCACACCAATACTGGTTAGATTGTAACCTACCAGTATAACATTGGTGGCAGCGGAGGGATACCGGTATAATATTGGTGGCAGCAAGAAGAGGAGCTATCAACAGCACTGATAGTAAAAGAATTCCGCGTTTTCGAAGAGACAAGTTAATTTAGCCTACAGAGTAGCCTATTGTGATTACATCTAAAGAGAAAAAAAACGGAATCAATTAATAAAATTATGAAGATCTGAATGGGCTGTACCTAATCAGACAACAATAAAAAAATTTACGAATCAATTTATCGCGCAACTAACTAGTGTGCAAAAATAACCGGCTAATTGACACGCAGCAATTTTTCGCGAGAGACCAGAAGTTACATGGATAAAAGAATTTTCATTTAGACTGAAGAAGTGTTTTGAAGTTAACGGAATTTTGAAATAATGTCGGAAAGAGATAAGATTAACTCAAGACCGAGTGAAGCCCATAGAAAAAGTAGTAAAATGGAAAGAAAGAAAAATATGGAGGCCTTTGAGAGAGAGCACCGAGATTATAAGGAAAAAATGCAGGCTGAGAAAGATGAAACTAGAAAGAATAGAAAAGAGGACGAAAAGGCTAGAGTAGCCTATAAAGAAAGAGACATGGAAAAAAAGAAACGTGGAAATGAAGCAGAAAGAGGAGAAAAGGCCCATATGGAGGCTTTTGAGAGAGATCAACCGAAAAATTTCTGGTTTCCGGATGTATGGAGACCAACTAACCTTAAAAACGCTAGCTCTAGATTAAATAGTCGTTCTAAGATATTTAGCAACCAAGAGCTTATAACAAGAATCGCGTATAAAGGCATTAATCATAGCCATAGCGAGATTTTAAGAAAACTAGTAGAATTCAAAGAGGCTAGTAAGGCAGAAGATATTGCTTTCAAAATCCTTACGGAGGCTGATTAAAAGCAATTACAAATATATGAAGAAATTGTTAAGGAAAACGAAAAAGAACGGTCGGCAATTGTTGAGATGATTCAGAGTCATATTTACATTTTAAGAGAAGGGATGGAGGATGAAAAGATTGTTCTTAAACGTCAACAGATTATTGAGGATCTATATAAGGAATTGGATAGGGTTTTTTAGGAGGCATACATTGCTTACGAGGCGTACACAACAGCACTCAGAGAAAATTTTCAACCCTACGAAGAGTTAAATGAGAGGGTTGACAAATTTCAGATGGAAATTATTGGCAGGGTTCTTCTATTAATTAAGAAAAATTCTAGACCGCGAAAAGTATACACCACTACTTTACATAAAATAGTAGAAGAGAAAATAGAGGAAGAAAGACAAGAACATATAGAGGCTGAAAGAAAAGCCAGAGAGCAAAAGAGGAGGAAGATAGGAAACAAACAGAGAAAGATAAAAGAGAAAGAAAGGGAGAAAGACAGACCCGTAGGGAGGCCAATAAAAAATATTACCAGGATGTTGCAAAAATAATTGACAGACTAATGAAAACTCGTTTGGGAAATTCGCAAAGTGACGTTTTATCACAAGTTACTTATAGCCCGTTGGATAGCCATATTAATTTGTCTAAGAATCAATTGCGAGAAAATGAAAATTACCAAACATTAAACACTTTTACGGGAAAACCTGCTACTTTGTTAACTACGGGGGAGGTGGACGGGCCCATAAAACAAATCGGGAGGCTGAGCCGCCCTGTCGGAAAAATGAAATGCTTTATACTAAAAATACTGATAATCTGGTAAAATTTGATTCCTCGGAGCCTTTTTCTAAAAATTACCATAAAAGAGATGAGAAAGTAACCTATAAAAGAACAAATTGGGCTATAGCCCATAATGAAGGAAACATTGACGAGTTCCAGAAATCACATAAAATAGAAGGAAAATTAAACGGAAAATTGACCGAAATGGTAACTGACTCAGGGAGTGAGCAAACTTTTGTGCTAATGGACCTAATTAAAAAGACGGAAATAGATCATAAATATAATATTACAACAGTGTGTTATTATGGAGATAAGCACCAATGCCCGTCTGCTTGGGCTAGAATAGAAATTGCAAGGAACGACGGTACGGTCCAGAGAAAAACGATAAAAGTAGGCTTAGTACCTACGCCAGCAGTGGATGTTTTAGTAGGAGACTTTGGGGATATCAGAAATCTCATATCGTTAAAAGCGACTTCTTTAACAGTGGGAAAATTACAAAACTACCCTAAGACGGAAAAATATACAACTTCGTTGACTACGGGGGGAGATGGACCGGCCCATAAAACAAATTGGGAGGCTGTGCCACCCTGTCGGAAAAACGAAATACTTGATACTCGGGTTCAAAACGTTGATAATCCAAAAAATGGGATGCAGAAGTAAACAGGCCACAGAATATTGAAAAGAAGACGCGCGAAAATGATTTTTCGGGAAAATTTCCAGAAAATGGAAAACTTGAGAACACTTTTAACGAGTGTGAGACGCCGAAAAATGTTTGCCAAAATAAAGCGCTGATTGTACCAGAGAAAAAGGAGACGAAATTTATTGTTCGCGCTTTTCCTCGCAAAGTTCGAGAAATTTTAGTACAATATGAAAAACCAAATGTCGGAATTCAGTTCCCATTTGATAACGAACTATTCGTTTCGGTGGTAAAAGTAAAGAAAACTAAGAGGGAGAAAAGAGATATTAAACGGAGCTACAGTGATGTAATGCAGTCAAATATGGTAGACACTGGAGTCCAAATCAGATTTGACGATGATTTATTATTTGGCGCGAATGACAAAACTGAGAAAAGTAGACATGAAAAGAGAAGTGTAAAAAAGAGAAAAAATTTGGAGATTCAGCCTGCAGCGGCGAAAAATAAAAAAATGTTGGATGGGCTGTGCCTTGATAACATAAATAATAGGGAGGATAAAGAGGTCCAAGACTCATGGGGAACAAAACAAGATGATTACAAAATAGCGATAAACGACCTACAACGGG
Source organism: Artemia sinica (assembly GCA_027921565.1). Taxonomy (NCBI): domain Eukaryota; kingdom Metazoa; phylum Arthropoda; class Branchiopoda; order Anostraca; family Artemiidae; genus Artemia; species Artemia sinica. The sequence goes on from CM051259.1 coordinate 20,036,238, forward strand.
TTGGGGGAAAGTTGGGGGATATTGAATGTCGAGTCGGATTGGAAAAACTTGGAAAGGAATCTGAGATTAGTATTATCAACTCAAAACATATGTCGATCCTTTATGAGCGCGAGGCATCCCTTGGGGAAGATCCCCTGCGGGAAGTCGTGAAAGATAGCCCTTTTCCTCAATGCACAACTGGCGGACAAGTTGTGATCCCTTTACCGAGGTTTTGCCTCTCTGATCTAGAGTCCTTGGGGGATACTCTCTCCCAGTCACTTCACCTTTCACCCAAACCTTTGTCCAGTAACCCTATTCATAATTTTTACTCTTCATGGGAACCGACAATTATTTCCGGCAAGTTGTATTCAGCGGGAGATGTATCCAAATTTCATCTTCAATTAGCATCAACGCATACTCTGCATTTAATTATCCCAGGGGAGGGAACCTAGAAAAAAGGCGATTCATGGTTCTCTCAAAATTTTACTTCATTCCCAGTACCCTTATCGTTTTCACTGGCCTTTGCATTTTCGGCCTTAGATTATTTGAAATTATGCCAAGGGACAATTTACAGTTTAATTGAGATATGGAGTTGTTTCCACAGATGGAAATTGAGAAGCTAGCGCAACCAATCTTTCAGGATGGCTGGCATCATCGAATGTGCCAGAAACTGATTCTCTGCTCCTCAAAAATGTAATTTTCGTGAGAGCGAGACATTTTTTATTTTGCTGTGCAAGATAAATTTTCACAAATCTCGTGGATTTTTCCTTCTTTGAAATCCCAAGCTTGATGAATAGAGCTGTAAAGACAATAGCTTTGATTGGTTGGAAAGAAATACGGAATGGCAATGAAGCAAAGCCAAGGGGATGGTATAGTCGTGAGTCCATAAGCCAACGGTTAGCTGCAGTGGAGATGTACAAAAGAAGGAAGAACAGAACATAAGGAAGAACTTGGTAAAATCACCAAGTTTGGTGATTTTGAAGTTAAGTGTTATATTTGTAAGGGTGGACCAGCGTGACGCGTGGTTGGTCATTTATCTTACGGGGGGAGGTGTGGGGTTCCACCCCTGTTTCTTTTCTTTTCAGATAAATGACCCATTTTCTTTTCTGTAATTACATTTGCCTATAAGATAATTTTTAATCCTAAGATGAATTCTGGTTGCTAAGTTAGATTCTTTCGCAATAAGTAAGCTTTGAACAAAATTCTATTTTGGACTTCCTGGTTTGAGCCATTGAAAGGTAAAGTTAAGAAAACGTAGAATGGATTTTGAATGGGGATTTAGAGGATTGGCCAGGGCCGAGCGAAGGTCCATGCCTATGCAAAGTTTGTGTACAGAATGCATATTATTTTTCAGTATTCTACTTTGAAACCCCGTATAGGGAGTCTGTAATGAGAGTTTATAGATGTGTTTGTTGTGACCTTTTAAAAGAATACGAGTAAGCTATTTTCTACAGCCGTTTAAGATTATTTTCCAGTAACCCAGACAGGGTAGGAAAAGAATTACGAGATACCGTCATTATTATACTGACAGGGGGTTCGTTACCTCCAAGGAGATAGTTAGAGATTTTTAGTGGTGACCCAGGTCGAGTACACTCTTGGCCTTAAAGTGGCCATTTGACCGCTCGATCACGTTATCATACACCGGGGCAGGGTGTACTGTAAATTGAATGATCTTAATTGGTGCTTGAATAATAGGGGTGAAACAGAGCTCGGTAACATTTTAATAGGATTGTATGAAGGTGGTAAGAAATAGTTGAAACTGATTTTCGTCCAGTGTCGTTTACATTATTAGCGGTATCTAATAATGATAAAAAGTTGTATCATTGCGTAAACTAACTCAACTCGCGAAAAGAGGTATTCCACTGGCATAACTCTGCTATGAATGATCTTAATTGGTGATTGAATAATCAGGGTGAAACAGAGCTCGGTAACATTTTTAATTGGATTGTATGAAGGTGGTAATAAAAGGGTTAAACTGCTTACCAGTTAGGGTAACTAACTCAATTTGTGAAATAAGGTATTCCATTGGCTTAACTCTGCTATGAGTGATCTTAACTGGTGATTGAATAATAGGGTTGAAACAGAGCTCGGTAACATTTTTAATTGGACTGTATGAAGGTGGTAAAAAAGGGTTAAACTGCTTACCAGACAAGGTAAGCCCGAAGGGGTTGCTAACTCATAGGCAATTTATTATAAATTTGGAATAACATCGTTGGCATCAATCTAGGGAAACGATTAACGATGACAAGACGACCTTGTGACTTGAACTAGCCTTACTTCTCGGATGTGTTCTGTATAATACACAAGTGCTATTTGAACAGTGTTGTCAATATAAAATATGCTCTAACATTGTAGTATACTACAAAGTTGTTACTAATAGTGATGTAGATGCCAAGAAAAGCCAAGAAATTCAGAACAATCCTTAGAAATCAACTAGTGAGCTGAATGCTGACAAGGAGAAGTATTTGAACTATGAAACAAGTACAAGTGGTAGCACTATAGGAAATGTATGCGTGCGTTGTCATGACAGTGAGAGTTTAGATTTCTTTGGAGTACCCAAGAATTTCCATTGAACAAATGGTGGATATGAAAGAGTATCATTACCAGAGATGATAGTGCTCAAAGAGAATGCCAATATAAAAATAATAGTTGATGAAAAGGGGCATCTTCTTGCTCATGGTTCTAGTAATACATTACCTACTGATATATCTTATTCCCCTCGTTCTGGTATTAGTAGTCAAATGAATGCAAAGGGGAAAAGAAAAGCCAACTGTTGCACTAATGTAATAAATCATATCCTGTCTATGTGCCAGAACTGTTACCTGTGTAAACACAATGTGAGACTAGACAGTGAAATCGCTAGCGAAATAAAAAGGGCATTGGCAGACAATATCATCAATGAATATAAAGATGAATTGATGGAAAATGAAGCACAAGTGAACGTTATTGCAACTATTGATCATATAGTCAATGAACCCAATAGTACCAAAGATGAAATGTAGATTGAACCTGTAGGTGACACCCCAATAAAAATTGTGTATGACTCAAAATGGATGAATGATTATTCTACTAGTTATGAACTAAGAGAAGAGAATAACTATAGTATCAAGAGAGAACATGATAAATTATTTTTTGGAACAGATTCAAAATGTCCAAAGTTATTCAATGATGTTAATAATGTATGAAATATATTTTTAATATTAATATTCTACATGTCATTATTTCAATAAAAATATATTATACATTACTTTGTTACATGATCTTTATTTTTAGGGTATGCTAGAACGTCAAACGTTTAGAATATATATTAAAAAAGTAAGATATGTAAGAAGAGGAACTTTCAGAGATAAATATACTACTAGCAGGCTTATGGGGGATATATTAGAAAATGAGATACTTTAACAGAATTTTTACCAAAGTCTGAGAGAGATGAGCTGAATTTTTTCTAAAGAAATCTCCAGAGACAAGCAAACACCCGTCCTCACACACAGGCAGAGCGAATTTTAGTTTTCAGAAACAGGAACATCCACGTTTAAAATACATCTGTTTCTATTAATAACGTTTGATTTTTTAATAAAGTTGGGTTTTAGTTTTCAGAAATAAGATCATCCATGTTTAAAATACACCTGATTTTAATAATAATAATATTTAATTTTTTAATAAAGTTGGGTTATAGTTTTCGGAAATAGGAACATCCGCGTTAAAAATATATCTGATTTTATTAATAATACTTTATATTTAATAAAGTGGGGTTTTAGTTTTCAGAAATAAGAACATCGACTTTTTAAATAAATCTGGTTTTATTAATAATATTTAATAAAGTTGGGTTTTAGTTTTCAGAAATAAGAAAATCCACGTTTAAAATACATCCGATTTTATTATTAATATTAGATTTTTTTTATAAAGTTCGGTTTTAGTTTTCGGAAATAGGAACATCCACGTTCAAAATACATCTGATAAAAAAAAGTTGGGTTATAGTTTTCAGAAATAAGGACAGTCACAATAAAAACACATCTGATTTTATTAATAATATTTGATTTTTCAAAGAAGTTGGGTTTTAGTTCTCAGAAATGAGAAGATCCACGTTTAAAATACATTTGAATTTATTAATAATATTTGATTCATTAATAAAGTTGGGTTTTGATTTTCAGAAATAAAAATATCCACGTTTAAAATACATATGATTTTATTAATAATATTTGATTTTTCTTAATAAAGTTGGGTTTTAGTCTTCAAAATAGGAACATTTTGATATATTTGATATATTTTGATATTTGATATTGATATATTTTGATATTTGATATTTGATATTATTTGGTATTGAAATGCTCTGACGTCAAATAAGTGAAGGGTCAAATCTTTGGATTAATTAGGATACTTTTGTAAGGTGGTCCAATGCATAAATGAGCGTGTCAGTTGACAAATAAGTAGTCAGTAAAACAAAAGGAAATAAAAGTGAAGCCTATGATTCATTGCTGGTTTTGATTGTTGTTATATACCAATAATCTGGTGGAAAATATGCTCACGGTTTGTTCGTCTTTGCATGTGTGATTGAGAACTTTTTTTTCTGTCAATTTTTTAGCCCTTATTTAAAGGGGAGTGCCTTATAGAAATACAAACTTAGAGTTTATCCGCTGTCTAAGCTCTGATGCACCAAAGAGAGGAAAAAGAAGAGGCAGTCTCTTAAAGTTCCAAAATCTCAATCTTTTTACGATTATTTAAACTACTAAGCCCCCATAGATCATGTCCTTCTCAAATGCTTCTTTATTCTATCACAACCTGATTGCCAAGCACATTAAACGGCTTAATATCTATATATATATATATATATATATATAATATATATAATATATATATAGTATATATATATATATATATATATATATATATATATATATATATATATATATATATATATATATATATATACATATATATATATATATGTATATATATATATATATATATATATATATATATATATATATATATATATATATATATATATATATATATATATTATATATATATATATATATATATATATATATAATATATATATATATATATATATATATATATATATATATATATATATATATATATATATATATATATGGATAAGCAAGCACACGCCCAGATACACAGGCAAAGAGTGTGAGAGAGACAATAACAAATACAACTATATAGATTCAGACATATAAACCAACAAAGACAGGTACTGAGATAAGCAAATACCCACCCAGACACACAAGCAAAGGAAGTGAGAGAGACAAAAACACATACAAATATATAGATTCAGACATAGAAACCGACAAAGACAAACACGAGGACAGGCAAACACCCGCCCAGACACACAAGCAAAGAGAGTGAGAGAGACAAAAACACATACAAACCTATAGATTCAGAACTAAAAACCAACAAAGACAGGCACTGGGAGAAGCAAACACTTGCTTAGACACATAGGCAAAGAGAGTGAGAAAGGCAAAAAAAACATAGAAATATATAGATTCAGACATACAAACTGACAAAGACATGCACTGGGACAAGCAAACACCAGCCATGACACACAGTCAAAGAGACTGAGAGAGACAAAAACACAAACAAATACATAGATTCAGACAAACAAACCGACAAAGACAGGCACTGGGATAAGCATACACATACCCAGACACATAGACAAAGATAGAGAGAGACAAAAACACAAACAAATACATGGATTCAGACATACAAACCAACAAATACAGGCATGAGGAGAAGCAAACACAAGCCCAGACACATAGGCAAAGAGACTAAGAGAGACTAAAACAAATACAAGTATATAGATTCAGACACATAAACCGACAAAGACAGGCATGGGGGAGCAAACACACGCCAAGACACAAAGGTAAAGAGACTGAGAGAGAGAGAAACTAAAACAAATACAACTATATAGATTCAGACATGCAAACCGACTAAGACATGCGCTGGGACAAGCAAACACCCGCCCAGACACACAGGCAAAGAGCGTGAGAGTATATATTCAGACGTACAAACCGACAAAGACAAACATTAGGAGAAGCAAACACCCACCCAGATACATAGGCAAAGAGTGAGAAAGACATAAACGCATACAGATACATAGATTCAGACATGCAAAAAAAGTTAGGTTAATTTAAGCTCACTTACCGCGCTAAGTGAGCTTAAATTAACCTTACTTTTTGCATGTCTCTCTCACTATATCCGTGTGTCTGAAGGAGTGTGCTGCTGTCTATAACTATAGGTCTAAAGATGGCAGCAGTTAAGGTAGTGAAAAGGTGAAAGTGAGCTTAAGTAAACCTAATTTTTTGAATGTCTCTCTCATCATACCCGTGTGTCTGAGCGATATTTATATGTGTTTTTGTCTCTCTCATTCTCTTTACCTGTGTGTCTGGGCGGGTGTTGGCTAGTCCCAGTACATGTCTTCGTCGGTTTGTAGTCTGAATCTATGTATTCGTATGTTTTTTTTGTTTTTTCGTCTCTGTCACCCTCTTTGAATGTGTCTCTGCCCAGGTGTTTTCTTATCTCAGTGCCTGTTTTTGTCGGTTTGTATGTCTGAATCTATATATTTGTATGCATTATTGTCTCTCTCACTCTCTTTGTCTGTGTGTCTGGGTGGGTGTTTGCCTGTCCCCATGTTTGTCTTTGTCGGTTTCTATGTCTGAATCTATATATTTATATGTGTTTTTTGTCTCTCTCACTTTCATTGCTTGTGTGTCTGGGCGTGTTTGCGTGTCCCAGTGCCTGTCTTTGTTGGTTTGTATGTCTGAATCTATACATTCATGTGTATTTTTGTCTCTCTCTCTCACTCTCTTGGTCTGTGTGTCTGGGCGGGTGTTTGCCTGTCCTCGTGTTTGTCTTTGTCGTTTCGTATGTCTGAATCTATGTATTTGTATGTGTTTTTGTCTCTCTCACTCTCTATAGATGCGTGTCTGGGCAGGTTTTTGCTTGTCCCAGTGCCTTTCTTTGTCGGTTTGTATGTCTGAATCTATATAGTTGTATTAGTGTCCCAGTGCCTGTCTTTGTTGGTTTGTATGTCTGAATCTATATATTGATATATGTTGTTGTCTCTCTCACTCTCTTTGCCTGTGTGTCTGGCCGGTTGTTTTCTTATCCCAGGGCCTGTCTTTGTCGATTTGTATGTCTGAATCTATATATGTGTATGTGTTTTTGTCTCTCTCACTCTTTGCATATGTGTCTGGGCAGGTGTTTGCTTCACCCAGTGCCTGTCTTTGTTGGTTTGTACGTCTTAATCTATATGTTTGTATGTGTTTTTTGTCTCTCTCACTCTCTTTGCTTGTGTGTCTGGGCGGGTGTTTGCCTGTCCTCGTGTTTGTCTTTGTCGGTTTCTATGTCTGAATCTATATATTTGTATGTGTTTTTGTCGCTCTCACTTCCTTTCCTTGTGTGTCTGGGCGGGTGTTTGCTTATCTCAGTGCCTGTCTTTGCCGGTTTGTATGTCTGAATCTATCTAGTTGTATTTGTTTTTGTCTCTCTCACTCTCTTTGCCTATGTGTCTGGGCGGGTGTTTGCTTATCTCAATGCCTGTGTTTGTCAGTTCGTATGTCTGAATCTATATATTGTATGTGTTTTTGTCTCTCTCACTTCCTTTGCTTGTGTGTCTGGGCGGGTGTTTGCTTATCTCAGTGCCTGTCTTTGTTGGTTTGTATGTCTGAATCTATGTATTTGTACCCGTTTTTGTCTCTCTCACTCTCTTTGCCGTGTATCTGGATGGGTGTTTGCTTCTCCACTGTTTGTCCTTGTCGGTTTGAACGTCTGAATCTCTACTCTCAATCTCTTCGACTGTGTGTCTGGGCGGGTGTTTCCTTGTCCCAGTGCCTGTTTTTGTCGGTTTGTATGTCCGAATCTATATAGTTGCATTTGTTTTAGTCTCTCTCAATCTCTTTGCCTATGTGTTTGGGCGTGTGTTTGCTTTTCCCCATGTCTGTCTTTGTCGGTTTGTATGTCTGAATCTATGTATTTGTTTGTGTTTTTGTCTCTCTCTCTTTGTCTGTGTGTCTGGGTATGTGTTTGCTTGTCCCAGTGCCTATCTTTGACGGTTTGTATGTCTGAATCTATGTAATTGTATGCGTTTTCGTCTTTCTCTCTCACTCTCTTTGCCTGTGTTTCGGGGTGGGTGTTTGCCTGCTCTCGTGTTGGTCTTTGTCGGTTTCTATGTCTGAATCTATATATTTTTATGTTTTTGTCTCTCTCACTTTCTTTGAGTGTGTGTCTGGGCGGGTGTTTGCTTATCTCAGTGTCTGTCTTTGTCGGTTTGTATGTCTGAATCTATATAGCTGTATTTGTTTTTGTCTCTCTCACTCTCTTTGCCTATGTGTCTGGCCGTGTGTTTGCTTCTCCCCATGCCTGCCTTTGTTGGTTTGTATATCTGAATCTATGTATTTGCATGTGTTTTTATCTCTCTCACTCTCTTTGCCTGTGTGTCTGGGCGGCTGTTTGCCTCTCCCAGTGCCTGTCTTTGTCGGTTTGTATGTCTGAATCTATGTATTTGTATGCGTTTTTGTCTCTCTCACTCTCTTTGCCTGTGTATCTGGGTGGGTGTTTGCTTCTCTCAGTGTCTGTTTTTGTCGATTTTTACGTCTGAATCTATATTCTTACTCTCTTTGCCTGTGTGTCTGGGCGGGTGTTTGATTGTCCCAGTGCATGTCTTTGTCGGTTTGTATGTCTTAATCTATGTAGTTGTATGTGTTTTTGTCTCTCTCACTCTCTTTGCCTGTGTATCTGGGTGGGTGTTTGTTTCTCCCAATTTTTTTGTCTTTGTCGGATTGTAAGTCTGAATCTATACTCTCACTCTCTTTGCCTGTGTGTCTGGGCGGGTGTTTGATTGTCCCAGTGCATGTCTTTGTCGGTTTGCATGTCTGAATCTATATAGTTGTATTTTTTTTAATCTCTCTCTCTCTCAGTCTCTTTACCTTTGTGTCTGGGCGTGTGTTTGCTCCCCCCATGCCTGGCTTTGTCGGTTTATATGTCTGAATCTATATACTTGTATTTGTTTTAGTCTCTCTTAGTCTCTTTGCCTATGTGTCTGGTCGTGTGTTTGCTTCTCCGCATGCCTGTCTTTGTCAGTTTGTATGTCTGAATCTATGTATTTGTTTGTGTTTTTGTCTCTCTCTCTCTCTCTCTCTTTGTCTATGTGTCTGGGTATGTGTGTGCTTGTCCCAGTGCCTGTCTTTGTCGGTTTGTATGTCTGAATCTATGTATTTGTATGTGTTTTTTTCTCTCTCATTCTCTTTGACTGTGGGTCTGGGCTGGTGTTTGCTTGTCCCAGCGCCTGTCTTTGTCAGTTTGTATGTCTGAATCTATATTTTTCTGTGTGTTTTTTGCCTTTCTCACTCTCTTTGCCTATGTGTCTAAGAAAGTGTTTGCTTCTCCCAGTGCCTGTCTTTGTTGGTTTTTAGTTCTGAATCTATATGTTTGTATGTGTTTTTCGTCTCTTTCACTCTCTTTGCTTGTGTGTCTCGGCGGGTGTTTGCCTGTTCTCGTGTTTGTCTTTGTCGGTTTCTATGTCTGAATCTATATATTTGTATGTGTTTTTGTCTCTCTCACTTCCTTTGCTTGTGAGTCTGGGCGGGTGTTTAAGAAAAATCAAATATTATTAATAAAATCATATGTATTTTAAACGTTGATATTTTTGTTTCTAAAACTAAAACCCAACTTTATTCATAAATCAAATATTATTAATAAAATCAAATGTATTTTAAACGTGGATATTTTTATTTCTGAGAACTAAAACACAACTTCTTTGGAAAATCAAATATTATTAATAAAATCAGATGTGCTTTTAACGTGGAAGTTCCTATTTCCGAAAACTAAAACCTAAACTTTATTAGAAAAAAAATCAAATATTAATAATAAAATCGGATGTATTTTAAACGTGGATGTTCTTATTTCTGAAAACTAAAACCCAACTTTATTAAAAAATTAAACATTATTAATAAAATCAGATTTATTATAACGTTGATGTTCTTATTTCTGAAAACTAAAACCCCACTTTATTACAAATCAAATATTATTAATAAAATCATATATATTTTTAACGCGGCTGTTCCTATTTACGAAAACTATAACCCAACTTTATTAAATAATTAAATATTATTATTATTAAAATCAGATGTATTTTAAACGTTGATATTCTTATTTCTGAAAACTAAAACCCAACTTTACTAAAAAATCAAATGTTATTAATAGAAACAGATGTATTTTAAACGTGGATGTTCCTGTTTCTGAAAACTAAAATTCGCTCTGCCTGTGTGTGAATACGGGTGTTTGCTTGTCTCTGGAGATTTTTGGGAAAAGATTCAGCTCATCTCCCTCAGAATTTGGTTAAAGTTCGGTTAAAATATCTCATTTTCTAATATATCCTCTATGAGCCTGCTAGTAGTATGTTTATCTCTGAAAATTCCTTTTCTTACATCTCTGACTTTTTTTTAAAGATATTCTAAACGTTTGACGTTCTAGCATACCCTAAAAATAAAGATCATGTAACAAAGTAATGTATAATATATTTTTAATGAAATAATGACATGTAGAACATTAATATAAAAAATATATTTCATACATTATTATACATTTTTAACATTGAACAACTTTGGACATTTTGAATCTGTTCCAAAAAGTAATTTATCATGTTCTCTCTTGATACTACAGTTATTCTCTTCTCTTAGTTCATAACCAGTAGAACAATAATTCATCCATTTTGAGTCATACACAATTTTTATTGGGGTGTCACCTACAGGTTCAATCTACATTTAATCTTTGGTACTATTGGGTTCATTGACTATATGATCAATAGTAGCAATAACGTTCACTTGTGCTTCATTTTCCATCAATTCATCTTTATATTCATTGATGATATTGTGTGCCAATGCTCTTTTTATTTTGCTAGCGATTTCACTGTCTATTCTCACATTGTGTTTACACAAACAACAGTTCTGGCACTTAGACATGATATGATTTATTACATTTGTGCAGCAGTTGGCCTTTCTTTTCCCCTTTGCATTCATTTGACTACTAATACCAGAATGAGGGGAATAATGTATCAGTAGGCAATGTATTACTAGAACCATGAGCAAGAAGATGCCCCTCTTCATCAACTATTATTTTTATGTTGGCATTCTCTTTGAGCACTATCATCTCTGGTAATGATACTCTTGCATCTCCACCATTTGTACAATGGAAATTCTTGGGTACTCCTAAGAAATCTAAACTCTCACTGTCATGACAACGCACGCATACATTTCCAATAGAAATGTATACATGCTACCACTTGTACTTGTTTCATAGTTCAAATACTTCTCCTTGTCAGCATTAAAGACAACAATGACTTTATAATGTGTACACACTTTCCTCGAATCCTTCATTTTCACTTTTTAAACAAAAATATGATGCAAATGTCAATCCTTCCAATGTAGAAATATTACTGATTTAATAGATGCAATAAAGTAGGTAGTGTCAATAACCGGGCATAGAATATCACTGGGAAAGCCGCGTCGTGTTTATGAGCAAGCAAAGAGAACGATTGGTACAGCCGCAAGCATATTTCATGTTATACTAAGATGCATAAAAAATAAAAATTGAAAAAAAATACCATGTTTAAAAAAATAATAAAAAAAGTTAATGCTTCAAACCTATAATCATCTCACTATTTGATCTCTAAGGATATCTAAGGTTCGTTCTGAATTTCTTAATTAGAAATCTTTTCTTGGCATCTACATCGCTATTAGTATCAACTTTTTAGTATATTACAATGTTAGAGCATATTTTATATTGACAACACTGTTCAAATGGCACTTGTGTATTATACAGAACACATCCGAGAAGTAAAGCTAGGTCAAGTCGCAAGGTGTTCTTGTCACCGTTAATCGTTTCCGTAGATTGAAGCCAACGATGTTATTCCAAATTCATAATAAATTGCCTATGAGTTAGCAACCCCTTCGGGCTTACCTTGACTGGTAAGCAGTTTAACCCTTTTTTACCACCTTCATACAATCCAATTAAAAATGTTACCGAGCTCTGTTTCACCCCTATTATTCAATCACCAGTAAAGATCATTCATAGCAGAGTTATACCAATGGAATACCTTTTTTCGTAAATTGAGTTAGTTACTTTAACTGGTGAGCAGTTTAACCCTTATTACCACCTTTATACAATCCAATTAAAAATGTTACCGAGTTCTGTTTCACCCCTATTATTCAATCACCAATTAAGATCATTCATAGCAGAATTATGCCAATGGGATACCTTTCTTCGATAATTGAGTTAGTTTACGCAATGATACAACTTTTTATCATTATTAGATACCGCTACTAATGTAAACGACACTGGACGAAAAGCAGTCTAACCCTTTTTTTACCACCTTCATACAATCCAATTAAAAATGTTACCGAGTTCTGTTTCACCCCTATTATTCAATCACCAATTAAGATCATTCATAGCAGAATTATGCCGATGGAATACCTTTTTTCGCAAATTGAGTTAGTTTTACGCAATGATACAACTTTTTATCATTATTAGATACCACTAATAATGTAAACGACACTGGACGAACAGCAGTTTAACTCTTTTTAGCACATTCAGAGAATCCAATTAAAAATGTTATCGAGTTCTGTTTCACCCCTATTATTCAATCACCAATTAAGATCATTCAGATCAGAGTTATGCCAATGGAATACCTTTTTTCGCAAATTGAAATAGTTTACACAATGATACAACTTTTAATCATTATTAGATACCGCTAATAATGTGAACGACACTGGACGAAAAGCAGTTTAACTCCGGGCAAAAACTAGCATTTTTACCAAGAGATCACCTTTGAATACGCAATATAAAGATCTCTAGTTTTGGATATTGAACCAAAAAAAACATGTCTGACAAGTCTTGTACCCTCTGTAGTAATAGCCAGTGGTAAGGCATATCATGCATGTTAGCTCTGTATCTTATACATGGATATATTGAGTACCGTTAGTAGAAACATCTTTGATTGACCCAGAAAATAGGTTTTGCCTCAGTAACCCGTCTGGTAAGGCATGTACCGTCTGTAGTAATAGCCCGTGGTAAGCCATATTACGCAATCACTCGTCGAATATATAAATACATGCCCGTTGTAAGGGATATTACGCAATCACTCGTCGAATCTATTATTGCCTTACTACTAACACATAGGATTGGTTATTGGGAAGTATAAAGACGTTTTCAGGGGAAATTTTTTCTGCTAGTGGGGGGGGGGTAGTGGTTTGGTGGTTATGAGGGAGGATCTTTCCATGGAGGAAGTTTTCATGGGGAAACGGACATTACTATGAAGGGGGTGCCGGATTTCCCAGCATTATTAAAAGAAGATCAGAAATTAAATTTTAAAAAACAAGTTTTTCAACTAAAAGTAAGGAACAGTATCAAAACTTAAAACGAACAGAAGATGTTACGTATATGATTAAGTTCGCCCCCTAGTCACTCGCTCTTTAAGCCAAAGATTTTTTAGCACTTTCATAAGAGCTAATTATTCTAATTAACGGCCTTTGTGATTAAGAGGTCATTTTTAAAAAATTGGAACAAAATTCGAACTTTAGCGTAAAGAGCGAGGTATTGACTAGGGGGCGAACCCCGTAATATACGCATTAAAAATATGTGAATATAGAAGTTCGTTACGTAAGTTAATTCGTAAGTTACGTATATTTATTACTAATAAAAACATTCCTGAATAAAATTAAACAACTTTCGAGAAAGCCATTTAACCAAATAAAAGTAAAATTAATATGCAAATTTTGCTTTAATTATTCATGTACGGTGAGCCAAAATCAAAACCTGCATTAATTCAAAAACATTCAAAAATTAAATAAAAAAAACAAGTTTTTTTTTAACTGAAAGTAAGGAGCCACGTTAATACTTAAAACGAACAGAAATTATTCCATATATGAAAGGGGCTGTCCCCTCCTCAACGCCTCGCTCTTTACGCTAAACTTTGACATTCTCACAACTATATTTTTTAACAATAAAAAACTTTAGCGTAAAGAGCGAGGCGTTGAGGAGGAGACAGCCCCTTTCATATACGGAATAATTTCTGTTCGTTTTAAGTTTTAACGTCGCTCCTTAATTTCAGTTAAAAAAAACTTTTTTTTATTTAATTTTTGTTTCTATTAGGCGTTCAGCCTCTTACATTCGTCCTTATTGTATATGTCGTCTTTGTTAGCATGAGCGCTTCTCCACAAAGATCTATGATTTCAGAGTTATCTACGGTTTATCTAAGTGAATCAAAATTCTCAGGATCTCCCAAGCAGTTTCTTTGAGGATGGATGTTTTTTTGTCGATCAGTCGGTCTATTTCGTCTGTGGTTGGAACTCTCATAGATAGGATGCTTAACAATTTGTTTGACAGTTCTGTTTTAAACTTGTTACTTGTTTTTCATGTTTTTAAGTCTATCGACACTATATCTTGGTTTGGCTTTTCTTAGGTTGTTGGGGTCTCTAAAAGCCCAAGCGCAGTACAGAAATGACTAGAACGTGGTCTGAATCACCTGAATCACCTGAATCAACCTGAATCACCACCGGCTATAGAAACTGAGTAGTGATGATATACACCGCTTGCGGACAATTATTTAGTCAATCCTGTTGCTGTGCGACCTTCCAGGATTCTCCATGTGATTTTTCTCCATTCTCTGTGACGAAACATAGTGTTCGTGATAAACAGTTTATTGTCGTGGCAGAAGTCAATGAGCATTTCGGCAAACCCCGTTAGAGGTGGAACGAAACGAAACAGGATGCCCTCAAATGGGATCAGAAAAAGCTACAAGAAAGAAAGGATTTAAAGGAAGTGAAAATTACATGGAAGAGAGTAAAGACTGAATCTCCCAACAGAATTGGGTGGAGGAAGAAATTGATGGTTGTGTGGGCCTCTGACGATCTTGTGCTCTGACGAGTTATTAACAGCAGTTGTATTTTAGCCAAGAAACCAGTCACGGCTATTCCATATGTCTTATTTTGTTAGTTTGGCCCATTTGGAATTGATGCATAGCTTTCCATCCGCAAGCAAGGGAAAATTAGCAATTGTAGAGTAACTATTAAAATCTACAACACTTTACATGCGTCTTTTATCCTAAGAACATCAGTATAAATAATTAGATTTTTTCCAAAAATAAAAGTGAATAATCACGTTTCATTCCAA
This sequence comes from Artemia sinica, assembly GCA_027921565.1. Taxonomy (NCBI): domain Eukaryota; kingdom Metazoa; phylum Arthropoda; class Branchiopoda; order Anostraca; family Artemiidae; genus Artemia; species Artemia sinica. The sequence continues at coordinate 20,051,409 of CM051259.1, forward strand.
TCAGCTTGTCGGACGTATGTGATACTACGTTTAACGCGCTATATCTTGCTGTCATACATTGTCACTTAAGTAGTTCCGGGGCTCTTTTCAATGCATCAATAGCAAAACAAGAGTGTTGATATTTTTGTTTATCTGACATTTATATAATTTTACAACTTTACAACTATAAACACAGTTACAGCTGTAAATATAGTTATTTTATCTTTGTTAATTTTATAGCTTATTTATCTATAACGTTGTTCTTTCCCCCTTTCTGTCCCTTCTTTTGTTTTGACTCCAAAATGTAGGTCTTAAACTAAATGGGACAAGACCAGTTGTCTCAATTGAGCAATTTAATATATTTAGAAATTCTTCACCTTGAACAAAAATGGTTATTTTAGTAATATTCTAACACAAAGCCTTTTTCAAGCTTAAACTTAAGATATTTAGTACCTTTAAACCAAAACTTCAAAACAAATTGGACTGTTTTTCAAAATCATTGGGCAATACGTCATCTTGACGGTCTTCAGATCGTTAAGTTGGTGCTTAGTGACATTTAAACCTTGTTATTTGCATCACAGTACAAACCTGAACTTTAACTTGTCTAAAGAAGAAACCAATTACTTAGCTATTTTCAACCATCATTGCTCCTAGGTGCAACTATATAACCATATTTAACAAAACGGTAAGAGGAAAAAATTATAGCCCAATTAGCAAATGGAAGCACAATCAAACTTCTATTTAAATAAGGCCTCCAGATTTTACAAAATAATAAATGTACTCCTTAAAGGATTGGTTTAATTCACAAATCATCTTTGGAAGAGTTTTCACAAAAAGGCAGGAAATATTATGGAACTCAGGCCGTAAAAATGCTTCAAGGGTTAACAAAATCCTTAATTATTATTCCAAGGAATTATTCCTAGGAAGTAATATAACTCTAAGAGAAGCGGCCGTGAGTTTTGAAAATTACAAAATCGTTTGAATATATGTTTTATAGCAAGAAAAGGTTCTCTGATTGACTAAAAATTTCTGAGATCGCTCTCTGGTCCAAGAGGGCGCCCAAAAACAAGGTCCGAAAAAAGATGAATAATTTATTTTTTTTAGTTGGGGACGGACTGGAAAGTTGCTAAACCTGCTAAGAGTGAAAAGTGACCAAAGGGCAACCAGTCCCCACACTTTTCCCCCAAATGCATCGGATCAAAAGTTTGAAATAGCCATCTTGTTCAAAATAGTTTAAAGGTCAAATACCTAGGCCTCTAAGGTTGGCACACCTCTCCAGCCTATGGGCAAGGGCTACATATTATATAGGGCTATGGGCTATGTAGGGCTATGGTTGGTTTTAGACCAGGGCATTTCATATCGAAGGAGTTGTCGTAGAAACTTCAAAAAGGGCTCATTCGATCGTAAATTGGAAGGGCTAGTGCCTTTTTTAATAGTAAAAAAATAGGAGGGCAACTAACACCCCTCTCACGCCCACCACTTCCCCAAACACATCCAATCAAAATTTTGAGATAAACATTTTGTTCAACGTAGTTGAAAGTTCCGAAAATTAGGTCTTTAAGATGACACCACCCCCCCACAGTCCTCAGGTAAGGGTTATAAGTTATGCCTCTGGGGGCAAAATTTTGAGATAGCCATTTTTCAACGTAAATAATTCCGAGACCACACTGGATAATCATGATAAAACGAAAAAATAGTAAAAAAGAGAAAAACGAGGATTATACAAGCCAGTGAAAAATGTGAACTAAAATGCAAATATTTCGATCAAGACCTCCGCTTGACCGTCCTCAGTGCACGATAATAAAATAAAAATCCAAGGATACTATAATTTTTTTTTTATAGTATCCGAAAAAATCGAAATATTTGCATATTAGTTCACATTTTTCACTGGCTTGTATAATCCTCGTTTTTCTTTTTTACTATTTTTTCGTTTTATCATTTTTTCAACGTAGTTGAAAGTTCTGGAAATTACATCTTTGACGATAACGACCCTTTCACAACCCTCAGGGAAAGAGCTGTAAATTATGCGCTAGGGGCATGTAATGTTTTTATAGAAAGTGTTGTCGTAGAAACTTCAAAAAAGGTTCATTTGATTGGAAATTGAAATGACTAGTGCCCTTTTTAATAGTTGAAAGTGATTAGAAGGCAACTAACCCCCCTCTCACATCCGCCATTTCCCCAAACACATCCAATCAAAATTTTGAGATAGCCATTTTGTCCAACGTAGTTGAAAGTTCTGGAAATTATGTCTTTGAGGATGACAAACCCCCCACACCCCTCAGGGCAAGGGTTGAAAGTTATGCCCAGGGGGCATATAAGGTTTTTACAGATAGCGTTGTCGTAGAAACTTCAAAAAGGGCTCGTTCAATTGGAAATTGAAAGGGCTAATGCCCTTTTTAAAAGTAGAAAGTGATGAGAGGGTAACTAACCCCCCCCCCCTCTCAAGCCCACCATTTCCCCAAACACATCCAATCAAAATTTTGAGATAGCCATTTTTTCAACGTAGTTGAAAGTTCTGAAAATTCGGTCTTTGAGGATGACAACCCCCCCCCCACAGCCCTCAGGGTAACGGCTGTAAGTTGTGCCCTGAAAGAATATAAGGTTTTAAAGAAATGGTTGTCGTAGAAACTTCAAAAAGGGCTCATTCGAATGGAAATTGAAAGATCTAGCGCCCTTTTTATATTAAAAAGTGATTAGAGGGCAACTAACTCCCCTCTCAGGCCCACCATTTCCCCAAAACATATCCAATAAAAATTTTGAGATAGCCATTTTTTCCAACGTAGTTGAAAGTTCTGGAATTAGGTCTTTGAGGATGACACCCCCCCCCCCATAGACCTAAGGGTAAGGGTTGTAAGTTATACCCTGGGGGCATATAAGGTTTTTATAGAAAGCACTGTTGTAGGAACTTCAAAAAGGGCTCCTTCCATTGGAAATTGATAGGGCTAGTGCCCTTTTTAATAGTTGAAAGTGACTGAAGGTTAACTACCCCCCCCTCACGCCCACTATTTCCCCGAACACATTCAATCAAAATTTTGAGATAGCTATTAAATTCTTTTCTTGGCATCTACATAGCTATTAGTATCAACTTTTTAGTATATTACAATGTTAGAGCATATTTTATATTGACAACACTGTTCAAATGGCACTTGTGTATTTTACAGAACACATCCGAGAAGTAAAGCTAGGTCAAGTCGCAAGGTCATCTTATCATCGTTAATCGTTTCCGTAGATTGATGCCAACGATGTTATTCCAAATTCATAATAAATTGCCTATGAGTTAGCAACCCCTTCGGGCTTACCTTGACTGGTAAGCAGTTTAACCCTTTTTTACCACCTTCATGCAATCCAATTAAAAATGTTACTGAGCTCTGTTTCACCCCTAATATTCAATCACCAGTTAAGATCATTTATAGCAGAGTTATGTCAATGGAATACCTTTCTTCGATAATTGAGTTAGTTTACGCAATGATACAGCAATTTTTTTCAACGTAGTTGAAAGGTCCGGAAATTACGTCTTTGAAGATGACAAACCCCCCACAACTCCCTTGGAAAAGGTTGTAAGTTATGCCCTGGGGGCATATAAGGTTTTTTTTAAAGAAAGGGTTGTCGTTTGAAACTTCAAAAAGGCCTCATTCAATTGGGAATTGAGAAATCTTGTACCCTCATTAATAGTCTAAAGCGATCGAAGAGCGAATGGCCCCCCGAGCCCATCCTATCCCCAAACACTTCTGATCAATATTTTGATATAGCCATTTTGTTGAACTTAGTTGAAGGGTCTGGAAATTATGTCTTTGAGTATGACAACTCCCACACAGCCCTCAAGGCTAAGGTGGTAAGTTATGCCCTGGGGCATATAAGGTTTTTTATAGCAAACGTTGTCGTAAAAACTTTAAAAAGGGCTCATTCGCTTGGAAATTGAGAGGGCTATTGCCGTTTTTAATATTCGAAAGTAATCGGGGGGAGAATCCCCCCTACCCTACGCCAATCATTTCCCCTAAATTTCCGATCAACATTTTGAAATGGTCATTTTGTTCAACGTAGTTGAAAGGTCTGGAAATTATGTCTTTGAGAATGAAAACCCTCCCTCCATAGCCCTCAGGACAAGGGTCGTAAGTTATGCCCTAGGGGCATACAAGGTTTTATAGAAAGTTTTGTCGTAGAGGCTTCAAAAAGGGCTCATTGGATTGGAAATTGAGAGGCCTAGTGCCCAATTTATTACTCAAAAATGATCAGAAGGCAAATGCCCCCCCACGTCCATCATTTCCCCAAACACTTCCAATCAAAATTTTAAGATAGCTATTTTGTTCAACGTATTTGAAAGGTCTGGAAATAATGTCTTTGAGGATAACAAATCCTCCCAGCATTCAAGGCAAGGATTGTAAGGTATGCCCTGGGGCATTTAAGGTTTTTATAGAAAGCTTAGTCATATAAACTTCGAAGGGGGCTCATTGGATTGGTAATCAGACACTCTAGTGCTCTTTTGAAGATTCAAAGTGATCTTTGGGCTGCTACCCCCCCCCACACACACACACACACACACGTCGTATCGTCCCGAAATGCATCTAATATAAATTTTGAGATATCCATTCTATTCAAAATAGTCTAAATATCATATAACAAGGCTTTTGGGGCTGAAACAAACCCCAGAGATTAGGGCAATGGTTGTAAGTTATGCCCAGGGGGTATTTAAGGTTTTTATGGAAGGGATGGTTGTTCAACTTTAGAAGAGGCTGAGTCTTCTTACCTGAAAAAGATTATGTCAATATAAAACGAGCAGAAATTAATTAAACAAAACTTTTTCCACCAATAAGTTTTTCGAAAAAAAAGTAAAGAACTGCATTAAACCAAAAATTTGTTTTTTATAATTTAAGAAATCAAAAATTAATTAATATTTTAAGGAATTAAACAGGCAAAACACATTTTTTTTTCAGTAAATTCATTTGAATTTTTCCAGTAAAGTACAAATTATATTGACTTTTAGAAAGCAAGGGGTTTAGAACCCTACTGAGATTAATTTCTGCTCGTTTTGAGTTTGACTTATTTTAATTTCTGCTTGTTTTGGGTCAAAATAGTCAAAAGCTCAGGTAACTATGCCTTGAGATGACCAACCCCCCCCCCCCCCGCCCATAGATTTGAAAAAGGATGCTGAACACAATAAAACACACTGTGTGCGTGCTGATTGTTAGAAGGACGTATTATCAATATCCAAGGAAGGGCTGAGGGTTAAGCTGAAAATTTCAGGGGATGTTGAAGAGCTATTGAAAGGTAACCCACCCTCTTGTCATTTTAAGATGACCCCTCAACTCATCACTTGTCAAACTTTTGAAAAAGCGATTTTATTCAAAATAGTCAAAGGTCTAGAAACTATGCCTCCAGGGATGCAATGCCCACCACAGCGCGCAAGATAAGGATTGTAAATTATGCATTTTGTTCTTTCTTTACATATAGGATTTATCATTACGAAAAAGTTGAAAAGGTTGAGGGGCTTGTTAAACTAAATCTAAATATACTATGTGCATCCACTTTATCCGAAAAGGTGCATCTGCAATATCACAAGGACAGCTGAAGGCATTAAATTTAAACTTCCAGAGCATATTGAGGAAGATTTTTAAAAGGGGTCGGAGGGCAACCAGTTCCCCGCCTCTTCCCTTTCTAGCTGCCTTTCCTCCAAAGATATCTGATCAAAATTTTGAAATAGCCATCTTGTTCAACGAGTCGAAAAAGTCAAATAACTGTACTTCCGGGGATGACTTAACCCCATAGCCTCTGGGGCAAGTATTGTAAGTTATAAAGTTGGTATTGAGAACAGATGGAATGTTTGATCCTGAGTCTCCAAAAAGGCAAAGAAGGTTGAAATAAAACTTTCAGAAAATGCTGAAGGCGATGTCAAACGAGCTCAAAGCACACTATGCACGGGAGAGTTTTTCAAATGGACAACAGTCATACCGAAGGATCGGCTAAAGGTGTTAGTTGAAACTTTAAAGGCATGTTGGGAGGCATGCTGAAAAAGGAACAAAGAGCAGCCACCCCTCCCCCTCTTACCCTTTTAGATTCTCTCCTTAACACTGGTAGAGATCTTAGAAAGCCATTTTATTTGAAATAGTATCAACGTCTCATATCTAAGGATGCCATGCCCCCTCGGCCCCCGGGGCAAGAAATGTAAATTATGCAATTTGTCCATTATTTACAAGCAGAATTTATCATAAAAAAGGGGAATGTTCGATCTTGGATCTGTCCAAAAAGCTAAGGGTATTGAGGCAAAATTTCGAGAAATGTTGATGGGTATGTCGAGCTAAATCAAAAGAAACAATAAGTCAAAAGAAGCTATCAAAAAGGCCTATCTGCAATATCTTAGGAAAAGGTAAAGGTATTAACTTAAACTTTCAGGGCCACTACTATTGCTGCTACCGCTGCGGCTGCAAATGAGACTGGTTGTGATTGCAACTGTGACTACATCTAACTGCAGCAACTTGCAGCTGTGGTTGCGACTGCTTGCAACTGCTACTACACCTATTTTTGACTACTTTCGTGGAATTTTGAGGGAGATATTGAACTTCGAAACTTTAATGTTGAAAAAAACATCACCTCAATGTTTTGATACTTTAATGAAATTTAGAAGTGAAGAAAAAATTAATTTTGAAATAAGGAACGTTAAAAAACATGAAACTTTGGCAATCAAAAACGAACAAAATTAATAATTAAAAATAAACAAAAAAAAAATACAAAAAAGACGTTTTTCAAAGAAAAGTAAATGCCGTATTAAACTTAAGATAAGCAGAAATACATTCCTATAATAATTTAAACTCAAAACGACCAGAAATTAAATAAACCATCATAGCAAACAAACATACAACAGGTACTAATATAAATGAATATATAAATCTTAAAACGAGTAAAACCTAAATAAATATACAAATAACGCTTAAAATGAACAAAATCACTAGAAACAAGAGTTTGACTACAGACCCATTCCCTAGCTGTAAAAGTTTAAAGCCTACTGCGTCATTTCCACTTTACTGAAAACTACGTGTGTCTAGAACAGTCCTTGGAGAGAACTAAAAAAATTAAACTGAATAAATATATTATGATGTTAATTTCTGAAAGCTCATCAGTTCAAGATTTTATGTCACCGTAATTTTTATTTTCATTTCCAATGTTGTAATAAGTACAAAAAAATATTTGTAATATAATTTGTTTTCGTTAAACATATCATCCATTGTAATATTGTTCGTTCACTAATAGTACTTTCTGGTCGTTTTAAGTTTGAATTATTATCGGAATTTATTTCTGCAGATTCTAAAATTAATATGACCTTTAGATTTCTTTGAAAAACATCTTTTTCGGAAAGATTTTTTTTTTTAATTAATACCTAATAAAAATGAAAAAAAAATCTCAGTCATACGACAAGACAAAATCTAAAGACTTTCTTCGATTTAATGCGCAATCTTTTAACTAGCGGATAAGAATATATGTAACTATACTTCTATGGTTCTGGCTTTAGCTGGCCTTAGTTTTGGCTATATTTTTATGATTATGGTTTTGGGAAATTACTTTTTAGAAAATACAGATTACTGTATTTTCTCAGATTTCCATACATTCGTACTTGCTTCAAATTGAGCATTCCAATATTTATGCAACTGACTGAAGTTTTAATTTACTTATCGACTTTTCCTAATATCGTATCTGATTGAAAGACAGCTAAAAAAAAAAATTGTGTCTTCAAACAGTTTGGTAATGTACTGTAAGTAAGGAGAAACCCGGCTCAATAGTAACTGAAAGTCTAAAAAGCGGAATTTTGATGCCAATAGATACATCAAAAATAAGATTTCATCAGATCAAGTTTCATCAAGTTTAGTCTTACCTATATAAAGTTACGCCCCTGAGAAAATTTCCCTTATTTTCGACAAAAAGGGGAAACATCCCCTAAAAGCCATAGAACCATAATGAAAATCACACCATCAGATTCAGCATATCAGAGAACCCTACTGTAGCGGTTTCAAGCTCCTATCTGCAAAAATGTGGAATTTTGTCTTTTTTGCCAGAAGAAACATCCCGGATGCGTGTTTATTTGTTTTGTTTTGTTTTTCAGGGGTGATCGTATCGACCCAGTGGTCCTAGAATATCGCAAGAGGATGCATTCAAACGGAAATTAAAAGTTCTAGTGTCCTTTTTAAGTAACAAAAACAAAATGGAGGGCACCTAGGCTGTCGCCCATGCTCATTTTTTCTCCAAAAAAACGATCAAAATTTTGAGATAGCCATTTTGTTCAGCATGGTTCGAAAACATAATAACTATGTCTTGGAGGAAGACTTAATCCCCCACATTCCCGGGGGAAGGGCTGCAAGTTATGAACTTTGCCCAATGTTTACATATAGTATTGATTATTGGGAAGTATATATACATTTTCAGTTTTTTTTGGTTGTGGGGTGGGGGACGGTAGTTATGTGGGAGGATCTTTCCATGGAGGAAGTTTTCATGGGGGAAGGGACATTGTTATGAAGGAAGCTCGGGACTTCCCAGCATTATTTGAAAACACGTCAGAAATTAAACATAAAAAAAACAAGTTTTTTCAACTGACAGTAAGGAGCAATATTAAAACTTAAAACGAACAGGAATTATTACGTACATAAGGGGGACATTCCCTAAGGGGGAATTCCCTAAGGGGGACAAAAACAAAAAATTAGGGCAACTAGGCCCCCTCCTCTGCCCCTTTTTCTCAAAATCGTCCGATCAAAATTTCGAGAAAGCCATTTATCCAAAAAAAAAGTACAATTAATATGCAAATTTCGTTTAAACTATGTGAGTCAACATGATATTGCTGATGATGATGTTGTTGATAATGTTGGTGAGCTAACATCAAAACCTGCATTTATTCAAAAACTTTCCGAAATTAAATACAAAAACAAGTTTTCTTTTAACTGAAAGTAAGGAGCGACATTAAAACTTAAAACGAACAGAGATTATTCCGTATATGAAAGGGGCTGTGCCCTCCTCAGCGCCTCGCTCTTTACGCTAAAGTTTTTTTTATCGTTTAAAAAAATAAAGTTGTGAGACAGAGTCGACCTTTAGCGTAAAGAGCGAGGCGTTGAGGAGGGGACAGCCTCCTCAACTTTTTTTCGAAAATAAGGCATATTTTCTCAGGCGCGTAACTTTTGATAGTTAAGACTAAACTTGATGAAACTTATATATATATAAAACAACATAAAAATCTGATTCTTTTGATGTATGTATGGGTATCAAAATTTTGTTTTTTAGAGTTTTAAAAAATAGAGTTGTAAGAAAAAGTCAAACTTTAGCGTAAAGATCGAGGCGTTGAGGAGGGGACAGCCCTTTTCATATACGGAATAATTTCTGTTCAAGTTTTAATGTCGCTCCTCACTTTCAGTTAGAAAAAAACTTGTTTTTTTTTTGTTTAATTTCTGAACGTTTTTGAATTAATGTAGGTTTTGATTTTGGCTCAACGTATATAAATAATCAAAACGAAATGTGCATATTAATTTTACTTTTTTTGGCTAAATGGCTTTGTCGAAATTTTGATTTGACGATTTTTAGAAAAAAGGGGCGGAGGAGGGGGCCTAGTTGCCCTCCAATTTTTTGGTTACTTAAAAAGGGCACTAGAACTTTTAATTTTATTTACGAACAATTTTATTAGTAATAAATATACGTGTCTTACGAATTAACTTATGTAACGAACTTCAATATCCGTATATCTTTATTACGTATATTACGGGGTTCGACCTCTTGTCAATACCTCGCTCTTTACGCTAAAGTCAGAAATTTTGTTCAAATTCTTTAAGAATGACCCCTTAATCACAAAGACCGTTTAATTAGAATAAATAGCTCCTATGAAAGTATTTAAAAAAAAAACTTCAGCGTAAAGAGCGGGATTTTGACTAGGGGGCGAACCCCCTCATATACGTAATAGTTTATGTCCGATTTAAGTTTTGATGTTGCTCCTTACTTTCAGTTGAAAAACTTGTTTTTTTTTTTAATTTCCCAATAAGACCAGCAATTACCACCTACATACGAACTGAAACCTTCCAGTTAACTGCTAACACTCCTATGTGATTTTAGCATGCATCTTTGAAAGACTACAAATAACATGGAACCAAGAAAAAATATTTACAAGTCACGCTTCTACTGCGGAATGATTCCACTACCATATGAATTATTTTGATTTGCCATAAAAGTACTAAAAAGCCTTTTAACAGAGGCGTCATGAGAAGTTAAAATCTTTAAAAGCACCGCAATGTAATATAAAATACCTAACGAGCATCTGTAGCAATTTCCAGTTGATTAATATAGAGAGTTACTCGTAATACGACGTTTCGATGTCGACGTTTCGATGTCGTAATTACAAGTTTCGATGTGCTGCGACGAGAAATCAAACCTTAATGGGCCATTGAGTTTTAGGGCCATGGGTCATTGACTGTTCTCAAAAATTACTAATGGTGCCCAAAAAAGAGCCGACCCCAAAAAACACATTAAAAATCCCTTTTACCGCTTTCCAAAGAAAAAAGAAACATGAACAACGTTGACACATGAACAACGTAACAAGTTGCATATTCTAGGGTTGGCGTAAAATTGGTTGTTATTTATTTGTTGTTGTTTTTTTCTCAGAGAAAAAAAATTCAATAATTTGTAGTTTTTCATGAATTGATTTTGTTGTTTTTTTTATTTTAAAACTAAAACCCATGAACAAAAATAAAGTCAAAATTGGTACAAATTCAACCAGAATTAACATCTCAGAGTCCGTCTGAAATCCGCCCAGATTTATTTGTCTCCAATTGGCATGCAACTAACTGTGCATACGCACTGGACAAAAACCAAAGAGGGAAAAATATTTGCGTAAAAAAGACACAGACATCCCAAAATGGCCAAAAATTGTTTTCCACTAATCGGCTTGTAATTTTTACGGCAAGAAGACTGGGCCAAGGAGACCTTAATAGTGACAACAACTTTAGGAAGACAATTCCAGTTGTGCTAATTCTTAGCCCTCGAAATTTAATTTTCGTTGATCTACTTGAAAATTTCTCAAAGACAAAAAATTAAGGAAAAAAATCTGATAGTATTGAGTCCTTTTGTTTTTTTGTTGTTTTTCTTTGTTTTTTTTTTTAAGACACGTTTTTTTTTTAAAGACAACAACATGGAACTCTCATTTTGGACAAACGATCTTGACTTGTGCACAAACAAACAAACAGGCAATTACAACAAAATAAAACTTGAAACAAAATTCTTTAAATAAAATAATGGATTAAGACGCGTGCATATTCACAATCATCAACTTCAATCCATATGAATCAAAATCTGCCTCCACATTCGCCCTAGTCTTACAGCAAAAATATTATATTAGAATTATGGCAAAAAACTGTGGCTAATCGAATATTCTGACTGCTCATTCAAATTTTACCAAATTTTTTTAATTTCATTCCAACGTTTTAGTTCTTAAGCAGAAAAAAAATAATAAAAAACCTTACAAAAATCCTTTAATTAATCAATAATAAAACTATACTAACTAAAAAAAAAAACACAATTAGTTTAAAAAAGTTTGTTAAAGAACAGGAAGGAGCCACATTAAAACCTAACACGAGAAGAAACGAAATCATTAATGAAAACAAAATTACTATGAACGAATTAATAAAACCAAAAATGAACAAGAACTAAAATCATCACATCAAACATACAGACAAAAGATACTGCTATGGATTTAAATTGATGACTCCTAAAACAAACAGAGATTAAAATAAACGAACAAAAAATACCAATTAAGAATAGGTTTCAGGTCATATTTTATTTTTGAAAATAATTTGCAACTGCGTTTTTACAGACCTGATTTACGTTTTACTGTATAAATTCTTATTCTTACTTAAACTATTACTAAATTATACTAAAATATTACTATAATATTATTATAATAAAATATTACTATAATAAAATATTACTAAAATATTACTAAATTCTTACTTAAACTATTGTAAATTCTTACTTAAACTATTTATATTGCAGACAGAAAAAGAAGACGAAAGAAATTGTATGAAGTGCAGGGATGGGATTCAGGCTCGTAAAAGGATAGGGCTACTAGTATATCAAATGCAATCTAGTTTTTAATCGGATTACCAATTAAGCCCATCTTAGAGACCTAATCGGACTCTAAAAGTAGCCCTTGAAATTAACAGATTTCAAAAGATATAATCTCACAGGTCTGCCATATTTGATAACTAATCCTGAGTAATTCGTTGCCACCGAATTATTTTCAAAACTATCCTAATCTGATTATTTCATCCTTAATATCCTTGCCTCTGGGTTGCCTTCTTAAAGCAATCAAAGCAAATGCACTGTGTTGAGAAAAACGTATACATTACAGCCAAGTACTAATGATAGTACATTTTTGAAAAAAATTCGTTGGTCGTGGGTAAATATCAGGGCCGTATCCAGAGGGGGGGGGAGTTACCCGGTTAGACCCCCCCCCCAATGTTTTTCTGACTCGTAAAAACGCAACAAAAATGGATATAAACAAATTTTGTATGCGTTTTTTGAGGTTTTTTGTGTAAATCCCCCCCCCCGAAATTTTTTTGGGTAAAACCCCCTCCAAAAAAAATCCTTGGTACGACCTTGGTAGATATACCAGCAAGACAACCACCATGACTGAAAAAGAAGTAACAAAATGAAAAAAAAAACTCTAGAGATTAAAGAAAAGACACAAGAACAACACCTATGAGGACGCAACAATTGCAAACCGTGGAACAATAAGTAAAGAGTATATGTAACAATGTCCTGCGATAGAAGATTAGGTTGGCCCACCAAAATCCAAAGAGTTAATGTAGTTTTTTCACTGTTTAGTGACATGCAGGGCAGTGCTCAGAGGTGAGAGGCTAAATTAAGGGGTGGGGGAGGGCTAAACTAGGTTCCCCCTTTTATAAAAAAAATCAGGCAAATTTTCTCAGGCTCATAACCTTTGATGGGCAAGACTAAACTTGATAAAACTTAAATATTTAAAATCAGAATAAAATCCAATTCATTTGATCATATACTTGTATCAAAATTCCGTATTTTAGACCATCGGTTATTATTGAGCCGGGTCGCTCCTTACTTACAGTTCGTTACCACGAACTGTTTGATTAGTTAAAAAAAAACCTTTCCCCAAAAAGTTCCCTCTAAATTCCATTTCTTCATGCATGTTATTTTCATATTTTGAAAACATTTTGTTTTCATTCATGTTGTTTCATATTTCTTCATATTTTTGTTGTTTTCAATTTCAAATTTGTTCTTTACTTTTCATCTAAATAGGAACAAGTCAATGCGGGGGAGGGCATTGGAACGTTGCCGCCCTGGATTTTTTTCCCACCCCCCTCCCCTAAGACTTTGAAAACTACCTTTTTAGGTAATTTTCGTTGAAAACTACCTTTTCTAGTATTTCCATTGTAAAGATAAAAAAAAAGGCCCTCTAGCTTTTCAAAATACATCCCCCCCTAAATGTTCTTGAATTGTAACTGCTGGAACAAGTAGCAGTACAACAGACGGTTCTTATTGTTCTGAAGCTTTGAAAGAATATAAAATTCATGAGTAATTCACTCAGTAAGTCTCCGCATCACTGCAATGACTTTATGCTTGAAAAACAGCTTGTCAAGATTACATCATGATAGGAACGATAGGAAGAGACTACACATGGCACTTTATCAATATTTTACTTTAAAAAAAAATTAAGAAAAGCTTGGTTTACTTTTTCTACCAAAATTTATGTCAATTTTTGAACACAACATTAAAGAACTTCCGTACTTTTTTGATGTGATAATACCCTTCAATTTATTCTCAGACAAAATTTGAGCTACTATTGGAATAAAGTGACTATTAAATTACAGATGAATAAATATTTCTATTGAGTAGCATAGGAAAGTAGAAAAGTCGATGCTCCTTTTTTCTGTTTTGATGAATTACCCCCATCCCCAACCTTAATAAAAATTCCGACAAATATGCCTTTGCCTACATGGTCCCGGTAATTCGGGGCGATGAATTTTGCGAAATTAATAGTAATCTACACGGAACCCATGCCATCTGAACAATCTATATCGGGGGCCTATTCTGTTTATTATAAAATTTTGGGCTTTTTAACCTATTTAGAGGGAGGGGTGTTTTTTTAGGTAGCCCATTATATATCTTTTTTATTACAAAGTCAAAATGAAAATTGGAATGAAATTTGAAAGTTAGAATTATGAAAATTGGTTATGCCATTTCTTGGTTATGCCAAGTTCCAAATGAAACCTTGATTGCGCAAAACGCTTCTTATTTCAATGCAGTCAAAAAAATTCTAATTGAATTTTAGTTTTGTTACTTAAAGCCTCATTAAATAGTGCGTCTGTCCAATACTTTCTGTGACTTATTTGTGAAAATCTTAGATCTTATATAGCCAGTTTTACGGGAAAAAAATAACAGATTAAGTAAGTGCGTAGTGGTGGAGAAGAGGCTTCGGAGGCTCCTCCTACGAAATCGCAGGATTGTTATGATTTTTCCAATAAGCTCTAATAGTTTTTGCGTAATTCGCGCTGCCTGTTGTTGGTATCTTTACGATCTTACCAACACGATCTTTGCCCCCCACCCCAGAATTTATTCTTATACGTCTGCACCGGCAGCAGAAAGCCTACTTA